>OW240920.1:17566492-17656187 GCA_933207985.1 Pelobates cultripes
AGCATTCCCTTGTATCCAGTTCGGGAGTTTGGAGTATTCCTTTATATCAAGTTTGGGGTTCTGCAGTAGCTGTGCCTGTGTCTCTGGAAGGGGAAGATCTACTAATCAGTTTTAACCCCCTTTATGCCCGGGGTGCCATTAAATATATATATATATATATATATATTTATTTTTTATTAACATTAACATTCATTTTTTATTTTATTTTACACCAGCAGGGAGACTGCCTGTCAGCATAGGCAGTCCCCCTGCAGGCAGACACATGGACACCAATTGTCATGGCACTGCCGATCGCCGCCGGGGGAACGACGGCTATCGGGTAAGTACATAAGACCGTTGTGATGGTTCAGGACCATCACCGGTCGGCAACGCAAAAATGCAGATGACGGTCCTGAACAGTCCTCTGTCATTAAGGGGTTAAAAACCTTAGGGTAATTGATTTTTGCTTTTTTAAATTGACGCTTCATGAATTTAATGATTAGGCACAACACATCAGGGAACACCATTGCCATGAAGGGGTGTATGTGGTCTGCAACAATCTCTAGGTAGGTGGCATTCTTCCCATAGTGCATCCTGCTGCCATATCTTCCCTAGGTAAATGACGCACATGCATCCGGTCATCCACCTGATCTAAAAGAAAACATGATTTATGAGACCAGGCAACCTTCTTCCATTACCACACTGTCCAGTTCTGATGCATCCCACTGAGGACATTTTGGGTGGTGGACAGGGGTCGTCATGGGCACTTTGACTGGTCTGCGACTACACAGCAGCATACACAGCAAATTGTGATACACTGTGTGTTCTGACATTATTCTATCATGGCCAGCATTACATTTTTCATCAACTTGAACTGCAATTGCTGTTGTGTGATCAGACCAGGCAGGCTAGTCTTCACTCTCCACAGGTATCAATGATCATTGGGTGCCCATGACCCTGATGCCGTTTGACCGCTTGTGCTTCCTTGCATCAATTTTTGTAGGTACTAGAAATTGCATATCGAGCGCACCCCACAAGACTTTTTTTGAGCAGTTTTGGAGAAGCTCTCACTAAGTCATTCACTCCACTCCACTCAATGCTGCCTCCATACGAGCCGTGTGCGGCTCAGAAAGTCCTGGCTCCTTGTGGGCTGCGCATTATGATAGGGTGCACAGACTGTACAGTATTAAGAATGCTAGTTACATCATGAATTTCAAAAAAACAAAATATATCTATGGATAGGGCTTGGGTTTTCTTCTCTTTTCCTCACTTCACAGGGCACACTGTCACATGTGCAGGGACCAACATTCTAAGTATGGTCCTGCACATTAGCACGTACTAATTGTTCTTCCTTTTTTTTCTTTTCCTCCCGCATATTCTTTCCATATACTAATGGAGGAGTGAATCTAAACATACCTGTCTCTATATCTAGCATCACAAGCAGCCACGATCAGTCCGTCAATTTTTTCTTTCTATCTTTAACGGCAATGTTGCTATTTTTACTGTTCATTCTAACGGACTGGATAGTTTGTATCTGTTGGGCATCCAGATAATGAACTTAATCCCATATACAGTTATACAAATGGCAAGCCTGTTGATTAGTATGTAACAGGTTATTTTCACCCCACATAGTTACAGGAATAACACAGCACAATTTGAATAATGAGGCAGCAGCATTATATTAAAATTCTGTTGCAAGTTTGCCGAGCATTTGATATTTTGACATAAACGCTGTGTTAAATTAGAATTGCTGTCTATGATATTTGTATCTTTATGTTTTCCAGACATTGACACTAAATATAACATTAAAGTCAGGAGTCTGATCTGACATTAATTAACATAGACATCAGGGAGGTACAGCTATCCAAGCTGTGAAGATTTATGTATTGATCGTTTTTTGACTTTTTTCTGGTATATTCACCAACTATTTTTATATGTTGATATTATTTATTTAATCAAATTTCCAGTCATCATTTACACATCTGGAGGGTTTCTTCAGATTTGTGAATTTTTTCAATAGTTACATCATGAGCATGTTCTGAAAGGGGAAATGGGTGCCTACACACATGGTCAGCTCCCATTGTCCCACGTCATTTCGGCTCCCCTATTCACGCATGTTTTGGGTTCGCAGGCATGACGTAGACCAATCAAATGAAACCTAATAGTATTTAAACTTACCTGGCCCTAGCTACTGTGCCCTATTGTGGTTTCTGTTCCCAGTACCCTTTAGTGTGTTCCCTGACTCATTGTATTGTATTTTGATACTTAACTTGGCTTTGTTCCTGACTCTGAGTTTATCTTTAACCCTTGTCTGTCTTGTTTGGCTGTCTGACTGTGTACCTGACTCTGGCTAATTCTCGTTTTCGCTGTCTCTCTGTTACCCTGACCTCAGCTTGTTTTCTGACTACGCTTTACTCTCTGTCTAATGTTAAGTCCAGCCACTCTAAGGCCCATTTATTTCCTTGTGTCTGGCCCTTGTTGTTCTGAACTCTACGTGTTGGGGTTATACCTCGTGAAAGTCATCTAACCATCACTATGTGGCTCTTGTCAATGTCACTTAGTTCTTTTTTCCTGTTTCCAACACATGAATTTCAAAAACTTACCGTTTACTTGCTATCTAATATATCCCACCCCTTGAGTGATGCCATTGTAATGATATAATCAATGTTATTAACTTCATCTGTAATTGGTATTCATGTTGTGGCTGATCAGAGTATGTCTGTGGCTTATAATTAAATAATTTTGTAATGGAGTTACTGTATTCAGATTGAGTACCTCGTTCAGGTAAGTTTCAACGCTGCTTTCAGGGGACCCTGCAGCACTCCAGAATTTGTCACCAAAGTTTTACTGGGATCTCTGGGGACCTTTTCTGCTGGGAGAACTACTGTGGTTATAGTGTTTTCTCTAGATACCTTCTCTTTGGATGACTGTAATGATCATAGCCCTTTCCCCCCACACATTATCAAAGACTGAATGTACGGGGTAAAATGGACACGTATTGAAAACACATTCAAGGGAGAGGAGCGTATCATCCTCCCTCCCCAGCGGCATCAGGAGCTACTGGGAGTGGAGATGCCTGTCCCACTCCCCAACAGCAGCAGGAATTATTGGGAGTGGAGACTGTTATTGGGGATGTATGATTTGTGGGGTTATTGTGTGTTTTTATAACATTTTGGTGTACTTTTATGATTTTATATTTTGTGTTTGGATCTCTGCTCCTGGGAGATAATTAGTTTACCGGTCCTTAACTCGATTATCGCCCAGAGATCTATGGGAGGGGCTTGTGTTGAATTGAATAGAGACCCCCTGCTGTGGGTCATGTATATAAGCAGGCAACTTGGCCAAAATAAAACAGTTCCGTTTCACCCTTCACTCAGCCTCGACTAGTGTTTGGATGAACCAGTTATACAGCTATACTCTCTGCAGGAGAACTTAATCACTTGACGCTCAACCTAGGACCCTATTCCAGGGTGGGAAGAGACGGCAAGACCCTGGCCAAGCTGTGGCATCCCAGTGAGAGCTAGGGAGTGTGTACCCAGTCGGGATACCAGGCGGTCTGGCACAGGGCCCCTTTCTGCTGCCCCTGCGTGAGGGCCAAGACAGGGGACAATAGGTGTCACCCTTTTATTATTAATCTTAGGGGCCCCACCCATGGGTGAGCGCTGAAGGGGACACTAGGCCCCCCCTTTATAATTAATATTAGGTCCCTGCTGCCACTTGGCAGATGGCAGGTGGGCACAAGGAAGTTTACAACCTCTATTATAGTAATATTGACCCACATGTGAGTTTTATTTAGTCACTTTTTTTCTGACTTGTTTAATGTGTCGGCTGGCTAGCAAGGGCTGGTCAGCTGCCACATATTTAACCTGCACCCAGTTTTTTTTTTTTTTAATCCGGGCCCAAATTTAATGAATTCCGTCCAGATTTCAGCCATTCGGCACCGTTTGTTATGGCTGAAATGTGGACCAAAGTTAGGCCAATTTAGGGCCTGAATTTAAAAAATCCGGACATTGATGAATTCCATCAACAATGTCCGGATTTTACAGTTCGAATCGTCCGGTATGCAACCGCATGGTTTGCCCCATTCCATATGAAACCATTAGTGAGTAAGTCAATGCTGGTATTAAAATTGAGCTTTTAAACTTTATGTTTCACTAAATCCTATTGTATAGCAGCCAAATCTTGCATATGTATCAAATATTTTACATCCTGATCTTTGCTACAGCAGATAAGAAGCATTGTTTGGGATACTTCCTAAGTAGCAATTGCAAATGAGACTGAAGACTTTTGAACTATTGTACACTGGGCGTCCAATTTAGACACACTACCTTTATTGCACATTCTGTTTAATTTAGAAATTATCATTTATTGCTATGGGGCACTTCAAAAATCACCTCTAGGAGCATAGTAAGCATGTCTGTGGTGCTCTCAGGCAGGTCAGATTTCACAAACAATCTATATTCTATACATGCCTACTTGCCCACTCTCATCAACTTATCCAGACAGCCATGATTCATGATGAATGAGTCAATTTGTGCTATAGTGGAAGAAGAAGAAGGGGAAGGAAAGGTAGAGTACTTCAGTATTCTATGGTGTATGTGTACCATTTACCAAAGGAAAATATATTATTATTTTAATTAATTTTATAAAAATAATTATCTGGCAGGGTGCTGCCCTAAGTGTCCCTATAGATGAGCTGTCACCAGTACCAACAGTAATAATGTGATGGTGTAGGCTACTCTACTGTTTCATGACCAGGAAGATTTGCCAACAATATAGGAACCATGAATTCTGTTCTCCATAAACTTAAAGGGATGCTATAGGCACCAAATCAACTTTAGTTGAATTAAGTCGTTTTGATGTATATATCATGCAAGTACATTCTCACTGCTAAATTATCTTCCATGTAGAAGTTAAATCACTTTGTTTATACAGTCCTAGTCACACTTCCTTGCATGTGACTTGCACAGCCTTTCTAAACACTTCCTGTAAAAAGAGATCTATTGTTTAAACTTGCTTTATTGCACATTCTGTTTAATTTAGAATTTCTCACATATTGCTATTTTAATTGCCTTTAGGAAACTGCAGGAGCCTCCTGTGTGTGATTAAAGTTCAATTTACAACTTTTTTTTATTCAGACTGTGTCAGTCACAGCCAGGGAGGTGTGGCTAGGGTTGCATAAACAGAAACAAAAGTTATTTAACTCCTAAATGACAGATAATTGAGCAATGAGACTTTAGGGGCATGATCTTTACTAAAAATGCTTCATTACGCTAAAGTTGTTTTGATGCCTATAGTGTCCCTTTAACCTCTTAATGACATTAGGATGCTCCATGCCATCCTATAAAAAGTGGGCTTAAATGCATGTAGGATGTCATGGAATTCCATGCTCAGACCTCTAAATCCAGACACCTGGGGCTCCTCTTAGTATGCTGGGGTCATTTTTAGTCCCAGACTTTTTGATAAGCTGCTGCAACGCGATGCACACAGCCACGCTTTTTCTGGACTATGGGCTACTATAGACAGACCCTTCAGGATCTAAATCAGGGCTGTCCAACCTGCGGCCCCCCAGATGTTGCTGAACTACAACTCCCATGATTCCCTGTTTAATTGAAAGAATCATGGGAGTTGTAGTTCAGCAACATCTGGGGGGCCGCAGGTTGGACAGGCCTGGTCTAAATAGAACTTGCCGGGGCTCCCAGCTTGTCCACAGCCAATTGTGACCGGTACAGGGATTTGCCAGCTGCCCAGCCCTGATCTCAGTGTAATCGACTGGGAACCAGGCTCCATTCATAATTACTATAATAATTATGGTGATCACAGAACACTATCTACTTTGTTAAGAAGTAAAAAATTATTTTCTAATATCAGAATTTCTATTAACAGTGGGTTACCTTAGAGTAAGGGTTGGGTTAGTGATGGGGTTAGATTAGGGGTATGAATATGGTAACGTTAGGATTGGGTTATGGTTAGTGTTAGCTGTAGGGTTAAGGTAAGGGTATAAAGGAATGCTGTTTTAGGGTAAGAGAGTGTAGGTTAAAGGTAAGATTAGGGTAGGCATATGGTTATAGTTAGTGTCCAAAGGCTGGCCTGGTTTAATACGGCCCCAAGGGTAATTTGCCTAATCTATCTGTTGTGGCCCCCAGTGAATCCCCGAGCGCTGCTCAGGATCCCTGGATCTTTGAATGCCGCTGTCCTGAGCGGTGCACAGGGATTCACTGGGGGCCAAGAGATCGCGAGAAGGCAGTGCAGTCACTGCTCGTCCTCGGTCTGCATTCTCGCGATGTCTTAGGACGTCGTGGGATCTCTTGGACGTCGACGTCGCAGGATTTGGTTCCTTCTCCCTGTAGGCAGAGAATGAAGAAGCAGAATAAAAGAGGTAAGGGGCAGATAATGAAGGGGCAGAATAAAAGAGGGACGGCGCAGAATAAAACATGGAAGGGGCAGATTATGAAGGGGCAGAATAAAAGAGGGAGGGGGCAGCGAATGAAGGGGCAGAATAAAAGAGGGAAGGGGCAGAGAATAAATGGACAGAATAAAAGAGTGAAGGGGCAGAATAAAAGAGGGAAGGGGCAGAGAATGTAGGGACAGAATAAAAGAGAGAAGGGACAAAATGAATGGGCAGAATAAGAGAGAGAAGGGGCAGAATAAAAGAGAGAAGGGGCAGAGAATGAATGGACAGAATAAAAGAGAGAAGGGACAAAGTGAAGGGGCAGAATAAAAGAGAGAGGGGACAGAATGAAGGGACAGAATAAAAGAGAGAAGGGACAGAATGAAGAGAGCCAGAATAAAAGAGAGAAGGGACAAAATGAAGGGGCAGAATAAAAGAGAGAAGTGACAGAGAGAAGGGACAGAATATAAGAGAGAAGTGACAGAATGAAGGGGCAGAATAAAAGAGAGAGACGGGACAGAATAAAAGAGAGAAGGGGCAGAATAAAAGAGAGAAGTGACAGAATAAAAGAGAGAAGGGACAGAATGAAGGGGCAGAATAAAAGAGAGAAGTGACAGAATGAAGGGGCTGAATAAAAGAGAGAAGGGACAGAATGAAGGGACAGAATAAAAGAGAGAAGGGACAGAATAAAAGAGAAAAGGGACAGAATAAAAGAGAGAAGGGACAGAATGACGAGAGACAGAATAAAAGTGAGACAGAATAAAAGAGAGAAGGGACAGAATAAAGAGAGACAGAATAAAAGAGAGAAGTGACAGAATGAAGGGGCAGAATAAAAGAGAGAAGTGACAGAATGAAAGGGCAGAATAAAAGAGAGAAGGGACATACTGAAGGGACATAATAAAAGAGAGAAGGGACAGAGAATGAATGGGCTGAATAAAAGAGAGAAGTGACAGAATAAAAGAGAGAAGGGACAGAATGAAGGGACAGAATAAAAGAGAGAAGGGATAGAATGAAGGAACAGAATAAAATAGAGAGGGGACAGAATGAAGGGACAGAATAAAGAGAGAAGGGCAGAATAAAAGAGAGAAGGGACAGAGAACGAAGGGGCTGAATAAAAGAGAGAAGGGACAGAATGAAGGGACAGAATAAAAGAGAGAAGGGACAGAATGAAGGGACAGAATAAAAGAGAAATGGGACAGAATAAAAGAGAGAAGGGACAGAATGAAGAGAGACAGAATAAAAGCAAGACAGAATAAAAGAGAGAAGGGACAGAATAAAGAGAGACAGAAAAAAAGAGAGAAGTGACAGAATGAAGGGACAGAATAAAAGAGAGAAGTGACAGAATGAAGGGGCTGAATAAAAGAGACAAGGGACATAATGAAGGGACATAATAAAAGAGAGAAGGGACAGAGAATGAAGGGGCTGAATAAAAGAGAGAAGTGACAGAATAAAAGAGAGAGGGGACAGAATGAAGGAACAGAATAAAAGAGAGAGGGGACAGAATGAATGGACAGAATAAAGAGAGAAGGAGCAGAATAAAAGAGAGAAGGGACAGAGAATGAAGGGGCTGAATAAAAGAGAGAAGGGACAGAATAAAAGAGGGAAGGGACAGAAAAATGAGAGAAGGGACAGGAAAAAAGAGAAGGGACAGAAAAAAAGAGAGAAGGGACAAAAAAAAAGAGAGACAGAATAAATGAGAGAAGGGACAGTAAAAAAGAGAGACAGAATAAAAGAGAAACAGGATAAAAGAGAGAAAAGACAGAAAAAAGAGAGACAGATAGTCAATTTGCATTTAATTTTAATGGTTCAAAGAATGTCAGGCAAAATGGTTGTCCCTCATGCATGTTCACTTCATCAAATCTGGCCCTCTTTGAAAAAAACCTTGGACACCCCTGTTGTAAGCATTGAATAAGGAGTGTGGTTTCTATAGCATTAGTGTGGAGGCTGGTATAGGGTTAGCGTTAACTATTTATTGAGATCCTAAACATATTAAGCATTTAACAATCGGACTGATATATGAATATAAATACAAATAAACAAGTCCTGCGATCAAACTCCCATTAATCCTGGGCAGGAGCAATGACCATAGTACACATCAGCCCAAATACTTACCGAAAGGGTTAAAAATTAAGTATGTGACTACTGTACATGGACAAGACTACATTATTATAAATAGCAATTGTTAAATGTAAGCTTAAAGTGAAACCTGTTGCAGGCAATCAAAGAAATAACCTTTTAACCTCTGGTTACAGAAATACATGTTGTTGGTTGCTGAATAAGCAATATCTTGTTTAGCTGATGTGATCTTGTCATGTTACTTTTGCTGTAACTTCTGTCTATAAATACGTTTGCCTGAGCCTTAATACATTGGTAGTAGCCCAAATTGAAACACGTCTGTGTATCACTGAAAGGCTCTCCCCGGATGTTCGGTCCAAAAGTGAGGTGCATGGAACTCTTTGCCCAGCAGTTTATTATGACACTTACAGTAAAAACCAAAGAAAACAGTTACCTGCGCTCTTTACCAAATATCTTTGATATATGAATCTAATTTGAGTTATTTTAAGTAGTTGCAATGGATATATAAAAATTATTATAAGCATACATGTAAAAAAAATAATAATATTTTTTCCCTATTTTTAACATTTGATTGACATACCCCTTTCTGTCCTTTAAAATATATATATATATAATATGTTTGGGGGCACTTGAAGACCTATAGGAACAAACCTATAATTAAAATTCTAGATTTAGTTTTGGTTTAGAACGTGGACAATTATCATTTAAAAACTGAATTTTGTGTAAACTTGGACTGTATTATAGCCTGTATGAAGATCTGAAGTCCCACGAACTGCCGCAGCTTGGTTGAGGATCTCGCCGTCATCCACCCAACCTGGACCCAGGATCCAGCTTCCAGTGGATAGACCTCTCCTAGTCCAGAGAGCGTAGCAGGAACAGCTCTTATAAGAGCTAGTGATTGTAGTTCTTGACTAGCTCCACTCCCAGGGATGCTTGCTGGGATGAGGAACCAACAATCTCCTCTCCCTGTGACTCTCTTTGCTGCTGGGGCGTGTGTATCCCCCACCGTGCCCGCTCGCTTGCCCGTTCTGCTTGGTACTGCAGGTGCTTGGTCACTAGGACCTTGAGGGCCCTGACAACCCTTACCGGAACCTCAGGGCCAAAAAAGGACAATCGGCATTGCATCTCCCGAAGGAATTCCTCCTCGTATGTGAGCACTGCCCGGAGACTAGTTCGCTTCATCTTCCGAGTTCCTTTGTAGATAAGGGCGCTGTACGAATACTAGCGTTGCCCTTAATTATAAATCCAATGATACCGGTGTCCCTAGGATGCTTCTATACGCCTAGGAAGCCGTCCCACTGTTGCCACCAATGTGACGGACCACCTGGCACCCCGACCGGGTACCTCCGTCAATCGCTGCTTCCTAGTACTTGCGAGCACCATAACCACCGTACATCCACACGAACCGCCGCAGTTTGGTTGGGGATCTCGATGTCCTTCACCCACCCTGGACCCAAGACCAGGATTCAGCTTTCAGTGGGTAGACCTCTCCTAGTCCAGAGAGCGTAGCAGGAACAGCATTTAAAAGAGCTAGTGATTATACTCAGGGCAGTATTGTGATATAGCAATCCCCGGAGTGAATATGAGCCAAGACTTCATGAAGGGGTAAAACCAACTCAGTTTATATGTAAGTCCCCATGCAAGGGGCACTCCCACATGGACCTTGTGGGTAACTATAATACAAAGTCACAGACCAATGACAATAGAGTTTAAATGCACAACACTCCCATATGTAAACATACAATCCCTCCCCTCTGCCTGGGAGATAATTGGATCAGTAACTGTACTAATTCTAATCCAATTATCTCCTAGAAAAGAAAAAATATATACCTTTTCAAAACACCCCAAAAGTACCCTAAAATACATAAAACCCCACAAATGTTACATCCTCTGATCACCAAAACCAGTTCAGGGGTTCAGGAATTTCCTGGAAGTCATTTATTTGACCGACTGTGCACATGGTCCTATGCCAAAAACAAAAGTACATAACTCACATGAACAGAGCCTTTTCAAGTGCATTGGGCAAGGTATATTGCAGGGCTCATAGTCCTGAATAGGGATCGACCGATTATCGGTCTGGCCGATATTATCGGCCAATATTCTGTATTTTTGGCAATATCGGTCTCGGCCAATAGAAATACCGATATTGCTGATAATACATAACAGGACCAACGGACCCATTACAAGCTCAGCGGTCCTGGAGGGGCCCGCAGCAAGCATTTACTTACCTTCCCAGCAGCTCCCTTCAGCTCTTCTGTGTAAATTTCGCAAGTCCCGAGGCCATTAGGGCGTTGCCACAGGTTACCATGGCAACGCTCCGTGGCACGCTGGCCACAAGATTTACACAGAAGAAGGGAGCTGCTGGGAAGGTAAGGAAATGCTTGCTGCGGGCCCCTCTGTACTTTCCATGCCACTGGACCACCAAGGAATGATATATCCCCCTTCCCTGGCCAGGTAACAAGCAGGGAGAGGGGACAAAAAAATAAATAATAATTAAATATCTCAAAAAATAATAATATATTTTTATAAAAAATGCCCCCTCAATTACATACCTACAGAAACACACACACACACACACTCCATTATATACACATTCACTACACAAACACACTGCATGACATAAACACACTACACAAACACACTGTGTATATAATGCAGTGTGTTTATATAATGCAGTGTGTGTGTTTGTGTAGTATGTGTGTATATAATGTAGTGTGTTTGTGCAGTGTGTTTATACAATGCACACTACACAAACACATTGCATTATATACACACACTATACAAACACACACTGCTTTATATAAACACACTGCATTCACTATACACACACTACACAAACACACACTCTGCATTCATTATATACACACACTACACAAACACACACACTTTGCATTTAGTATATACACGCACACTACACAAACACACAGCATTCACTTTACGCACACTACCCACACACTGCATTCACTATACACAGTACACAAACACTCTGCATTCATTATATACACACTACACAAATACACACTGCATCCACGACACACACTACACAAATACACACTGCATCCACTACACAAACACACATTGCATCCACTACACACACACTACACAAATACACACTGCATCCACTACACACACACTGCATCCACTACACACACACTACACAAACACACACTGCATCTACTACACACACACTGCACAAACACACACTGCATCCACTACACACACACTGCACAAACACACACTGCATCCACTACACACACTACACAGCTCCCCTGTCTAAACACATTGTATCCACTACACACACTACACAAACACACACTTGGGCCCCCTGGATCCTGTCGTCCCTTCCCTGGCATGCAATCAAGACCCCCACGGCGGAGGCGGACGTAAAGTAGCGAGGGCTCTGGTGCATTATTTTGGTCATGCAACTCTAACAATGCTTTGACAGCCGGGGCTCTACCATTTTCCCATGCATGCAAGGTTGTATTAAGCACTGATCAGTATTTGTGTGTTTGAGTGTAAGCATGTTTTTGTATGGAGTAAGTTTGTGTTTGTTGTTTAAAAAAAGAGGTGTGTTTATATGTAGTGTTGAAGTTTGAATACAGATGTGTATTTGCGTGTAGTGTTGGCGTTTGAATGCTGAGATGTATGCACACACATGCACTGCCACAAACACACACACACACTGTGATACACATACACACACAGATGCACACACACACACACACACACACAGAAACACTTGCAGATACACAGATATACACAATCATATAGATGCAGCTATAGAGACACATTTACACACACTGACACACACATGCAGACACACAGATGCAGACACACAGATGCACACACAACATACAGATACACAGACACACACAATGACAACATACAGACATACAAATACATAACCTGACAAATGCAGATACAAACACTGACATACATGCAGATACATAGACATACACTGACACACATGCAGATAAACACATTGGCTATATACACAAACTGACACGCACACACACTGACACACACAAACAGATATACTGACACACACAGACACACTGTGACAGACATACAGACACACAGACACATACTGACACAACCAGACACATACTGACATACATACTGACACACACACACATACATACTGACACACACACAGACATACTGGCACACACACAGACATACAAACTGACACACACAGACATACTGGCACACACACAGACATACATACTGACACACACACAGATATACTGACACACAGACAAACATACTGGCACACACACAGACATACATACTGACACACAGACACACATACTGGCACACACACAGACGGACATACTGACACACACAGAGACATACATACTGGCCCACACACACAGACAGACACTCTCCAGTTTCCTACCCTTGCAAGAGGCTACCTTCCCTGGGGTCCAGTGTGCTGGCTGGGGTGGTTGGTAGTCGGGGGTCTGGCTCTCCTTGCTCCCCCTCCTCACTGGTTCCTGGCTCAGCCTCCCGCGCGGCTCATCATATTTGAGTTGGGAGGAAGTGATTTGCGGTTGTCACTTCCTCCCATGCAGCCGTTAAGCAAGGGGCCCGATCGCGCTGTTAAAGGGCCACAGGACCAACCGGACCCCTGCTGAAACATGCTCACCAGGTGGCCCTAAGTATATAAGCCACCTGGTGGGCCCCCTTAGTGTGCGGGTTCCGGTGCAGCCGCAATACCAGCACCGCGGGCCCATTAGGGAAATCTTTTTATTCTTTAATGCGGGCAGCGGGGTCACAGGGCAGCTGGGCCCGGGGGAGCTGCCCCATTTGCCCCGCGTTGAAGACAGCTGTGGGCATTTCAGTTCTGGATGCCCTCATGGGTGGGATGAGTCTGATATGCAATGTAATAAGTTTACTTTGTTATGGCAAAAATAAGCATGAACTATTATTGAGACCTCAGCGGGGATTTACCGAACTACAAGCTTTTTAGTTTCCCTAAGCTTTATCCATTTTCAGAGTTCTCATATTCTTTGTTTTTATTCCAATTCAGAAACCCTTTAAAGTCTGAAGAGTATCTTCTGTATTACAGGGACCCTGTAGAAGTGCCTGTGGCTGTCTCTACCTCAATTTTGGCAGCAACGGTAACGGAGTGTGCCTCAGGCTTCAAACTGGCTATATGGTGAAGCAAAGATTACAAATCTTGTGTGAACTGGACCATGCAATGGTCCAGATTTTTAATCTATTCTTCATAAGAAGTCATTTGTTGATTCAAGCCTGAGGGGTCCACAGCCCTGTTGTAATGGAGAGGAATCAGGGTGACGCGTTGTGTCACGTGCAGGACACAGAAGCAAGTTTGACGAAAGCAACTCGCAGGAGGGAGCACTAAAGACAGCGGAAACTGAGATATTTATTCCCCTAGAGCAGGGGTTCTCAACATTAGTCCTCAGGACCCCCTACCAGTCCAGGGTTTAGGGATTACCTGGGTGTGTCTAAGGTGTTTAGAAAAAGAAAAAAAAAACACCTTAGAGTCTAAGGTGTTTTTTCCCTTTTTCTAAACACCTGAGACACACCCAGGTAATCCCCGAATCCTGGACTGGTAGGGGGTCCTGAGGACTGGGTTGAGAACCCCTGCCCTAGAGAGACTCATATTCCCTGGATATTTCACCTCTTTTAATTTCTGAAGTAATAAAGATTTTTAAAATAGACCTGGTCTGCAAATGGTGTATACAGACGGATTGGATCCCACGCTCCCAAGGGTCTGATCCTCCCAAAGCTAAATAGTTCTGAGTGGTACTCTATCCACTCTTTACTTGTGAGTGCTGGTTCGTTAGATATCCTTCTGAGTTTTGGGATATTTTTATAGTGTTCCACTAGTCTATCTTGTAGTTTTTTTTGTATTTCTCAGATTGGAAAATATTGATTCTGTATACACTAATCTGGATTATTCCTCTGTCCACACTAGATAGCCCTGTGAAATTCCCGCGCATACCCAGTTAAACACTTGGGCCTTCCCTATTGTCCAAAATTCGGACGGGAATTTCGTTTATTCATTCGTCAGAGAAGTGGTTGGGGCCCCTAAATAATAATAGGGGGGACCTATTGTCCCCCTGCCCTGGCCACCCCACCCATGAGTGATGGGTGGGGGGCTAAATGACAGAACAATAGGGAGGACCTATTATCTTACCTGATTGGCTCACTATTTACCTTTTAGAGCACTCTCATTGGTTGGCTTAAACCAACCAATCAGAGCGCTCTGAATCAAACTGCAGGGCATGGGATGGCTTTATAAACCTTTCCCCACCCTGTGGAGCTCAGTCTATGTAGTGCCCTTACTGGGTGAAGATGGATTCTTTATTTTAGCGTAGGGATTTTTTTTGTGTGTGTCTTTTTTATGCGCTCGGGTCACTTTTTTATTTTATAAATTCGACAGGCTTTATGGATTTTAATTTGGCCTTTTTTGGGACTGAAAAAAGAAGGTAAGTATTTTTTTTTAATTTACAGGTATTTAGTTTTATTGTACCCCCTCACTATTTTTAGGGTAAGGGCGGTAGGTAGGGCTTTATTTTATTTTTCGGGATGGTGAGGGAAAGCTGACTAGGGGCTTGGATACCCCCCTATTGTCATTTAGGACCCCCACCCACTACTCAAAGGGATGGGCTGGGGGGATGACAATAAGCACCCCATTGTAATTTAGGGCCCCCATCCGCCGCTCATAGGTGGGGGCCGGGGAGGGGGAATCAATAGTTCTTCCCCCCATTGTAATTTAGGGTCAGGCCCTACTTTGTCTTATGTTTTAAAGAAAACTAGATCAGATAGGAAGAAAAGAAGAACAGATCCTTAGAAGGGGGAGAAGAGGAAGCGATTGGGGAAAGGTAAGTTCGGCGTGACAGTGCCGCTTTAAGAATTCTAATGCTATTTGCTAGAATTGTATAATTCTAACACGTGTGTGATTTGTTCACTTCACAGTCAGTAACACTTTTTTAAAAATATATATTTTTATGTGCATGTGACAGTTTTTAATATATATATATATATATATATATATATATATATATATATATAAAAGTCCAAAAAATAACCGGCACTCACGGTTTTCTCAATTAGTATCTCTCTTATTCCAAATTCAATATCGACGTTTCAGCTCCTCAAGGAGCTTTCATCAGGACATAAAAAGATTTTTATGTCCTGATGAAAGCTCCTTGAGGAGCTGAAATGTCGATATTGAATTTGGAATAAGAGAGATACTAATTGAGAAAACCGTGAGTGCCGGTTATTTTTTGGACTTATTAATTTTGCAACCAGAGCACCAGGTATTTATATATTTTTAAGGTTGGAGTGCAGGTATTACTTTTTTCGTTATATATATATATATATATATATATATATATATATATGATATCACTGTTGTGTTTTTTATACCTAAATTTGAATAATTTGTGCGCACTATTTTATGGTGTTTGATATTATTTTAATTTTTTCCAGGACTTTTACTGGTTGTTGCATTTTATTTTTAGTCTTGCAATTATTTATTTAAGGTATTTAAACTTTATTGGTTTATAGCTATATTAACCAAGCACGCAGGACTAGAATCTAAGTAATTTCCTAACAGAATAGAAAGTACAGAATAGATGCATGTTAAAATGGCCAGATTTTTTTTATTGTGGAGCATATTTTTACTGAAAAATAAGTAAATTAAACTTTCATAATCTGCTTACAAGTAGATGCAATCGAACAGGCAATTACATATGTAGAAGATCAATAATACATAAGGATAGAACTTAAATAGTGCAATTTGAAAAACATTAAGTTAAACTGCAACAAACATCAAGATGCTGAAAAAAGGTGAGAGATATGGAAAGAAATATTTAACGTGAAGTGTATAGAGAATTGAAATAGCAAACCTGCAAGAGATGTGTTAGTAAAGAACAAGCCAAGTTCAAATGGGTATAGAATTCGAAGATCTGAGAAGCCAGCCAGAGAAGTCAGGGGCACCAGAAGACAAAATAAATAAGGTCAAAGCAGATTAGAATACAAAAAATAGACAGACAATATAAATGCTCTCTTAATAATATGAAATAAAACAGGTCAAAGACATGAGAGTCTGAAGGTTTTCTTTTAATGTATTTGCATGTTATATATTCACAAATGGCTCTTAGATATTGTAGTAAATAGCTCTTCTATTTACTTCAGCACACACACGTAATAACATAACACAAGAGACACTGACACAACAGAACAAGTGCATAACTTCACTATGCTGCCATGTACTGGAAGGTGGACTGCATAACACCCCAATAGATAACACTCCTCCCCCCTAGACCTCAAAGTCTTTGAGATAACTGGGAGGGTGAATATTTCTTCTTGGGCGCCCCAAAACCATGTTTGGAGCTGCTTCCCCTGGACCTTCAGTTGTGCCCATCCCTTCTTCCTGTGCTCTGTCAGATAGACCACAAGGAACTGGTTCTGCAACAGCAACTCCTGGAGAACTGAGACCTGTATCATCCAGTGGTTCAACATTATTTGGTATCACAGAAAACCCGGTATGACTGGGACCGGCAAAAGGCACAATCTCATCACTCCATTCCTGAATCTGATCGACATGCCTTCGTAATATTCTACCATCAGGAATTTGTACTTTGTATGACAAAGATCCTGTGGCCACAAGTACTTTTGCAGGTATCCATTTAGGCCCAGAAACATAGTTCCTGACAAAGACATAGACAGTATGTCAGCATTATAGTTCTTGAATTTAAATTCTTGCTTCTCTTGTAACTCAGATGTCAAATCAGAATGTAAACGATCCAAACATGTTTTAAGACGCCGGTTCTTAAGGAGCTCTGCTGGACTAGTACCAGTGCTTGAGCATGGTGTCACATGTTGTTGCAGAAAGAAATTTGCAAGTCTATGATTCCAATCTCCTTCAATAATTCTTTTTAATGAGTCTTTGGTAGTCTGAACCATACGCTCAGCTTTACCATTTGATGATGGGTGAAATGGTGCAATCGTAACATGTCGGATTACTTGCCATAAAAATTTTGAATTCTGATGAGGTAAATTGTGTACCATTATCAGACACATTTGTATCTGGCAACCCATGTGTAGCAAACAGCCTCCTTAGAATCTTTATGACTGTGACTGAGGTAGCAGATGTAACTGGAACAACTTCTAAAGATTTTTAAAAGGAGTCAACAACTAAAAAAAATCTGTCCATGAAAAGGGCCAGCAAAATCTATATGTAAATAGGACCAAGGTGACCTAGTCACTTCCCAAGGATGTATTGAGGCTTTAGGTGGAGCATGATGAGTGTATTGACATGGTACACAGTTCTTCACCCACTTTTCAATAACTTCATCCATTTTAGGCCACCAAACATAACTTCTAGCTAAAGCTTTCATGCAAACTATTCCAGGATGTCCTTCATGGAGAGCATGCAATACTCAAGCTTGTCCTGCATTTGTTTCCCCATAATAGGCACCCTTTATAGGCAGATAATTCATGTTGGCGCACTACAAATGGTTTGAACTTGTCTTCCACTTTTGATTTTGGCCACCCGATCCAAACCCAGTTGAGCACACGGGACAGCAAAGGATCCTTGGCAGACATACAAGCAATGTCACTTGCATGTAATGGAGGGTTTGGAATGGATTCCAACATGAGGACCTCAGACATAGCTAAAAAGTTAAAAAGATGTGATAGGTGCTCGCTACAGTATAAACACAAGATGATAGTAGGCAGCAGTAACCAACACAAGGATTCCCAGCCTTGTAAGAGAAAGGTAGCAAAAAAGGTGGAGGAGACTGCGCCTCAAATGAGAATTATAGAATATTACAATTATATAAGTGCACGAATCACTTGAGAGATTGTATACACAGTTGACATCAAAAAATAAAACAGAGGGAAATACAATAGTGCAATATGAAATATTTAGTGGGTAAAGTGCTGAGGTAATTATATATATTCACACTCACATTTAGTAGAGCTAACTGGGAGCTCTATCGTATTTTGCCTGTATGGAACAATCCCCGTCTAAGGATATATGCAGCTACAGGTGTCTTCAATATTTCCAATGTGGTGCAATATGCAATGAATATAAAAACAGGAAAAAACTCCAATGGTGAAGTATGTACCAATCAAATAAAAGAATAAAATAAAAGTATAGTACTCACATTTTCTAGAGCAGAAACTTGTTCTAGTATGAACAGCTTGGGTGGTATGATCCCCACCTAGGGATATGATGAAACCAGGAAGTAAAATGGTGGATAAAAAATAGGTATATACTTTTAAAATACACTATTTATTAATCCAAAACAATAAAAAAAATATCAGGTAATAACAAAAGGTCCCACTTAATGTGTTTCGCTTATCACAGGCTTCTTCAGAAGTGTAGGAAAGGTCCTTCAATGTGTCCTTTATATAGGTAGTCTATTAATGTACTTCCTGGTGTAGATTACTTCCTGATGTGGCTAATTTCCTGTTAGCCACTGTGACACGCACGTGTCACACCGGAAGTGATGCAGTGTCTATCAATGTGTGATATCCTTGCCCGGACGATACTTGCATTCAGCATAAGGGACCACCTGAGCATGCGTGGTGAAATAATTTGAGGAGTGGGAGTATTTCTGGTGAACAGATCCAGACCCAGTGAAGCGCTGGTAGTATGAACGTCAGTCCACTTCCATGGAGCATCTTTATCTAGTAGACGATGCAGAGGATCAGCAACAGTGGCTTTATCAGGCAGGAAAGAATGGTAAAAATTAAGCAACCCTAGGAAAGCTTGCAGTTTGTTTGTTGGAAACGGAGCTCTATGGATATCCTCAACCTTAGAATCAGTTGGATGAATGCCCTGTGCATCAACTCAATAACCAAGGAAATCCACGCTGCTTACTGTCATGTATTCATCCGCTTATAAATATGTTGTTAATGGAATTTACTGTCAACACATGCAAAGTTGTGCCGAGCAACCAAATCCACGGAAGGGTTAATGCTGAGCAGCAATTATGCAAACGAGAACCTGGTAACTGCTTTTGGGGTCAAAGGCCGGTTACAGCCTATCAGATCTAAAGGAGGGGTATTTAGGCGCAGTTCTCATCCTGCTCAGTGCCCTGTCATGGTTTCCCTTGTGGTTGTCCGAGAGGGCATTATTTATTTTGGTTATTCTGGTTATTTGACTTTGGCATTGTTTTTGACTTCCCATTTTTCTGGCATCCCTGACTCCTGGCTTTTCCTTATCATTGTGTCTCTTTCTGTATCCCTTGACCTTGGCTATTCCTGCTATTCCTGACTATTCTTTGGTACATTAGTCCGGCCATTCTAAGGTCCGGTATACGTTACCTATCAGTCCTCTGTATTACACAATTCCGGTGCTGGATCATTCTGTAATCCTGACACTTACACCAAAAACACACTTTTCTTTTTTAAGTTTTAGACCAGCATCAAGAAAACGTTGTAAAACAAGTTGTAGCTGTGCAGCTAATGACTGATCCCATTCTGAAGAAGCCACTTACGGTGAAACGCGTTTATGGTTATTAATTCTGTATTTTACTGTGTATTTTAGATCAATAAAAGTTTTTTGGCTACTTTATTGTACCAATCCTCTTTTTATTGCACTCTTTATGCACTTTAAACAACTTTTGTTTTTACCTATTCCTGGCATTTTAACCTTTCCTGGTTACTTTTACTTCCATTGGCAATTTTAAAGTTCCAGTACTCCAAGAAATCCTAGGTGGGGATCATACCACCGGCGCCTATCCATAGAGCAGTACCTCTGCTCTATCTTTGTGAGTATTATTTTATTTTCTCTACTACTCTCTTAACCTATCACAATTGAGAGCACTATTGCTGCTTTTTATTCTTCTATATTGGAGCCTTGGATCACCAGACGGTGCTGACGGACGTATCGCCGCTACATATCCTATAAGCGGGGATTATACCGCTGTACGCTATCCACACCAGAGCTGGCCATAGCTCCCTCAAATGTGAGTTTTTTACCTCTTCTTATCTGCACATTGAACCACATCAAAATTGAGAGCACTATTGTTGCTTTCTGTCTTTCTTTTTCGAGCTCTGGACTACCAGACGGTGCTGACGGAGACCCCTCCCTACATATCCCATAAGCGGGGATTATACCGCTGTACGCAATCCACACCAGAGCTGGCCATAGCTCTCCTGAATGTGAGTTCTTTACTTTTTGTTACCTATCACACCCTGAACTTTCATACTATACCATTAGTCGCCTCTACCTCTCTTGTATTTACATATACGGAACGGTCTACACCAGACGCATCCACAGAGGAACTCTATCAAGTATCCTAGACCATCTATTGGCACCCTAGCAATACTTTACTGGACTATCTACCCTTATTTGGCGCAGCCCTTCCATATCTTTTTGTAATGACTGTATAGAATCTGCTCCAATAAGAACATCATCAAAATAAGTCACTACACCTGGAAGTCCAGATAAGAGGTCCTCCATTAAATTCTGGAATATGCCAGGAGCAATGGAAACTCCAAACTGCAAACGTCTTGCTCGGTAAGCTCCTTTGTGTGTTAGTATCGTTTGTGCATCAGCAACCTCATCATCCACAGGTAACTGCTGGTAGGCTTGAGCCATATCCAACTTGGCAAATACTTTTCCTTTTGCCAAAGTAGTAAGAATTTGATTAACAGCTGGTATTTGATAGGGATGCTCTTGCAATGCTTTGTTGATTGTAAATTTGTAGTCAGCACAGATTCTGACATCCCATTTGGTTTCATCACCGGAATTATGGGTGTACACCACATTGGGTGTGTTACGGGTTCAAGTATACCTTGTTCCACAAGGCGTGTAATCTCAGCATCTATTTTTGGTCTGAGAGCTAATGAAATTCTGTGAGGCTTGATACGAATTGGGGGTACTGTTGAATCTAATACAAAAGAAAGAGGAGGGCCTTTAAACATGCCAAGACTTTCTTCAAAAACTGCACTAAATTTATCAATCACATTCTGTAGAATAGTGGGGAAACATTATTAACTCCAGTTAATGAAATTCCTAAGGGTTCAAACCACTCTCTACCTAGCAAACTGTCAGGTTACCTTTGGTGTCTACCTCGGAGGAGGTTAGACACCTAGACGTCCATCCTCCCAGGGGGGCTGACTCACCCGATCCTTGCACTCCTCCCGGTCGTTTACACGCCGGCCGCGATAGCTCCGCCTCCTTTTATGACGCGGCGCTCAGTAGCCGACGTCATGACGGCAATCACGTTCCGACCCGTCAATCACGGCAACCAAGTGCCGAACAACGAATCAGGACTCGTTGGGGGCGGAGCCAACAGTTAAAGAGCCAAGGTATAAAAAAGGGTTCTGTGGAATGATTCATTGCCCTGTCGTGGTTCTAGCTAGTCTGGTCACTCAGTGCAATTACCTCTATTGTCTTTTGGTTCCTGACTCGGCTTGTATTTTGTCCCTGCTTTCCTCTCTTGTCCTTTTGACTCGGCTTGTCTCTCGCTTACCTGATCTCTCGTTCCCTCGACCTCGGCTTGTCTCTGACCATTCTTTTGCTTTCTCCTTACGTTAGTCCGGCCATTCTAAGGTCCGGTATACGTACCTATCTCCTGTTTGTATTCTGCGTGTTGGATCCCTGTCACGATCCTGACATTACGACAGGGCCAATGGATCCTGCAGGTACAAACTCTCAGGTCGGTTCTCCTGACTCTAGATTTGAGGCCATGGATCATAGAATGGACCAGATGGCTCTAGCTCTGCAAGCATTGCTATCTCGTCCTAGTAATCACTCAGAGGAGATGCGTACCCCATCTATCTCTCCTATAAGTACAGGCCTAGAGGTAGCCACAGTGGCTACTTCTTCCCGTGTTACGTCCCCGTCACGCTATGGCGGCGCTCCTGACACTTGTCGAGGTTTTTTAAACCAGATAGGTATTCATTTTGAGTTACAACCCCACGCCTACCCTACTGACAGGGCGAAGGTTGGATTTATAATTACCTTGCTCATTGACAAGGCACTTAGATGGGCTAACCCCCTGTGGGAAAATGATAACCCGTTAGTTTATAATTATAATGCTTTTGTCGCTGCATTTAGGAGAGCTTTTGACCCTCCAGGAAGAAAGGCCAATGCAGCTAGACTACTGTTACGTCTTAGACAGTATAACCGAACCCTAGTGGATTATGCTTTAGAGTTCAGATCCTTGGCGGCAGAAGTCAAGTGGAATGAACAGGCTTATATGGACGTATTTATGAACGGGTTATCTGATGAGATTTTAGATGAGGTGGCCACAAGAGATCTTCCTGAAAATTTGGAGGATCTGATTTCATTTATTTCCCGAATAGATGAACGTATGAGACAGAGGCAGAATATTCGGGATAGAACCCGCAGATCCTCCATAAGACTAGCTCCCTCATTTCAGACTTCTGATTCTACTACTTTAGCTCTCCCAGAACCTATGCAAATAGGTAATACTCGACTCTCAGAAGAGGAAAGACAGTACAGGAGAAGGGAGGGTCTTTGTATGTATTGCGGAATTAGAGGTCACCTACGCCTAAATTGCCCTAACCGGCCGGGAAACGCTCGCACCTAAGTTTCTCAAGAGGACAGGCCTTGGGTGTTTCTATCTTGTCCTCTATATATGATTATAAAGATCATAGGCTTCTGATACCTGTTTCTTTAGCTTGGGAAAAGGGAGTACTTAATGCTATGGCTTTGATAGATTCCGGAGCAGCTGAAAGCTTTATTGACCAAGCCTTTGTCACTAACCATTCTATCCCATCTCAGCTAAGGGATACACCCTTGGCCGTTGAGGCCATAGATGGTAGACCATTATCTGAACCTGTTATTTTTCGTGAAACCATACCAATTAAGTTAACCACTGGTATCCTTCACGAGGAAAGAATATCCCTCATGCTGATCTCATCTCCTTCAGTTCCTATAGTCTTGGGGTATCCCTGGCTTAAGAAGCATAACCCTATCATTGACTGGGAACTGGGTGAGATAGTCTCCTGGGGTCAGGGTTGCCAGAGAGGATGTTTGCAGAAAGTCTCACCGATTTGCAGGGTTGACGCCCCGGTTAACTCTTCCCAACCTACAGATTTACAGATACCGTCGCAGTACCTGGATTTAAAGGCAGTCTTTGACAAAAAGAGGGCTGATACTTTACCTCCACATAGGTCTTTCGACTGTAAAATTAGACTCCTACCTGGTACTATGCCTCCGAGGGGTACGGTATATCCTTTATCCACTAAGGAAAACTTAGTCCTAGAGGAGTACATACGTGAAAACCTAGACAAAGGATTTATTAGGAGATCATCTTCTCCGGCCGGGGCCGGTTTCTTTTTTGTAGATAAAAAAGACGGCACTCTACGGCCTTGCATTGATTATCGGGGCTTGAATAAGATAACTGTTAGAAATGCTTATCCTATTCCTTTAATTACTGAGCTCTTTGATCGACTGAAAGGCTCCAAGATTTTTACCAAGTTAGATTTGAGGGGAGCTTATAACTTGGTGAGAATTCAGCAGGGAGACGAATGGAAAACAGCTTTCAATACCCGTTATGGCCACTATGAATACACGGTAATGCCCTTCGGGCTTTGCAATGCACCTGCAGTATTCCAGGACCTTATTAATGAGGTTCTTAGGGAATTTCAGCATGAATGCGTTATAGTATATTTGGATGATATACTAATACACTCTAGAGAGATTGAGACTCACCACAGACAAGTCAGAAGGGTACTGCGCAAACTGTTACAACATGGATTGTACTGCAAATTGGAAAAGTGTAGCTTCGACCAATCTCAAATAAACTTTCTTGGCTACGTTATTTCTGGAGACGGATTTAGGATGGACCCCATTAAACTCCAATCGATTTTAGATTGGCCATTGCCCAGGGGACTCAAGGCCATTCAAAGATTTATCGGATTCTCCAATTATTATAGGCGCTTCATTAAAGGTTACTCTTCTATTATTGCTCCTATTACCAATATGACTAGACAGGGTGCTGATACCAAGACTTGGTCTACAGAGGCTCTCTCTGCTTTCAAAACACTCAAAGAACATTTTGCCTCAGCACCGATATTAGTTCATCCTGACACATCTTTGCCTTTTCTACTCGAGGTAGACGCCTCGGAGACAGGTATAGGCGCTATCTTGTCCCAAAGGCTAGGTTTGGATAAACCGTTACATCCATGTGGTTTTTTTTCCAAGAAATTATCTGGGCCTGAAAGTAGATATGACATTGGTGATAGGGAACTGTTAGCGGTCATTATGGCTTTAAAGGAATGGAGACATTTGTTGGAGGGGACATTATACCCGGTTACTATTTTGACGGATCACAAGAATTTGTCCTATATAGGGGAGGCCAAGCGCTTGTCCGCCAGGCAAGCTCGTTGGTCCTTGTTTCTGACACATTTCAATTACGTGCTCACTTATAGACCTGGTTCTAAGAACTCTAAGGCAGATGCATTGTCCGGTCAACATGAACCTTCTACGGTGTCTGAAGCAGCTTTGTCTTCTATCGTTCCCAAGTGTAATATTATTGCCAACACATGTGTCAGGATACACTCGCCGTTGCTTGCTGAGATCAAGAAAGTACAACATCTAGCTCCCAAACCTGTTCCTGGGGATCGATACTTCGTTCCTGCTGAGCTCCAAGTGGAACTGCTGCATTGCTTTCATGACAGTAAAATTGCTGGGCACCCCGGCATACGCAAAACGTGTTCCCTGATTTCTAAAGATTTCTGGTGGCCTTCCCTTCGTAAGGATATAAGGGATTTCGTCAGGGCATGTGCTGTCTGTATGAAGACTAAGCAACCTCACGCGCTCCCTTGTGGACTTTTGCATCCCTTAGAAATTCCCGAGAGACCATGGTCGTGTTTGGCTATGGACTTCATTGTCGATTTGCCTGTTTCTAAAAAACATACTGTTATTCTCACGGTGATTGACAGGTTTACTAAAATGGCTCATTTCGTGCCCTTGCCTAAACTGCCCTCGTCTCCCGAATTAGCTGAGATATTCGCGAGGGAGATTTTTCGTTTACATGGTATTCCCTCTGAAATTGTTTCTGATAGAGGTTCCCAATTTGTTTCCCGCTTTTGGAAGTCTTTCTGTTCTCACTTAGGCATCAAGTTGAATTTCTCATCTGCCTATCATCCCCAGTCCAACGGAGCTGCCGAACGCACCAACCAAAAGATTGAACAATATTTGCGTTGTTTTGTTTCTGAACACCAGGACGATTGGGTTGGTCTGATTCCTTGGGCAGAGTTTGCACACAACAATCTCGTTTGTGATTCTACTCGTTCTAGCCCCTTTTTCTTGAATTATGGCTTTCATCCTTCCATTCTTCCGTCGGTTTCCCCTTCCCAAGGGGTTCCGTCGGTTGATGTTCATGTCGCCAATCTGAGAAAGTTGTGGGATCAGACTCGACGAATTCTTCTTCAGAATTCCATGGTGTTCAAACGACACGCTGACAAACGGAGACGGGTGGCTCCGGTTTTTGCCCCGGGTGATAGGGTGTGGTTGAGTACCAGAAACATCCGCTTGAAGGTTCCTTCCATGAAATTTGCCCCTCGTTACATAGGCCCTTACAAGGTTCTGTGTCGGATTAACCCGGTTGCGTATCGTCTTGCCCTTCCGCCTGCCCTGCGCATCCCTAACTCTTTTCATGTTTCTTTGTTGAAGCCTTTGGTTTGCAACAGATTTTCCTCCGCTGAGTCCTCCCCTCTCGCTGTCCAGGTTGAGGGTCAGGAGGAATATGAAATCAAATCCATTCTCGATTCTCGTATTTCTCGGGGGAGGTTGCAATATCTTGTTGACTGGAAGGGGTATGGGCCTGAAGAAAGGTCTTGGGTGGTCCATGAAAATGTGCATGCCCCTCGTCTCCTCCGGGCATTTCATGCTCGTTTTCCGTCTCGCCCCGGTTCCTTCCGCCCGGTGGGCGTTTCTGAGAGGGGGGGTACTGTCAGGTTACCTTTGGTGTCTACCTCGGAGGAGGTTAGACACCTAGACGTCCATCCTCCCAGGGGGGCTGACTCACCCGATCCTTGCACTCCTCCCGGTCGTTTACACGCCGGCCGCGATAGCTCCGCCTCCTTTTATGACGCGGCGCTCAGTAGCCGACGTCATGACGGCAATCACGTTCCGACCCGTCAATCACGGCAACCAAGTGCCGAACAATGAATCAGGACTCGTTGGGGGCGGAACCAACAGTTAAAGAGCCAAGGTATAAAAAAGGGTTCTGTGGAATGATTCATTGCCCTGTCGTGGTTCTAGCTAGTCTGGTCACTCAGTGCAATTACCTCTATTGTCTTTTGGTTCCTGACTCGGCTTGTATTTTGTCCCTGCTTTCCTCTCTTGTCCTTTTGACTCGGCTTGTCTCTCGCTTACCTGATCTCTCGTTCCCTCGACCTCGGCTTGTCTCTGACCATTCTTTTGCTTTCTCCTTACGTTAGTCCGGCCATTCTAAGGTCCGGTATACGTACCTATCTCCTGTTTGTATTCTGCGTGTTGGATCCCTGTCACGATCCTGACACAAACTTGCTCTTCGTCCCTTAGTAATTATTAAGGTGTCCTCTGAATTTACCATATTTTACTGGTATAAAACAAGCCCCTTTAATGTCCACAGCCTGTTTGTTGTAGTCCACCAGATTAATCGCAGGTATATTGATGACATCGTTTTCATCTGGAAGGGTGATGTGGGGTCCCTCAAACTATTTCTTACCTTTTTAAACAGTAATGAGAGAAATATATCTCTCACCTGTGAACATACTCCCACCAGGGTTCATTTTTTGGACTTAGAGATTTATATAGAAAATGGTAACATCCAAACAAAAACATATTTTAAAAAAGTCGATGTAAACAGTTATAGCGACACAACTAGTACAAAAAAGGTCTATATCACCACAATGTGTATATGTATAGTGAATATTTAGACAAAGATATACTTATCTCAACATTCAAATAAGACAGCCTCCCAGGTCATTACTCAGAAAGAATGACCTTTACAAAACGAAATACCAAGCAACAAAAGACATTTGGGATATGGCTGTAAAATCTAAAAAATAGGGAACAAAAACAGTATATAGTGTATGTGACGAGACCAATCTCACCACTGTGCATTACATAGAAACATAGAATGTGACAGCAGATAAGAACCATTCGGACCATCTAGTCTGCACAATTTTCTAAATACTTTCATTAGTCCCTGGCCTTATACCATCTTATAGTTAGGATAGCCTTATGCCTATCCCACGCATGCTTAAACTCCTTTACTGTGTTAACCTCTACCACTTCAGCTGGAAGTCTATTCCATGCATCCACTACCCTCTCAGTAAAGTAATACTTACGGATATTATTTTTAAACCTTTGTCCCTCTAATTTAAGACTATGTCCTCTTGTCCTCTAAGTTTTATCCTGCAATCCATGAACCAGTTTAGTAGCCCTTCTCTGAACTCTCTCTAAAGTATCAATATCCTTCTGGAGATACGGTCTCCAGTACTGCGAACAATACTCCTAGTGAGGTCTCACCAGTGTTCTGTACAATGGCATGAGCACTTCACTCTTTCTACTGCTAATACCTCTCCCTATACAACCAAGCATTCTGCTTGCATTTCCTGCTGCTCTATTACATTGTCTGCCTACATTGTCTGCCATCATCAGAAATAATCACCCCTAAATCCCTTTCCTCAGATGTTGAGGTTAGGACTCTATCAAATATTCTGTACTCTGCCCTTGCATTTTTACGTCCAAGATGCATTATCTTGCACTTATCCACATTAAATGTCAGTTGCCACAACTCTGACCATTTTTCTAGTTTACCTAAATCATTAGCCATTTGGCTTATCCCTCCTGGAACATCAACCCTGTTACATATCTTAGTATCATCAGCAAAAAGACATACCTTACCATCAAGACCTTCTGCAATATCACTAATAAAAATATTAAAGAGAATAGGTCCAAGTACAGATCCCTGAGGTACCCCACTGGTGACAAGCCCAAGCTTCTAACATACTCCATTGACTACAACCCTCTCTTGCCTGTCACTAAGCCACTGCCTTACCCATTCAACAATATTGGAACCCAAACTTAAAGATTGCAGTTTATTGATAAGCCTTCTATGTGCAACAGTGTCAAAAGCCTTACTGAAATCTAGGTAAACAATGTCTACTGCACCACCCTGATCTATAATTTTAGTTACCCAATCAAAAAAATCAATAAGATTAGTTTGGCATGATCTCCCTGAAGTAAACCCATGTTGTCTCTGATCTTGAAATCCATGTGTTTTTAGATGTTCAACAATCCTATCCTGTAACATGGTTTCCATCACTTTCCCCACTACTGAAGTAAGGCTTACTGGCCTATAGTTGCCCGACTCCTCCCTATTACCTTTCTTGTGAATGGGCACAATATTCGCCAACTTCCAATCTTCTGGGACTACTCCAGTTATCAATGATTGGTTAAATAAATCTGTTAATGGTTTTGCTAGTACATCACTATGCTCTTTTAATAGCTTTGGGTATATTCCATCAGGTCCCGTTGACTTATTTGTCTTTACTTTTGACAGTTGAAATAGAACCTCTTCCTCTGTAAACTCACGTGTAATAAATGACTCATTTATCCCTTTTCTTAACTGAGGTCCCTTTACTTCATTTTCATCTGTAAATACCGAACAAAAATATTAATTGAGGCAGTCAGCTAGCCCTTTATCCTCTTCTACATACCTTCCTTCTTTTATTTTTAATCTAACTAATCCTTGTTTTACTTTTCTTTTCTCATTTATGTATCTAAAAAAAGTTTTGTCCCCCTTTTTTACTGACTGTGCTATTTTCTCTTCTGTGTGTGATTTGGAAGCTCTTATAACTTGCTTAGCCTCTTTCTATATTCCATTTATTCCATTTGATAAAGTCTTAGACGAAACGCGTTATGGATATTTAATTATTGTGTTTGTAAATATATTAAAGTATTTTTTGGTCATTTGTTTGTGCCAATAATCTTTTTTATAGACACATAATACTCTTTTTACCCTGGCTTTTTAATTATTATTTTTATTGGTTTTTAAAAAAAAACCTGAAAACCCCTGGAAGCTTCCTGCATTTAAAGAAATCCAAGGTGGGGATCAATCCACCCAAGCTGTCATCACGGAGCAGTTGGTCTGCTCTGGTTTTGTAAGTACATTCTTTTATTATTTTATCAATATTGCTATACAGTGAGCACTATTGGCTGTCTCTTTTATTTCGAGAAACTGGACACGTATCACAGAGAGGAACCCATCTATATCCCATAAGCGGGGATCAAACCGCCGTATGCGCTTTATTCCAGAGCTAGGACATTAGCTCTGATAAATGTGAGTTTTATATTATTATTTCTACACATCCATATTAGAACTCTACATACTACACTATTGGTTGTCCCCCTCTCTCTTTTTATCTTTCATATAAGTGGACTCACTACAAAGTAGAAGACGTCAACAGCAAAGACTATCTGTAAGGACAATAACATTGGACTTTTCCTTCTTTCTAATTGGACTTTATTTTATTTAAAAATAATTTTTTTATTTATTTATTTTTTTCAATTTTATCTGTGTGCGCAGCCTTTTTTCTTCTTTTTCTTATTTTATCCAAATTAAAGGGTTTGAGGGATCCCCTTTAAAAGGTTGCTGCCTATAAGTTATCTAGCGCTGTCTTTCTCTTTTTCCTTGTTAGCCTCTTTCTGCCTAATCTTATAGATCATTTTGTCTTCCTCACTCTGGGTTTTTTTATAATTCCTAAATGCTAACTTTTTGTTTTTAACAATTTTGGCTACATCTGTGGAGTACCACAGTGGTTTCTTGAATTTTTTGCTTTTACTGACAAGCCTAATGCAATTTTCTGTTGCCTTCAGTAGTGCAACTTTTAAATAATCCCATTTCTCTTGGACTCCATTTAAATTGCTCTAGTCTGATAATGACTCCTTTAACCATATTCTAATTTTAGAAAAGTCTGTTTTTCTAAAGTCTAGATGTGACTCAGTCACTGTTCTTATATTAAACCACACTGACTGATGATCCTAAACTTTCACCTATAGTAATATCGGATACCAAATTTCCATTTGTTAACACTAAATCTAGTATGGCCTCTTTACGAGTTGGCTCCTCAACGACTTGTTTTAGAGACAATCCCAGTAGGGAGTTTAGAATATGTGTGCTCCTGGCACAAGCAGCTATTTTTGTTTTCCAATTCACATCAGGAAGATTAAAGTCACCCATGATGATAACTTCCCCCTTCATTGTCATTTTAGCTATTTCCTCAACTAGTAGATTATCTAACTCTTTAATTTGTCCTGGGGGCCTATAAATCACACCTACACGAGTTACTGTGTGATTACCAAATTCTAACGTAACCCAAACAGACTCTATGTTCGCCTCACTAACTTTTATTAGGCTAGATTTTATGCTATCCTTCACACACAGGGCTACCCCTCCCCCTTTCCTGCATTCCCTGTCTTTTCTATATAAAGAGTACCCTGGTATTGCAATGTCCCAGTCATTTTTCTCATTATACTATGTCTCAGTAAAAGTGACTAAATCTACACTATCAGTTGCCATTATTGCCACAAGTTCATGGATCTTATTACCTAAACTGTGAGCATTTGTAGACACGAAGCTTATCATTTTTTAACACACTTGCTACAGGCACCTCCTGTCCTTGTTTTGGGAGACAATTGGATTGATGTTTTATCACCCTTTTGCCCTCCCCCACCTAGTTTAAATACATCCTAGCAAAACCTCTGAACTGCTCACTGAGAACATTTGTTCCCTTTTGAGAAAGATGCAAACCATCTTTTTTGTACAGTTTATTTCCATTCCAGAGCTACCATGAGAAATAAAGCCAAATCCTTGCTCCCGACACCATTCACCAAGCCACAAGTTAAAGTCCCTAATACACATCCGCCTGTCGTTCTGATTGTTATGCACAGGCAGAACTTCAGAGAATGACAGTGTGGAAGCAACCTGCCGTAGATCATTGTCAAAAACACTTAAAACTTCCTTAACCTTTGAAACGTCATTGCAAGCCAAGTCATTTGTCCCTAGATGGACAAGTACATCCTATTCCCCTTCCTGCTTTGCTCGCTTAACAATATTACAGATACGTCTCCTGTCTCTGTGAGCAGTAGCTCCGGGAAGACACCTCACAAGACCACCATTGTCCATATCCACACCTCTTATGAGGAAATCCCCCAACAACAACTGCTTTCAGGCCTCACCATAGTCTCCAAGCCTCTCTCCACAACACCACTAGCCTCAGTGCCTCTCTCCACAACACCACTAGCCTCAGTGCCTCTCTCCACAACACCATTACACTCTGAAAGTGCAGTAAATTAATTATGACTGTGCAATATGCCTTTTATCCACAACTCTAAGTCTACCAGATCATACAGTGATCCATCTGCCATTCCTAGTACGTCTCTGCGGCAGTGGCTTTGCAGCAGTTCCAGTCTGAGTTTGTTTACCAGATCATTTACAAATCTCAGACTTCAAAAATACAATCTCCTGCCTCAAGATAGAGAACTGTCTACAGATTAGACAACAACCAAACCGTGGAACGTGAAACAAATGCATAGCAATTATTACACTGAACTAAGTCTGCCGTTCCAATGAGGTGAATAATTTAAATCAAACAAATTTTTACTTTTTATTTATCCTCCCTTTTCATTGATAAACTAACAATGAGTGACAATGGCATTAGAGGAGCCTGGTTGCCTGCCTGCTGCCTTTTGACCGGCATTTAAATACTTTATTTTCCTATGCAGAAACGTCTATTCAGGTATTTCTGCCCTGGCGTTCGGTAGATTCTCGGATTTACTAAATGAACTAATTTAACCCAGATAGCTATGCCATGGAGCCTATTCGTGTAATAAAAGTCTTTGGCTCCATGGCAATTGAACTGTATGTGTGTGGTCTGAGCGCCATTCAGTCATAATGTGTGCCCAGACCTAAGCTATCTGGGGATATGTTGCATGTCTGTATTTTATGTAGTAAATGTTACCTTGTGTATTTTATTGTATTTTACTGTATTTTGCTACCATGTGGCTAATGGAGTTTTGCCTCTGTCCTTGGAGATAATTGGATTACTTCTCAATTATCTCCAGGATAGAATACTCTGGAACTGGTTTTGGGCAGAAAAGCCATGCTTCATTTGGTCACAAAGGACTTCGATCTATCTTTTGAACCAATGGACCAATTTGGATGATTTTGACATATGTTTGTATTTGGAGTATGCTGATTCTGAAAATTTAAGTTATGTGTAAGTAATGTGATTCATACTTTTAAAGTTATGAATAATGTGGAAAACTGTATTTCTCTGCCTGTGATAATTACATTACCCATTGTGTAAGGTAATTGTATCACAGGCAGAGGGGAGGATTTTGTGTGGGAGTGTATATAAGAACAATAAACCCACAGCTCTGGCTGTTCCTGCTTGACCCTCAAAACGGAGCCTTGTCTCGTTCTTGGGGGGATTTACTGTATGCTGTTCCAGTTCGACTGCTAGGAGTGTAAACCTATTCGTATGGTTTTTCCTATTCGGCTGTTTACAGCATTCGTATGGTTCCGGTTCGGCTGTTTACGGCATTCATTTGCTTCTCCGGTTCAGTGGATTGGTGTCTATAGCAGCTGCCTGTATATCTGGAAGGGAATATCTCCTAAACGGCTTTTAACCCTTTTTTAGCCTGGGGGTGCTGTTACAGTGTAATACAGTTGGGGGGCCAAGGTATCCCTCCTATTGTTTCGATGGTATGGGTGCAACACAGGACTCCAGTAGGAGGTAAAAAAAGTTCAACAGCTTTATTAAGGATTAACAATCACCCATCAATTTAAAATATAAAATATTAAACAGGAAAGGTCCTACATGTTTCGTTCCCAGTATTGGAACTTCCTCAGGGACCATTTAAATTAAAATCAAATACAAGAAATAATGACAAATGTAAACGCAGCCTAATCTCCCCTTTCCCACTAGTCCCGTTATATAGGGCTACTCCCTAAGTTCATTGATGGATCCATGGGTGTTTCCCTACTTCCTCATTGTCAGTGATGGTCGATCCTCATCAGCTGTTTGAGTTCCACTTCAATTTTCTTTTCATCCCGGTCATAAACGCCCGCGTCTGTAGTAAAACGGAACCAGATGTGTAAGCAGCCAAACACTTCCGCATTCCACGATATCATGCGTTCTAAATGAGATGTTATGAAGTATAGGGTTACAGCCCCTAGTGGTCGCCAACATATTTATCAAATGACAGTGATAGTAACAAAAGTAAATGGTGATATATATCGATTAAGAAAGAATACATTAGCATTGGCAGCAGCATAACAAAAAGAGTTTATAATGCACCACAAGTATTATATTTCCCAGTTTGAATTCCCATGTGGGTATATATGTTAATCACACTATACATTATCTTAAAGTGACAAATGCTAAATGTGCAATTATATATGACAAGAAAGAAAATATCTACAACTTAAAAGAAATAATAATACATAAGCCCTCATGAGATCCACCCCAAAAAGAAAAGAGAAAGAGGACCAGAATAGAGAAGTCAGTAGTTAATACAAACTCCAAGTTTACAGAAAGCAGACCAAGTCAATATCCACATTTAATTCCATAGGTTCTAATGTTTTCAACTTGTGAATCCAAAACGTTTCACGGCCAATTTATTCATTCTATCGCTTCCCTGCCAGTGTGGTAAAATCCTTTCAATTCCTATACATTTGAAATGTTTCCATGACAAAGAGGAGCAAGTTCTACAATGGGCAGGGACCGAGTGAGTCATAAGTCCTTTTTTAATATTATTCATTATGTTCAAGCAGTCGAACTTTAAGGACTCTCTTAGTGCGACCTACATATTGTTTGCCACACAGACACTGCAGCAGATAAACTACAAAGTCCGTGTGGCACCCTATTAGGCTGCTTTTACATTTGTCATTATTTCTTGTATTTGGTTTTAATTTATATGGTCCCTGAGGAAGTTCCAACACAGGGAAAGAAATGAATGATGGGTGATTGTTCATCCTTGATAAAGCTGCTGAACATTTTTTACCACCTACTGGAGTCCTGTGTTGCATCCATACCATCGGAGCAATAGGAGGGATACTTTGGCCCCCTAACATTATCGGGGGAGGTACCCTTTGGCGCAATTTTCATCGTTATTTTGTGAGTGCATTCTATTAAGCGCATAATCAAATTTAAACTGTATTACACTACATACTGTTTTTGTTCCCTATTTTTTAGATTTTACAGCTGTATCCCAACTAGTTGCCACTTTGCCCCCTGGTTACGCAACATACAGAAAGGGCAATTCATGAGAGTCCTAAGAAATTGTAGTGACCACAGGAATTCAATATACAGACAGACATTTTAACTAAATTTTTTAAAGAAAATAAATATGATTTGAAGATTTTAAATCAACAGAAACAGGAAGTTAAATCCATGAATAGAAAGGATGTACTGCAATACAAAGCTACAGTTAAGAATTTGCACCCCAAAAATTATTCAAATATCCCTATAATCCTCAATTACAATGAAAATGCTAAACAAATAAAACATATTATAAACAAACATTGGTCTATTTTACAAACAGATAGTAGTAATCTGTAAGGGATTATAGAAGATAAACCCTATGTAATATATAGAGGAGCGAGGAATTTAAAGGACAGTCTGGTAAACAGCTATATTAGACCAAAAAGACATAGGAGTGACGGGAATTTTTTAAAACAGAAACCTGGCTTTTATTACTGTAAAATGTGCCCAGTGTGCAAAAATACTAGCAATAAGAAAAACACTCTTGCCAATTTTAAATCATTTACTACAGGTCAAATTTTTAAGATAAAAAGCACTTTAACTTGTCACTTCAAAAATGTGGTGTATCTTCTCTGGTGTCCCTGTGGGCTCCAGTATGTGGGAATGACCACTAGGAGTCTTAAAACCTGCATATTGGAGCACATGGGAAACATCCAGAGGGGATACACGAAACACAATTTTTCATGCACATTTTTCGGACAAACACAATAATGATTCCTATCTTTTGGGTTTTATGGCTTTTTTCCAAAAGAGTACTAATTAGAGGGGGAAGGACAATTTTAAGGAACTTAATAAGATTGAAAGTCGGTGGATTTTCAATCTGGACACTATGTCCCCTAGAGGACTTAATATTGATTTTGAGTTTATCAATTTTCTTTGATTTTTAAGTGTCCAGTATGATAGCCTATCCTCCCCTCACCAGATAAATTGGTGCCTAGTGCCTATATTTTTTGGACTCCTTTCCTACACTTTTTTTCTTGGGTGTTCTGTTTTTTATACTGTTTGTTATATTGATCTATATAATCTATCCCAAAAAAAAACAAGCAATAAAAGGCGCTAAAATTATAAAACTAGTGGTATAATGAAAGTGGAAAGAGATTGGTAAAAAGGTAAAGCAGCACCTTTATAGTGCACAAGCTCTAAACACACCCCATGAAGTAGAAAGATATATTAAAAAAGGTGTGCTATACCTTTAAGATATTGGTGCAATAACGTGCAAAGTGTCACATAAATGCACTATAAAAACAAACTCTGTGAAATGCATTTACCTGTCAGAGCACTCTGATTGGATTGCTTAAACCCACCAATCAGAGTGCTCTGAGCCTAAGTGCAGGGCGGGGCAAGGCTTTATAAGCCTTCCCCCTCCCTGAATAGCTCAGTCTACGCGGAGCCCTCCGTGGGTGAAGATGGATTATATTTTTTGCGCTCGCTTTTTTTTTTTTAATTGCGTCAGTTATTACGAATTTTTATTTGGCCTTATTTGGGGCTGAAAAAAGATTTTAGAAGAAATAAAACATCAAATGGTAAGTTTTATTTTATTTTTACAGGTATTTCGTTAAAGGTCCCCCCTCATTATTTTTAGGGTGATGGGAATAGGTAGGGGTTAATGTTTTGGGGGAGGGGGGTGACTAGAGGTTTGGGGATCCCTAGTCACCTGGGGGGGGGGTTACATTTTTATTTAGGGCCCTTCCCGCCGCTTAGGGGTGGGGGCCAGCTGGGAGGACAATAGGTTCCCCCAACTTATTGGTATTTAGGGCCCCCACCCACCACTCAGGGGTGGGGTCCGGGTGGGAGTACATTAGGTCCCCCCCCTTATTCTAATTTAGGGTCCCCACCTACCGCTCAGGGGTGGGGGCCCGGGGAAGGACATTAGGTCTCCCCTAATTGGTATTTAGGGCCCCCACCCACCGCTCAGGGGTTGGGGCCTGGACATTAGGTCCCCCACCCAATTTTTATTTAGGGCCCCCACCCCTGAATGGGGTCCCCCCTCCTTATTCTAATTTAGGGCCCCCACCCGCCGCTCAGGGGTGGGGGCCAGGGGGGAGAACAATAGGTCCCCCCCCCGCCCATTATTTTACTTTAGGGCCCCCACCCACCACTCGGGGGTTGGGGCCGGTGGGAGGACAATATGTCCCCCCCTATTCGAATTTAGGGCCCCCACCCACCGCTCATGGGTGGGGGCTGGGGGAGGACAATAGGGACCCTTTTTTTTTTTTTTAAAACAGTGAGCAGCCACAAGCCACAGGCTGCTCCCTTTTTAATAGACATGCCTCTACTTGCGGTATAGCAAGTAGGGGCATAATTTACTAATATTTAGTAATCTTTACATAGTATTAGTAAATTTGGCTGAAAAACCAATTCAGGTCTTTCAGCTTTTTAGTCGATAGATCCCTATTACCGTGGGAATTAGGGAGTTATCTATTTATTCATTCCTGTCATTACATTGACTGGCCAAGTAACTTACATTTTATATGAATGTGTGTTACTTGATTGTTCTAAGTGTTGAAAATGCTTACAGCTGAATCCTGGCTATGTTTGTATACTTTTTATTTAAAATTGTATACAGTGTAACATTCTTCTTCTTCCACTGGGTAAGTATATTAGTACTTAGGCAATACCGTGCTTCGGAACTTTGGCACTACGGCAACTTCGGAACTTCGACAATTCGGCTATTCGGAAGAACCCGAATGTCCGAATTGCCTGAAATTCGTCCGAATTACACATGTCTAACTGGCACCAAAATTGCAGTTTTCAGACAGCAATATATGCTGCAATGCTTTCACCTGGTTTCTGATTTCGTCTACTGAAATGGAAACGCCTCACTGTTTCAGAAGGGGTGGGTGCTAAATGATTTTTAAACAGTGCCAGTATTTCTTCAAATTTGTAGTTTTTCGGCTTAGCAGGAGATATCAGTGAGCGGACAGTATTAAAAGTCTTAGATCCAATAACACTCAGTGTGACGAAGTGCCCTTCGCCACTTGGTCCTTTAGAGGCCTACTTGCCAGCCTCCTCCCCTGTGACTATGACTCTTTCATGTATCTGGCTTTAAAGCCTCTAGTCTACCTTCAGACAGACTATTTATGTAGGCTGCTTTATTTATCTTATGTTTTAGTCACCCTGTACCCATTATAGGTGCAGGGTGTGTGTAATGTAATTGTGTGTAGTGTGTGTGTGTGTACTGTGTAATGTATTGCCTGCTCTCTTGTATTGCTGAGGTTTGCTACCAACTAGGTGGGTTTGGCTATGGAGCTTGTCTAGTGTCCTCTGTTGGTAGCAACAGCAATATGCACTACCTGAATTGCAAGACTGGTTCATTTGCATATTCGGGTAGATTTGCATATTGCTAATTCTGCAGGCAGGTGAGATATTTACTGTTAAATATTGTCTCCCCCCACCCCTTTAAAAATGTGCCATTGTGTTGTGATAAGTCACTGTGTGTTGCTTGATATGGTTTGACTGTTTGTGATTTTATTGAGGTTTCACAACAATGTTATTGTGGTGACCCTATTGGCTGGTCCCAAGGGAAATAAAGGTTTTGACAGTTCTTCTTGATCCCTCTAAATGTAGCCTTGTCTCGTTATTGGAGGGAGCTGTTATAATTACACTGGGGATTGCTATGCTCTGCCTGCTCCCCTGAGCTTGAATCACTTAGCTCTTTTAAGAGCTTGCTCCTGACACGCTCTCCTTGGAGGAGGGGTCTTCACCGCACAGTCCTGGATGCTGGAGGTTCATACAGGGTGGAAGGAAGAGTTCTTTCCCACACAGTCCTGGAGGACAGAAGCTGATCCAGGGTGGAAGGAAGACGGCGAGACTCCAGTCAAGATACAGCGGTTGCGGAGTCTGCAGTGGTTGTGGTGTCTGCTGCACTGCTTGGAGTCCTCAGGAAGCGCTAGGAGCATCCGTCAACGGAGGATACTCAGTCGGAGTACAAGGAGCTCCGTTACACTCAGTAACACAGCTCTCTTCTGAATAGCATCAACCACCTAATTAGCTTTCAGGAAAAACACTGACCTGTCACCATATGAGTCCCATGAGGCTGGATTATCCAGATCAAATTCCTCCATGTGTCCCAGAGAAGTCATGCTGGAGATATTTGTAGATAACAGAATTCCAAAAGAAAAGTTTTACTTCCTCTATATATATTCTGCAGTGTCCATTTACTGACATCCCATCCTCGTTGCCAGTTTAAAGGACCACTATAGTGCCAGGAAAACATACTCGTTTTCCTGGCACTATAGTGCCCTGAGGGTGCTCCCACCCTCAGGGTCCCCCTCCCGCCCGGCTCTGGAAAGGGGAAAGGGGTAAAAACTTACCTTTTTCCAGTGCTGGGCGGAGAGCTCTCCTCCTCCGATCCTCCTCTTCTCCTCCCCGTCGGCTGAATGTGCACGTGTGGCAAGAGCTGCACGCGCATTCAGCCGGTCACATAGGAAAGCATTCATAATGATTTCCTATGGACGCTTGCGTGCTCTCACTGTGAAAATCACAGTGAGAAGCACGCAAGCGCCTCTAGTGGCTGTCAATGAGACAGCCGCTAGAGGAAATAGGGGAAGGCTTAATCCATTCATAAACATAGCAGTTTCTCTCTTTCTTGGGTGTTCTGTTTTTTTATACTGTTTGTTATATTGATCTATATAATCTATCCAAAAAAAAAACAAGCAATAAAAGGCGCTAAAATTATAAAACTAGTGGTATAATGAAAGTGGAAAGAGATTGGTAAAAAGGTAAAGCAGCACCTTTATAGTGCACAAGCTCTAAACACACCCCATGAAGTAGAAAGATATATTAAAAAAAGGTGTGCTATACCTTTAAGATATTGGTGCAATAACGTGCAAAGTGTCACATAAATGCACAATAAAAACAAACTCTGTGAAATGCATTTACCTGTCAGAGCACTCTGATTGGATTGCTTAAACCCACCAATCAGAGTGCTCTGAGCCTAAGTGCAGGGCGGGGCAAGGCTTTATAAGCCTTCCCCCTCCCTGAATAGCTCAGTCTACGCGGAGCCCTCCGTGGGTGAAGATGGAAACTGCTATGTTTATGAAAAAATGGGTTAACCCTAGCTGGACCTGGCACCCAGACCACTTCATTAAGCTGAAGTGGTCTGGGTGCCTAGAGTGGTCCTTTAATGTATTTGCATGTTATATATTCACAAATGGCTCTCAGACATTGTAGTAAATAGGACTTCTCTTTACTTCAGTACACACACATAATAACATAACACAAGAGACACTAACACAACAGAACAAATGCATAACTTCACTATGCTGCCATGTACTGGAAGGTGGACTACATAACACCCCAATACATAACAGTTTTAATAGGCAATGGCAAATCAGGATAGGTTAGCATCATTCCTCATGCCCAGAATCGACACGTTTTGGCATATAACGCCTCAGGATATGAGGTAAAAATGAACGTATGGTTAAAATGACACTGCATCTGGTATTAGACGTCTGACCTGGATGAGGTAAGGAATCAGAGGACCCAGAATGAAGAAGAACATTCAGGACCCATAGACACTGTTACAAAGAGCAGACCTAACACCATTAACCCCTGCCCTAATTTTATGTCATACTTCATTCATTTTGGGTCAAGAAAAACTAATATGTCTTCAGAATTGCTTTACTTTCACTAGTTTTTAGATACATTACGTGCGCTTAATATAGTCAAAAACAATATTACAACAATCTGATATTTTCTTAATACAACATAAATAAAAGTTGTTTTCATTCAATCAAGTGCAAATAACAAAACAAAAAAACAAACAAAAAAAAAAAACAATTTAAAGTACTATCTGAAATAGTGGCCTATTCATGAGAGTTCCTTTTCTTTGCTTGTTGTTTATATTCCTCTTTTTTTTTTTATTCTTTATTTTTGTAGTGCATAAGCTGATAACATATTGTTGCGAGGTACCCCAACGGCACTCCTCCAACACATACTAGACATTTGAAACGTAGAGGTACATACAAAATAAGGCACAATTTTTATATTTAGAGATAACGGAGGTAATAAACAGTAGAGGATTTTATGTTATATTAACAAGCTTAAACCTTTCAGTTATGGATGCTGGTATACTGTAGTAGAAGTCTTACACTATAGGTTTATATTCCTCTTTTGCTTCAAATTCAAGCCATCATCAAACCATTGACATTACAACAAGCTACTAGGTTATTTTCCTTTTTAAGTATAAAGATATTCAGTTTAAGGTGGTCTGTTGGTGCAGAACCTCTCACGCTGAATATGATCACCAAACAGACACTCCAGTGATGTCTGGCGTTTAACCCCTGTTAAATATAGTACAGAAATAGAATATCCTCATTCAAAACTAAAAGTAGTTTTGAAATGCTGATATAAACTGGATATTTGTAGAAAACAATTTACAAATATACACTTATCCTTCAGTGAGCAAGCCTGATCGTCTGTAAAGCCTGATTCCCCAACTTTGCAAGCCCATTCCTTCAGTGAGCAAGCCTGATTCCCCAACTTTGCAAGCCCAATCCTTCAGTGAGCAAGCCTGATCGTCTGCAAAGGTAGCCTTCTGAAAGACCACACTAAGACTCTATCCTGCACACCTTCATTTACTTTTAACTTAACCACCCTGTACATTTATTTTATTTTTATTTAATATATCCTGTGTACATTTTCTTGTTTTCTTGTATTTATATCTTGTCTGTTATGCTAAAGTGTAGTTTTGCTAGCCCTGTATGTATTTGTTTTATTCACCTATATGCATTCCTCTATTTCCCCTATGATTTGTGACTGACCTCTGACCGCTCCCTTTTCTTATTGAGATGTTTGTTTTTATTTCAATATTCATCTCTTCATCTCTGTACCTAGATACATGTCCCCCTGCCTTACCTTTATTGCAAGCTCTCTGACCCTCACATCTCTTTATTCAAGAGCCTGATTCCCCAACTTTGCAAGCCCATTCCTTCAGTGACCAAGCCTGATCGTCTGCAAAGGTAGCCTTCTGGAAGACCACACTAAGACTCTATCCTGCACACCTTCATTTACTTTTAACTTAACCACCCTGTACATTTATTTTATTTTTATTTTATATATCCTGTGTACATTGTTTATTTAAAACCCACTTCTTCATAAAAGCGTAACAATTAAACTGTTAATAACTCCTGACTGATTCCTCTTCTGCAACTGTCACTAGTCTAATACTATCCTTACCTTTTTGTGTCATTTTACCCCACTCCCTCTAGCATGTAATCTCATTGAGCAGGGCCCTCAACCCCTCTGTTCCTGTGTCTCCAACTTGTCTGGTTACAACTACATGTCTGTTCGTCCACCCATTGTAAAGCGCTGCGGAATTTGACGGCACTATATAAATATCATAATAATAATAAATAATGAACAGAGGGAATAGTGTACCTACAAAATTGGGAGAGAATAATCTGTGCTTAAGCTTCTAAATAAAAAACTGAAGATATAGAGCACACATAAAAAAACCACAGGGTCCAAAAACAAAAAAATAATTTATTCGGTGTTCATAGTATCAAGACAATGAGTGGTGAGAATGGATCCAACAAAAATGCTAAAAACAAAACAAAAAATATATATACACTAATTATATAGAGTAATTCTGATGTCTTGAATGGTATAGATGCACTCAGCCACAGCACACGTCTGTGCTATTTGGGAAGGATATATGGGTGCAATGGTACATGAATGGAGGGGTGATGGAATAGATATATACTAGGACCATAATCAGAATCAAATCTACATGAGCTATCAGTAATCTAGATAATTAGAGAAATGATAAAGTAAGATATAGGCAGAAGTATATCCATGGATCTATATCTTAAGAGAGCGTGCTGAATAACACAGTCAATGGTGGTTAGGGATATAACCCTGAAATTGCCGTTAGGTCTGAAGCTCTAACTGAAATTGCTGATTCGAATTATTAAGGTCAAAAGTAATAACTAGTTATCAATAGTAAACTAGGATATCTCGAGAAAAAAATATATGTAAATAAATAATGCTTGCTGGTCAGTAAGAGTATAGGAATGAAAAGGAGATAAATAAATAAAAATATAACCAAAAATGAAATACTGGATACACATTAATAAGATAAACAATAAACTTAATAGGAAAGATAATAAATGTAAAAATAAAAATAAACCTGTTGGAAATTAAAAAAAGAAATAGGTATGAATTGCTGAAATACTAACAGCACATCAGAGTGTGCATTAAATACTACAGATGTAGAATAATTTAAGAAGGAAGTGGATACTATGTTGCCAGCACGTTACCAAAATACACTTAATGCTGTGAAAATAGAAGCGTCCTAGATTATCAACATAATAGGCAGAAATGGGTAGAGGAATAAACTAGTCCTGTAGCTAACCACCCCCGTGCCTTCGAGGGCACCTAAATCTAGCCCAGCTGAACGGAGAAAATCACGGAAAGACCATCAGAAAAAGTAATTAAATATGATAAGAAAAAGCAGCATCTATGAAGCCCTAAGCCCCTGATGCGCACGTTTCGCCCACTTAGCTCGTCAGAAGCAACACTCTAACCTTCACTTCATGCATGCTATACACAAAAAATAAAAAAAAGGCCTTCAGAGGCTCAAAATTCTTGTTCTCAAGTATGTTATTCCCTTTATTCTAAGCCTATACCTTACATCTATTGAGAGTTCTAATTTAAAGGATGAGTCATATATGGTTTTATGTGTTTATTTATATTGTATGAGATATAACACAAAAAGACCTTGGCCTTCTTCCAATAATTATGTTGTCTGTGTGTTTAAAGTTACACTAACCCACAAATTCCAGGTGTGTCAGAATTACAGAGTTCAAATATGAAAATAATAATTTACCTGAAGACTAGAAGTATCCAAGCGGGTGGGATATGAAAAAGATACATTTTTGAACTCAAAACATCCACGAAGTTTGACAGGAATGTAGGATCCAGACGTGGAGACCTGCGGTTCCCGATCAATGTACAGGAAAACCTTCTGAGCAGCTTCTGCTGAATGAGTCATCTCACTGAGCATGTAGATTATGGTCTGAGAGAGAGCAAGTGAAAAACAGTCATCTCATGGCGAGTGAAGAACAGTCAGTTCATGTTAAGTGAAAAACAGCTCATGGTAAGTGAAGAACAGTCAGTAAATGGTAAGTGAAGAACAGTTAGTTCATGGCAAATGAAGAACAGTCAGCTCATGGCAAGTGAAGAACGGTCAGCTCATGGCAAGTGAAGAACGGTCAGCTCATGGCAAGTGAAGAACGGTCAGCTCATGGCAAGTGAAGAACGGTCAGCTCATGGCAAGTGAAGAACGGTCAGCTCATGGCAAGTGAAGAACAGTCAGTTCATGGCAAAGGAAGAACATAGAAACATAGAATGTGACGGCAGATAAGAACCATTCGGCCCATCTAGTCTGCTCAATTTTCTAAATACTTTCATTAGTCCCTAGTCTTATCTTATAGTTAGGATAGCCTTATGCCTATCCCACGCATGCTTAAACTCCTTTAATGTGTTAACCTCTACCACTTCAGCTGGAAGGCTATTCCATGCATCCACTACCCTCTCAGTAAAGTAATACTTCCTGATATTATTTTTAAACCTTTGTCCCTCTAATTTAAGACTATGTCCTCTTGTTGTGGTAGTTTTTCTTCTTTTAAATATAGTCTCCTCCTTTACTGTGTTGATTCCCTTTATATATTTAAATGTTTCTATCATATCCCCCCTGTCTCGTCTTTCCTCCAAGCTATACATGTTAAGATCCTTTAACCTTTCCTGGTAAGTTTTATCCCGCAATCCATGAACCAGTTTAGTAGCCCTTCTCTGAACCCTCTCTAAGGTATCAATATCCTTCTGAAGATACGGTCTCCAGTACTGTGTACAATACTCCAAGTGAGGTCTCACCAGTGTTCTGTACAATGGCATGAGCACTTCCCTCTTTCTACTGCTAATACCTCTCCCTATACAACCAAGCATTCTGCTAGCATTTCCTGCTGCTCTATTACACTGTCTGCCTACCTTTAAGTCATCAGAAATAATCACCCTAAATCCCTTTCCTCATATGTTGAGGTTAGGACTCTATCAAATATTCTGTACTCTGCCCTTGGGTTTTTACGTCCAAGATGCATTATCTTGCACTTATCCACATTAAATGTCAGTTGCCACAATTCTGACCATTTTTCTAGTTTACCTAAATCATTTGTCATTTGGCTTATCCCTCCTGGAACATCAACCCTGTTACATATCTTAGTACCATCAGCAAAAAGACATACTTTTTTATGTTATTTAGTTTCTTGGGAGCAACTTGATCAATTACTTTGTAGCAAAAGATAATTGTTAGAGTTTTTCTTTAATATATCCCTAAACATTGCTGAGGATAAAACTACACATACAATCTACAATTAACTAAAATGTCTAATTTACTCAAAATAGCAAATTTAAAAATTTCCAAATTTAAAGTGTCAGTCACAAATCTTATGCATAATAAGTTCACCTTCAGGTAGGTACAGATTTAATATATACACTGTGATAGAGAAATGACCAGAAGCTAAAGAGTTAGAAGAAATAGATACCTGTAAATAACATCCTTTTACTTAAAGGGACACTGAGCACCAAAAAGCTTAGTGAAGCTGTTTTAGTGTATATATCATGCCCCTGTAGTCTCACTGCTCAATTATTTGCCATTTAGGAGTTAAATCACTCTGTTAATGCAGCTCTAAAAACATCTCCCCTGGCTATAAATCACAGTCTCCCTAAACAGGTCTTGAATAGATATATATATTTATTTTACTTAAAACATTCCGTTATTGCACAATTTTAGAATGTATTATCTCCTGCTCTGTTAATTGCCTACTAGAGCCTTTAGGGGTCACATGTTTGCAATGAGGTTCAATTAACAGAACAGGATATGCAAACTTCTAAAGTAAACACATGGTGCTGTAAGATCTGATTCAAAAGCAGGGAGGTGTGGCTAGGGTAGCATTCTTCTTCTGCTTGTTCTTTTTTCACTTTTTTGTGCTGAAGTCATTAACACTGTTTGAGAGCCACTGTGGTGAAGTAGCTTAAGCTGCATAAAAGTGATTTCTTTCCTAAAGGGGTATTTTTGCTTTGGAATTCTTTTTGTCTCATGTAACAGATTCCATTGCATCTATGTATTACTTCTATTTTTATATTGATTGTATATTATTGCATTGTTACATCTAATATGTTTATCAGTGGGCTGATCACATTTTGGTGTTTATACTCATGCATATTGTTTGGTTTATGTAAGGAGTCTCTAAGATATGTGTGATACATCGGAATACTTTACTGTTCAATTTAAAAATAAAATTGTATTATATTTTATTGGATTTTTAGTGCAGTCAGTCAAGTGTACCTTTGTCAGGCCCTATACCTGTCTCCCAAGTCTCCAGGTTTTTAACACAGTACAAGAATGACTATTAAAACATTGTGCTAACCATCCACCAAAATAGTCATCACTAGAGTGCTTTCCTCTACCTTTGTTAAATTCATTCTGCAGGAGAGAGCATTAGCATGGCATTTAGAAGTGAGTTGTCACTAATTAAGCAAACACACGCATAGAATGAGGGAAAGGAGCACTGGTTGTTTGAATGGAAGGATGATAGGGATTCCAGTAGACTCCTGTAATTATTCCTTAAGCCCTCACCCACCATACATTGGTGAGAGCAAAGGGAGATCAGTTAATCAGGTTCTTTTGGTTAAATGGGCTAGACTTTAGGTTCAGGAGACGTTCTTTCTCTCTCCATACATGGGGTGAGGCAAAAAAAAAGGAATATGTCACTCTTTTAGACACAGGGTTCCTCTGGACCCAGATATGAGCAATTACTTCTCCTACCAACCACAGACCATCGGTTGTGGAAAGGATCATTACCTTTCACAGCTGTCCCCATATAGTGATGGGTAGAGAGAACATTTCTGAGTAAGTGGGGATCTGCAGGATCTTATATTTAATTTATTTTAGTCAAAATATTTTCCCGGCGACTTCTCAGACAGCTAGCAAAAAAAACACTGGATTTTTTACCAGCAAAAAGAGGGTATCAGAAATGTCAGAATGTTCTTTTGTTTGATAAATCTCATATATATATATGATTTGTGTGAAATGTTGGCACTTTTATTTAGCTGACTATCTTACAATACATTGGCCAATTCAGAGTTAGTTTCAAACTAGTTCAACTGTTGGCAGTCTGTGATTTTCAGAATTTACCGAGTGTGCAATAATATTCCAACATATGCTTTACTCATGAAATATACATATTGCCCTTTAATTGCGCATTGCTTTATCTCTTTTCTTCTAAAACACTTACAGATATATACGCTCCCGACTCCATCTGATATAGGATAAATGACACCATTTTGCCGCTGGTTATAAATCCATTCTCAATTAAGATTTGCCCATAGAGTAACATGGTAACATAAGAAGCGAGGTTAACGATCTGAGGATGAAACAGAAATGTTTTATATCATAAATATACTTTGTCATCTACGCAATTATCTTTTCACAGTATGTCCTTTACATATCACAATAATCCCAATAATCAAACTATTTCTGCCCAAATTATGCCAGTTAAAGCTTCGATAAAAACGATGAGTTATTTTCATTAATGCTCCCTTTTATTTCAAAGTTATAAAAAAAAAACAAAAAAAAACAGCATATTATATCATGACCCAGTTCAGACCAAGCAAATATTGTAAATAAAGAAGAAATATAAAAACATTTTAAAATGTCTGCTCTTTTCTGTAGCTTTATGTATGCTGACTGCCAGGACAGAGTTTGTAACAATAATTGACATGGAGCTAAGATAGAGCCGCCAAGTTGCAGGGCAGATAGCTGTGGATTTCAACATTTAATTAAATTTTTCACAGCTCAAAAATGCATATATTCAGGGCTGGATTAACATAGGGGCTGATGGAGCTGCATCATGGAATAGGCCCATTGATTTAAAAAATAATAATAATAATGTACTTTTTTACATAATACTCTTGGGGTTGCCACCTTGCCAATATTTTACCTACACAGCCGGTATTTGACGCTGCCTGTCAGGTGACGGTATTTTTCTCAGTATAAATGGTGGATTATTCGGTAATACCGGCGCCAGCCAGTAGGGGTTGCTATTTATGGAGAGAGACAGGGATAGGAAGTTATAGCATCTCCCTCCCTTCCTCTCTCTACTCACTGATCCACGGTTGAGCAACTACACAGCATAGAGAGTCCAGACAGCAGCTCCCAGCCTGCAGAGACAGCCTACAGCTCAGGTAAGTGAGGGATGGGGGGAAAGGCTGCAGGGAGACATGGGGACACTGAGAAACGAGGGCACTGGGAGACACTGTGAAATATGGGGACACAGACACTTAGGGACACTGGGAGACACGGGAGCACTTGGAGACCTGGGTACACAAAACACTAGGGGACACTGGGAGACTTGGGGATGCTGGAAGACTTGGGAATGCTGGGAGACAATGAGACATTGGGACCCTGGGAGACACTGAGACATGGGGACACTGAGACACTAGGGACACAGTGTCCCCATGTCTATCAGTGTCCCCATGTCTCCCAGTCAGTGTCCCCATGTCTCCCAGCCAGTTTCCCCTAGTGTCTCAGTGTCCCCATGTCTCCCAGTGTCCCCTAGCCTCTGTGTCCTAATGTCTCTGTGTCCCCATGTCTCCAAGTGTCCCTATTGCCTGTGTCCCCATGTCTCAGTGTTAAATAGGGGACAGTGGGAGACTAGGTTACACTGGGAGACTAGGGAACCCTGGGTGACATAAGGGCACTGAGACACTGGGTGACATGGGGACACTAAAACACTGTGATACATAGGGACACTGAGACAGGGAGACACAGAGCAAACTATCTATGCAACAGAATTAACCTGCAAGTAGTTTTGGGGTGATTTTACAGACTTTTCTCTTATGTCTCTCCTTGTGATTTACATCATGTGATGCCACGCATACATAATTAATGACGCAAATTAGGAAGGCCGGTAATTTTTTCCAAGAAAGGTGGCAACCCTGACTACTCTTTACATACTCTTCACTAAGTATGGAAACTTAAGAGGGATGTAGGGGAACAAAACTAGTGTGGACTGGCTGACAATAAAATAAGGTAATGCTGACTTGATTCTCTTTAACACTGTCCCCTTTCTTCTACACTTACTACATACACCTTTACTCTGTCCCAGACTGTATACCAAGTGCAAGGCCAGATTAAGAGCCCAGTGGGCCTGCTGCTGACAATTACGAGGGGCCTAATTACAGAATCTTAGCGACCAAAAACACTAAAACAGTCATACCTCCCAAGCGCCATGTATCTGATGGAGATGGTGCTGGAGGGAAACTCATAAGATGCAGCTATAAGAAAACACATACCCTTTGCTAATCTCTCTCTAATTTATGCTTTCATCTTTCAAACAAATCCATACCCCCTAACAGCAGTGTCCAGTGAAGCAGGAAGTCAATGTGTGGGGTAAAATGGTGTGCCACTAACGCAAATCCTGTAATCAGAGCTGCCTTCTGAGGACTGTCCCCTAGCACTCACATGTCCACTTGTCTCCTTACCTTCTTACTAGCAGGCATAATTAATTATGTATACGTGACATCACATAATGAAATAAGAGAAAATTTTGTAAAATCACCAAAAAACTGCTTAGTTTGATTCTGCTGTATAGATGGATTGCTCCCACTGTCTAAGTGTTCCTATTTATAACAGTGTCTCAGTGTCCCCATGTCGCCCAGTGTCCCCATGTCTCAATGTCCCCTAGTGCCTGTGTCCACAGGTCTCAGAGTGTCCCCTATGTATCACAGTGTCTCAGTGCCCCATATCTTCCAGTGTCGCCTATGTATCACAGTGTCCCTATATATCATAGTGTCTCAGTGCACAATGTCTCCCTGTGTCCCCATGTCTCTCAGTGTCCCTTAGTGTCTGTGTCCCCATGTCAATAGGACACTAGGGGACACAGAGACATGGGGACACTGACACTAGGGAATACTGAGCTACATGGGGACACTGAGAAACTAGGGGACACTGGGAGACCTGGGGACCCTAAGGCACTTGGGGACACTGGAAGACATGGGGACACTGGGAGACATGCGGACACTGAGAGACATTGGGATAATACTGGAACACTAGGGGACACTCAGAGACATAGAGATACTGGAACACTGTGGCACTTGGGAACACTGGGAGACATGCAGACACTGGGAGACACGCGGACACTGAGACACTTGGGGACATTGAGAGACATGGGGACACTGGGAGACATGGGGACACAGACACTAGGGGGACACTGGGAGACATGGGGATAATGAGACATGGGGACACATACTCTTGGGGACTCTGGGAGACATGAGGACACTGAGACACCAGAGACACTGATAGACTTGGGGACACTGACTGGGAGACATGGGGACACAGAGACACAGTGACACTGTATCCCTAGTGTCTCAGTGTCCCTAAGTGTCTCCCAGCATCCCCAAGTCTCCCAGCGTCCCTTAGTGTCGCAGTGTCCCCATGTCTCCCTGCAGCCTTTCCCCCCATCCCTCACTCTGGGAGACATGAGGACACTGAGACACCAGAGACACTGATAGACTTGGGGACACTGACTGGGAGACATGGGGACACAGAGACACAGTGACACTGTATCCCTAGTGTCTCAGTGTCCCTAAGTGTCTCCCAGCATCCCCAAGTCTCCCAGCGTCCCTTAGTGTCGCAGTGTCCCCATGTCTCCCTGCAGCCTTTCCCCCCATCCCTCACTTACCTGAGCTGTAGGCTGTCTCTGCAGGCTAGGAGCTGCTGTCTGGACTCTCTATGCTGTGTAGCTGCTCCCCCAAGGATCAGTAAGTAGAGAGAGGCAGGGCTGTCTGGCACCGGTATTGCAATGTAATCTCCATTTATACTGATAAAAATACCAGCATTTGTATTGCTGTATTAGTGCAATACCAGAACCAGCCAGGGCCTATTCCATGGGCCTGGAGCTGCAGCTCCATCAGCCCCTATGTTAATCCATCCCTGCTGTCAGAGACATTGTGGTCCAGTTTCAAAATGGCTGAGACAGCCCTTAGAGGAAGTTATTCCTTCACTTTAGAAACTATGGGCCTCAACTTTTTCATGGATCTTTCTACCTCCACTCTGGCATGGCGACATGCCCTCCACACCCTTACAGCTCTCCTTCAAGCAAATGAAATTGGTGCAGTACATCACAAATCTTGATGGTAACCCACAAATATTATATTATTCGAATTTGTGATATACAGAAGGCAGTGACTACACTGGGGCCTCTGAGACTACCCCAGGACTCTCTCGGGGGGGCTCAGCAGAGAGGGCCTACAAAAACACAACACCGCTGCAATCCAGCTACTGTTACCGCTTTTGTCCCTCAGAGATCAACACGGGACCCATATGTGGCAGTTACCACCTAAAAATATTTTTGTGTCCTGCTAGCATCCCTGCAGTTACAGTGGATTGTACATAGTTTGTTCATCGTTTATTTTAGTGCCTTTTGATTATTATTTTTGAATTTGGTGCATTGACTTTCTCTCTCTTCCCCCATATCTCCCTGTTTTATGTTTTAGCCATAGTGCTGTAGTTTGTACTTAGAGTACAGCCAGAGGTGTACATTCCCCAGCATCCTAGCTGTTTCTCAGGTATTAGCTAAGATCCTGAGACACATTGATATTATTGCTAAATTAATGATAATTATAAAACTCCATATACCAATTTCATGCAAATAATAACACCTACTTTGTTCTTATTCACTTACTTATTACCATCATTTAATGTCTGTGAATTTAGTATAAATATAGAATTAAAAAAACACTGTATAAGTTTTGAAAGATTACTTAAAGGACCACTATAGTGCCAGGAAAACATATTCGTTTTCCTGGCACTATAGTGCCCTGAGGGTGCCCCCACCCTCAGGGACCCCCTCCCGCCCGGCTCTGGAAAGGGGAAAGGGTTAAAAACTTACCTTTTTCCAGCGCTGGGCGGGGAGCTCTCTGCTTCCTCTCCTCCTCCTGGACTGAATGCGCACGCGCGGCAAGAGCTGCGCGCGCATTCAGCCCGTCGCATAGGAAAACATTTACAATGCTTTCCTATGGACGCTGGCGTGCTCTCACTGTGAAAATCACAGTGAGAAGCACGCAAGCGCCTCTAGCGGCTGTCAATGAGACAGCCGCTAGAGGAAATAGGGGAAGGCTTAACCCATTCATAAAACATAGCAGTTTCTCTGAAACTGCTATGTTTATGAAAAAATGGGTTAACCCTAGCTGGACCTGGCACCCAGACCACTTCATTAAGCTGAAGTGGTCTGGGTGCCTAGAGTGGTCCTTTAATCTTGCACCATTAAAGGACCACTCTAGGCACCCAGACCACTTCAGCTTAATTAAGTGGTCTGGGTGCCAGGTCCCTCTAGGATTAATCCTTTTTTTTTATAAACATAGCAGTTTCAGAGAAACTGCTATGTTTATAAATGGGTTAATCCAGCCTCTAAAGCCTCTAGTGGCTGTCTCAGCTGTCTCATTGACAGCCGCTAGAGGCGTTTGCGTGCTTCTCACTGTGAAAATTACAGTGAGAAGACGCCAGCGTCCATAGTAAAGCATTATGAATGCTTTCCTAAGAGACTGGCTGAATGCGCGCGCAGCTCCTGCCGCGCATGCGCATTCAGCCTAAGAGGAGGATCAGAGGCGGAGAGGAGGAGGAGAGCTCCCCGCCCAGCGCTGGAAAAAATGTAAGTTTAATCCCTTTCCTCGCCATCCAGGCGTGAGGGGGTCCCTGAGGGTGGGGGCACGAGTATGTTTTCCTGGCACTATAGTGGTCCTTTAACCATCACATATCATAAAAATGTTTACAAATATTTTTAAAATATTCAAAAAAATATTAACATGGATTACAAGTAGAAGAACAGAAAAAATAGAATGGAATTAGCAATATCTTTAAAAATAAGTTATAAAAATGGCAAAGCTCAAAAACCTATATTAAGAACAATATATTGTTTTATTGGTATGGAACATCAGACAAGGGATACATTTTACAGGGGATACACCAAGGATTGTGTGGACAAACAGCTGGGTACAAAGCAGCATCTTGATAAGGATTCTCTTCTGGAACCACAACAGAAAAATTCCGGGACATAGAGCATTCCTTTTGAATCTAAATTTACCCCTAACAATGTGTAAACTAAGAAATAATTTTGCGGGTGCTAATCATGCACCACCAAAATTTTAGCCACAAGCCTTTTTTGCCTACCAGAAGGTCCCCAACAGTGGGTCACCAGGAGAACATTGACATTGTGCAATCCCTGGCACCTAGGTGTTTGTGCTGTGATGAGATAATTTTATTGGCTTACACCTCGGCACAGATTACTATTTCAACATAAAAACATAGGTTCCCGTACCCACATTACCAAACCAATGCCACCCATAGATAGCTCTCCCCAAGACCGATATGCAGTCCATAAAACATACAGATCAGAGGTGTCTAGCCTGAATAGTCTGGATGTTAAATTTTGACCGGGCTGCAAGCATTCTCCAATCCGATGCAGAGTTCCATAGCACTGAGTGGAAAGTCCCAGTCAACTTTCCCAACTTCTCTCTCCGTCCTTGGTATCGTTGGATGCCTCACCACCTCTTCCATCACCCCTCCAAATAGCATCGTGATTAATGGTACTGGGCCTGAATGCGACCTTGTTGAAGTTTTATTGGTTAGCGGCAGCTCCATGATCAGAGTTGGAGTTCGAGGAGATTTGTCGGTCGCTCCCAGTCAGGTGTGCTGTGCATCTGCTAGTTCCCTTCAGGTTTCTGATGACTCCTGGACCAATAGAAATGGTGCTGACCTGGAAAGCACGGTCTAGAGGGGGAATAAGTGGGTGATTATAGTTCCTTTAGAGCAGGGGTTTTCAACCCAGTCCTCACATACCCCCTTCCAGTCCAGGATTTAGGGACTACCCTGTTGTGTCTAAGGTATTTTTAGAAAGAAAAAAAAAACTTTAGACACAACAGGGTAATCCCTAAATCCTGGAATCATAGGGGGTATGTGAGGACTGGGTTAAGAACCCCTGCTTTAGAGGAAGGTGGTGGTTGGGAGCCATGTACAAGTCCTGGGTGATCGGGTGGTTTGTCACAGTTTCCATTAGACCTCAATGAAGATTATGACTTGAAGCAGTTCTTACAATATACAGCCCATTTATGGTCTTTCAGAGGGTATCTGGAATTCATGAGCTGTGATGCAACCAGAGAAGATTTATGGCTTTCTAAAAAGTCCTTTTTTTTTTTACATTTTTCTTTATTGTTTATAGTCTATTGACTTTATTGTAGTTACTTAACTCCAATTTAGTGACCTACATACAGGCAAGACTATTTTTTTCCCTTTTGTTACCACCTGTCATTTTATCTTTTCCATTTTTGTTTCTATTTCTTTTATATTTGCCATATTCTACTCATGATTTGCTCCAATCTTTGTGTGGGGATATTTTAGATACGTGGTATTGTTTTGCATTTGGCACATATTATGCAGTTATCATGATTTTTATTTGTTCCCTTTTCCCCCTGCCTTTTTTATCAGTGGATTTTTATTTTTTTTCATATGATATTTGGCTATGGGTATACCAATATACATTTTCCCTTTGTTTCCCTTGTCTCCTAGCTATATTTAGCTCAAAAAAAAAAAACCTCCCCAAAAAACTTACACTAATTTATAAATAATTTTCGTTTACAATGAGGCTTTTACAATGATTTTTAGAAGATGGTTACTTACACACAAATAGAGTATCCAGCATATACCTTCTATTTTAACAATATATACTTAATCTTGCAATCACTCAAACATATTCAGGTAATCATAATATACAATAATTAATATACAATACCGTACAAGCGTTATCCGCATATTTATGTTAAACTATTCCCCTTTTCTCTTTAAGGTCTATTTATACTCTACTTCTGAAAACTAGCCAATCTTGCCATATTTTTTCGTACCACCCTGCTCTTCCTTCTATTTTATTCGTTAGTCTCTCATATTGGTGTGTCTTGTCTACTCTTTCGTACACCTCCTGGATGTTTGGTAGAGTTATTTTTTTCCATTTATGAGCAATACTTATTTTTGCAGCAATTAGTATATGAATAATGGCTAAATAATTTTTAATGCGACACCAATCTAGATGTATATGTAACAGATAAAACTCAGGGAGGTTTGGCTTCAGTGTACCCGTTATAAGCTGAATTGTTGATTTAATATTATTCCAGAATTGTATTAGGCAAGGGCAATCCCCAAAAATATGTAATAAAGTTCCCTTCTCTCTTTGGCACCTCCAGCAAATATCGGAAGTAGCTGCGTACATTCGAGACAATTTTGCGGAAACTAAATACCAACGCATTAGTATTTTACTATAAGCTTGCCAATAAGTAAAGCTATGAGATATTTGTTTCGTCAATTTTATAGCTTGATACCAATCAGGTAAATCAGAGGTTTTAATTAAATCATGTTCCCATAATACCATATAAGGCAACTTTTCTTCCCCCCTTACGTATAAGAGGCTTTTATAACACACTGAAAGAGGTTTAATCATCATATTAGAACTCAAATTTTTTTTCCTAACCCTGTCACTGAGGCTTTGTCTAATTTTGGCACCCTATTTTCCAACAGAATATTCTCAATTCTCAAATACAAAAATACCTCTTTATTCAGGAGTGTAAACTCTGCTTGCAAGCTAGGATAAGATTTAATCCCTGCCTCATCATATAACATATACACTTTACTGATGCCGTTCATTTCCCAAGTCCTCAGATTTAAATCTTTTGTATGGCGTTTTATTGTGTGTAATGGTGCTAAGGCTAATAACTTTACACCCTTTAGCAGTTTAGGCGTCCATATAGACCAATGATATAGTATTAATTTAGTCGAAGGGAGCATGTTTTTCCCTATTGATGTGTTCATTGAGGTCTTCCATAGGAGACCTTCTATTGAATAAGGTTTAGCACACACTTGTTCCAATTTTAGCAATAATGGTGGAGTTGGTCTATAGAGTACTGCCCAAGCATTAGATAACATGGAAGCCTGATAATACTTGATAATATTAGGTATACCCAATCCGCCTTCTAAATACGGAAGCTCTGTAAGCCTAGTTGCCACCCTTGGCGTTTTTTTTTTCCCATATGTGCGCATTGAACATATGTTGAAATTTTTTTAATACCTTTTTTGGCACAGTAATAGGAATAGTTAGAAAAAAATACAATAAATGGGGTAGGGACATCATCTTTATTGTATGTACATGCCCTAACCAGGATGTCCCCAATGTCCCCCACTTATTTAGCTGAGCTTCTATTTTATGTAATGCGGGAATATGATTATGCTTAATTAAAAGAGAGCTAGTTTTAGTAAGTTTTATGCCCAAGTATGTTAAACAATCTTTATGCCAGTCAAACGGATATATACATGCTAGTTGGTTTATCTCTGCTTTAGATACACCCAACGATAGTGCCTGTGTTTTTTTAACATTATTTTTGTAATATGAGATCGTACTGTATCGTTCCAACAATTTTACTAGGTGCTGTAATGACTCTTTAGGTTTTGATATAAACAAGAGAACATCATCAGCAAAGAGAGCTAACTTTTGTTCACCTGCCGGTGTTTTTAACCCACATATACCAGTGTGTTGTTTAATATGTCTGATCAGGGGCTCTAAAGTAATTATAAAGATTAGTGGGAAAAGTGGGCACCCCTGGTGTGTTCCATTTTAGATCTCAAATTTAGAGGATAAAAAGCCAGTATTCATAACCGTCCCTGATGGTTTTGAATATAGTGCTATAATATTATTCACAAACTGTTGGGAAAACAAAACTTCTGAAGAACACCAAGCTCCATATAACCCCAATTAAAACGATCAAACGCCTTTTCAGCGTCCAAAGCAAGCAAAATACCTTGGTGATTGTTAATGTTTGCCCATTCTATAAGATTAATATAATGTCTTGTATTATCCCCTACTTGTCTTCCTGGAACAAAACCAGCTTGCTCCTCTGAGATCAGCCCCAAATGAAATCGGTTTTATTTGCGATGCTAATACTTTGGCATTTATTTTAATATCTGTATTTAAAAGTGAAATGGGCCTAAAATTGGCACATTCCATTGGGGATTTGCCAGGTTTGGTCAGAGTTACTATAAATGCTTCTAACATTTCCAGTAGTATTGCACTTGGTGTTTTAAAGCTGTTAAAGAGCTTTGTAAGATACGGTGTCAAAATTGGTTCCATTTTAATGTAATACTAGTTGGGAAAGCCATCAGGAACTGATGTTTTATGTTTGGGAAGACTCAAAATAGCTTTGCTTATTTCGTCTTTTGTAAATGGTTCCAACAGTTTCTGTTGTTGGCTTACAGATATTTTGGTGAGATTTATTTCTTCCAAAAAATTCTCAGCACAGAGGCTGAGCTTTATTTGAATCTTCAATTAAATTATAGAGTTTCTTACAATAGCTTGCTAATTCCGCTACAATATCTTTTGGATTAAACATTTTACAATTGTTCATTGAGGTCAAATAGGGAATTTTTGTTTGTAGATAATTCGATTTTCACATATTGGCTAGCATTCTACCTGCTTTGTTGCCATGAATATAAAATTTTAATTTAAGTGCTCTCATATGTTTTTCTGTTTCAACTAAAGCCAATTCGTCAAGTTCTTTCTTTACTTTGTCTATTTGACTTTCATGAAATCTAGTTGGCTTAAGTTTATTTTTCTCTTCTAGTTTAGATAATTCCTGAAGTAATCTTAACCGATCAGCACACATTTTTTTTGCTGCTTGCCCCTAATTTAATAAACAAAACCCCTCATTACGGCTTTTTGTGCCAACCATAGCAAGGAGCCTGCAATATTTTCCTTATCATTTTCCTGAAAATATTTAATAAGTGCTTCCTTAACTTCTAGGAAATTTTTCTCATCATCCAACACTGCCTCATTAATTCTCCACGAGCCCATTCCTCGTCCCGGTTATTTTACTTGAAACTTTATTATAATAGGTGAGTGGTCTGACCAAGTTCTTAGGCCTATGTTCACTTCCAATATATTATTCAGAGTCGATTTGTCAACTATACACATATCTAACCTTGAGTATGTCATATGTGCATAAGAATAAAATGTATAATCTTTACCTGATTGGTAAAGACAGCGCCAAGTATAAATTGTAGATTATGCTAGCTTTAGTGTACCTATAATCTTAATTTTATTAATGACAGGAGGCGAATATTTGCTTAAGTCTCTCTTTACTAGAACTCCACAGCAGCACAGAAAAACAACCAATCAGAAAAAAGTTAGGTTCTATAAAACTCCCCTCCCCATTGCATCATTTCCTCTTTCAAGCTGCGACAAAAACAGAACAAAGGCAGAAAAATAATGGGAAGAAACGAAGTCCTAGATACAATGAATACAGCAATGTCCATCATCCGAGAAGAACTGTCAAACCGGATAATGTTGATGGACTGTAAAATAAATAAGTCAATGTCCACCATACGTGAAGAAGTTCCCCCCAGATAACGTTGATGGACTGGAAACTGAAACGAGAGAAAAACAGAATCGAACAGGTTGATTATCCAATGAAATGTACTCTGAATAAACTTGTAGATACCCAATGTAGCAACCAAAATTACCTTAATTACGTAGATATCCCAACCCTACTTATGAAAAATAGCCATAAGGATAGGTGACAGGTAGCAGAGACAACAAGCAGAGTTGTATACGTACCTGATTAATCCAACTATAAAATTAAACAAGGGAGGGATAAGAATGGGCAGGAAATACTCGCCTCCTGTCATTAATAAAATTAAGATTATAGGTACACTAAAGCTAGCATAATCTACAATTTTATAACATGACAGGAGGCTTCGTATTTGCTGTTTTGACGCTCAGCCAACAAATACAACGCTGATTGTTTTGCTGGTACCTATTCTGGCAGATAACCAGAGCAATCCCAAATGGACCTTCCAACTGCGAGAAGTGACGGTAGATGGATCGAGGAAGATGCCAGCTGTCGATGTACCACCATATTACGGGAAGTCCATTCGCTGTCAGATCCACCGTATGTGGGGTTGTGACATGTGTCCGAGCAGACGGTCCATGAACTGAAAAGGTCGAGTAGCCATTTCCTGTAGGTACAGAATACCGAAGGTCACATGCGGACCTCAGAGAAAACTGCCACCGGACCTCGACCCATGATGCGGAAGATGAGTCCTCCGAACATGCCAGGATCACCAGGTGATGTGTCCTTGTAGGCAAACTCCAACCTCGAGTAATGCGTTTCAGCCGGTTCCATCGTAACGGAATCGAATAAGGCCTTTTATTCCCTCCTGACCTACCCGGTGGGTGGTCTCAACTAGCCGTATATTAAGAGATTCCAATACTCCAAATGGGCTTTGTAACCCGCGACTGTGGTAGAGAAGGAACTCCCAAGTAATCTCCAAACGGTGTCCCATACAAACTTGTGTAGTGAAACAGTGGTCAGCAACTCTGGGGAATCGTGAATCCTGGAAATATCCAAGAGGAGGGGAACTAAAACAGAGGTTGAGATTCCCATCCAGGAATATGCTCGTTGAGGAGTGATAAGTGGTCCGGATCCGATGTTAATTGGGACCTGCCTAACAAAGAAGAATCCTCACCTGTTGTAGTGAGAGTGAAATACTCCGATTACTCGTTAGTACAATCCTGTTCCATGCCCGACCTGTCCAGATCCGTGTAGGAGCTTCTGGTCCACACGCCACCTGCAGGATAGGGTATAATATATAGTGAGACCTTTAGATCTCCGTACCCCCAGCTGTCCGGCCATGTATCTCCAAGAGTAGGCCTTAGGCCAAGGGATCCAGGCATGTGAATTTGAGAACCGAAGTCAAGGCATCTCTATAGAGGCATACCTCCCTCCTTAGCCTGGAGTCCCGCAAAACTCATAGCATTCTCCAACACGGAAGTCCCTTCACTCACGACAGGCGACTCCAAAGACTAGATATAGCGGGAAAACAAGGGTCTAGCATCAACCGTTCGAAGCCGGGCTTTCCAGTTTGAGAACGTCGGCAGCGATATCCAAGCCTGCTACAGCTCCTGAGTAGTACTCCAGCGGTAGATTGCGTCCCGACTTGTGACGTCTGTGTAGGAGTTGGTGACACCCAGGGTTCCTCCATAGAGTTCAAGTATGCTTCCTGGGTGGTAGTTGGATAGGTGGGTTAGTGGCCACCCAAACCCAAGACAGTTCCCATGAGGGATAGAGCATAGGAGGGTCCTCCACATCCGAATCATGTTCTCCAGATCTATTCTCAGAGGAGTAGAGGTAGTCCTGTCATCTTATCTCAAGATTGCGAATGACCAGGGAACTCCAGTCAACCAAGACTTCAGTGTTTCCATGCGATCCATGTGTACGAAGTGTACCTGCAGACTGGGTTGTAGCCCTTTCCCAGTCTTGGTATCCGAGCGAGGCAGTGCACGTCCACTCTATGAAGGCCTCAGGATCTCATGTCACCGTGACATGGGAAAAAACTGTCTGAGCAGTTTGTTTGCAATGGTCTGCATACCCTAACAGAGCGTGATTGCTTGTTTGATATAGTGTAGATTATATCAAAACCTGTACTCTAGTAATAACTAGGCTCATCTGTTATCTGAACCGTCTCCAGGAGTACCTCCAATAGGAAAGTATAGGGCCATCAACAAAATGGGCCAATCCTGGGATCTGAACCCAAGATGATCAGAACAAACAGCCCCTATATGCTCCCAAAAAGTCTCAGGGGAGCGTGCAAATAAGCGGGCAATCTCCCCCAGTAATACCTCTGAAAGTATTGCTTGCGTGGGATACAGTGACCCGGATCCAGTAGAACCATTATAGGAGGTGAAATAGAGGAAGCCAGTCTAAACATGTACACCATGCACGATCAGGTAGCCCTCTATAACGAAATCAGAAGCACAGCCGTTAGATCTAATGGAGGGGTTCACTCCCCTTTGCCCAGTCGGTAGGAGGTATCGTCTCCCTTGCATACCGGTGAGGTTCTCAACCCCTGTACAGAGGGTTGAAGCATCAGCGGTAAACCCAGTATGTGGTACATACCTCCAAATTGAATTGAATGCAGGAGGAACGCTCCTCTATGCAGTCCTCGTTGTCCTGTACAGGTATAAGCCTGTGCGATTAACAAAGGGCCTGCACAGTAGTGCGTTGAGTGGATGAGAGAGCCGCACTCTCTAATAATGTAACCGAATCCCGTGTCAGCGTCCAGTTGATAGTATGAGCGGGTTGTACCCGTTAACAACAACAATTAGTGTCCGCATCCGTGTCCGGCTCCTTCTATGAGAGTGTGTCACACTCAAAACATGTCCTCTCTAACCATCTCAGTATCCGGCTGAGTTAGAGGGAGGGCCACGCCCTCTAATAACGAATCAGTGTCCGGATCAGTATATGAGAGGGGTTCGCTCTCTACTCGTGTAAATATCAGGCTCGGGCCGAGGTGACGGAGGGCCGCACCCTCATGTAATCAAACTAGAGTCCATATCAGACTCAGGCTGGGCGAATGCGAGGGTTCACCCTAATAATACCATCGTAGGATTGAGGTTATGAGGAGGGTCCCTCTCTGACCACGAGATCTCTCATTGAATCCTCCAAGAGGCGGGATCAACTGGGAATAAACCAGACCGATGGTAGATTGCGTAGTATATAATCTCAGGCCGTGTCAATTTTTAACAACAAAAAGGGAACAAAAACTAAGGCATCTGCCCACGGGTCGCCCAGATCCCGCGCGCGGGATCCAGGATGACCGCCAGCAGCCTTGGGAAACGCTGGAGACGTTCTCCGCGATCCACGAGAGCCCGGGAAGTCGGGGGGCCAAGTCAGGCCTCTCGACGACCCGAGCGATAGGAGATAGTAAGACAGGAAAGCAGATGAACAACAAACCAAAGTATACGTTGCCGGACAATACGTACCTGGGGATAATAATAGAAGTCTTGCCCCTCAGGGCGTGAGGTTAAGGGCCTTCACCCTTCCAGTCATATTTGTGCACCCGTATACCGGTGTCCCCTCAGGTAATATGGCAGCCATGTCAAAGTGGGTACTGGGCCTCCTCAGTAATATTCCTCCAGGCCCGTAGCCAAAAAGGGGTTCGGGCACAGACTAACGTCGGCCTATCGATAGGGCACAGGCGGAGCAGGCCAATCAATGTGGCATAAGCGGAGCAGGCCAATCAATGGGGCACAGACACAGCAGGCCAATCAATGGGGCACAGACATAGCAGGCCAATCAATAGGGCACAGACATAGCAGGGCAATCAATAGGGCACAGACATAGCAGGCCAGTCAATGGGGCACAGACATAGCAGGCCAATCAATGGGGCACAGACATAGCAGGCTAGGTCATTAGAAATGTAGTAATAGCATAGCCCCAAGGGTCACTGCTAGGGAAGCTTTCCATATATGTGAAATATAACTCCTGGGGCACCTTGTGGATAAGGTCCAAATGTCAACCTCCAGAAACAGTAATATATAATGCACAATGATCAGAATCCCTTTTAATCAGGTATAAAATGTATAGTGCTGCACACTATTTGAGACAGCTCCAATCTGTCCAGTAACGCAGAGCGTGTCCACTTGCAGAGCTAAAAGTAGCAGCAAGTAGATAATTATAGTGTATAGTGCAGCACACTATGTGAGATAGCCTCAAACTGTCCAGTAACGCAGAACTACGTCACAGTATTTAATACTGATATAATGCATAGTGCAGAACACTATATGAGACAGCCTCAAACTGTTCAGCAATGCAGAGCTATGTCACAGCATGTAATACTTATATAATGCATAGTGCAGAACAATATGTGAGATAGCCTCAAACTGTTGAGCAAAGCAGAGCTATGTCATAGCATGTGAAAGGAACACAGGTCATTAGTATATATTTAAGACCTATCCAGTTTGCCCTTTGGAAGCTGACAGCTAATGCTGAGAAGAGGATGCTCCCAAAGGGAAAAAACCCCAAGCCTACTGCAGGGGGAGGAAACCTCCCAGACAGTCAAGCAGGCCCAGGCCGCAGACAGGAGTCACCCCTGGGTCTCAAATGGGAAGGGGGTCACCCCTCTAGCGAACGCTCGGTCTGTGTACCGCGGGCAGGGAAAAGGGGGGCGAGTAGCTATTGCTCCCTTCTCTGCCCAGTAGACACGTGCGGTCCACGGATCAAGACTGTCGCGGTAAGCGACCACATGTGTAAGCGCCGGTCGCCGGGAACACGCGTTATTGCAAGCACTCACGCGACCGGCATACAAGCAGACATTGGACTGCTGGAGAAGAACTCCGTGGTCCCAAGGCTTGGGGTATCGGAGGAGGCAGAACAGGCCAGCCTCCCGAAGCCCCCGATCGGCACAAAAACCCGCTGGAGGGCGGGAATAGGGATAGTAGGAGAAAGTGAGGGATAGATAAATCTTGGGAAGAACCCCAAGAGTAAAGTCACATAAGGCATGGAAAAATACAAACACCCCACGATCCCTAGCAGACTAGGAGAGGGGCATAAAAGGTACATACACAAATAAATCCCCCAATAATAAAGATAGCAAAACACTGTAAATAGAAATCACACAGCCACCCACTAATAATAGCAGGAGGCAGTGGTACTCCGACCTGTACTGATGCGGAGCAGCAAAGAAAGAGGAAATGATGCATGGGGCGGCAGTTTTATGGTACCTAACTTTTTTCTGATTGGTTGTTTTTCTGTGCTGCTGTGGAGTTCTAGTAAAGAGAGACTTAAGCAAATACGAAGCCTCCTGTCAAGTTATAAAATCATAGTTATTAAACAGCTTTCTTAAATTCGCAGTATTAATAATGACCGAGGGATGTGGGCATTTTCCTTCTGTTCTAGAGATATCCAGTGTTGGATCTAAAGTTATATTATAATTACCACACATTATCAAAGGGCCCACATGCAGCTCCCAAAAATTTTTTAGTGCAGCTTTTATAAATTTCATCTGAAAGGTATTTGGAGCATATAAAGAGACCAGTGTGATTTCAAACCCATTCAAGGTGCCCCCTAAAATTAATAGCAGTCCCGCCTCATCGGTATATTGTGTATTCACTTGAAAAACCCAGTTTGCATGAACTAAGATTGCTACTCCTTTAGATTTATTAGCTGAGTATGCATGGAATTCTTGTGGGTATTGTTTTATTTTTAGCTTAAAAGTATCTTGAGCTCTAAAATGTGTTTCCTGTATACAAATTACCGCTGCCTTAGATTTTCTCACTTCCTGGTACATCAACCGTCTCTTATGTGGGCATAAAAAGTGGCAGGAAGATGAAGGAGAAAATAATAGAATAAAAACCCATTCAAGGTGCCCCCTAAAATTAATAGCAGTCCCGCCTCATCGGTATATTGTGTATTCGGTAATACGGTTGATGTACCAGGAAGTGAGGAAATCTAAGGCAGCGGTAATTTGTATACAGGAAACACAAATTTTAGAGCTCAAGATACTTTTAAGCTAAAAATAAAAACAATACCCACAAGAATTCCATGCATACTCAGCTAATAAATCTAAAGGAGTAGCAATCTTAGTTCATGCAAACTGGGTTTTTCAAGTGAATACACAATATCCGATGAGGCGGGACTGCTATTAATTTTAGGGGGCACCTTGAATGGGTTTTTATTTCTATTCTTTTCTCCTTCATCTTCCTGCCACTTTGTTCTATTCTTCATTAATACTTTAAAAGTTATATTCCTTCTAAGGCCAGGATTTTTACCATACATTGGGCCTAAGCCACTTTTAATTACCTGTGCAAACTTCATGATTATGCTGTACCTTCCATTGAAGGAAAAAACACAAAACCAACAAAAACACTCATTGAATCCGAATAATAAGGGAAGAAAAAAAAGAAAAAGAAAAAAAAGAAAAAAAACACACCAACAAATAATTGCCACACTTCCATATACCCCCTTATAAAATGGGGTAAATTAATGGCCAGATTAGGGATACCTATAGCGGCAAGGGGGCGAGAATAGAGCAATCCACTCAGTGCTAGGCCGATCTAGTAGCTAATTCCGAACCAAAGAAGCTATCATACCTTTCTTTACTGGGATTATTATTTTGTCCAAAATTTAATTTATATCTGTATTTATATTTACGTTTATTTACAGCTAGCATTTATGACTCCCGAAAGAGTCATACGAGAAGGAGAAATGCAAATAAAACATCAAAATGTAAATTATACAATCATCTGAATATAAAGCAACTACCTAGGCAAGAAGCAACTAGTTAGTGATGCTCTTTTCAGTCATATTTTCATTTACTTTTTTCTTTTGAGTATTTCTTAAAGTCTGTCACCCATTTATTTGGTCTGGATAAATTTTAGTTGATTTACCAAATATTGTCTGACTGTTAATCTATTTGGCCCTGTGTCACGACTACTAGTGTGGTCCAGCACGCAGTAACTATGTAAACATATACATAGGCTAGAAAAGGAAAATAAAAGGACAGAGCGTAAACCGGACCTTAGAATGGCCGGACTAATACGCTAGAGACAGAGAATGGTCAAAGGGAAAGCCGAGGTCAAGGAAGCCAGAAAATACACAATACCGTTTACTCAAGTCAGGGGAACCAGAATTCAGAATAACCAGGGAAAAGCCAAGATCAGGATACCAGGAAATCAGATTCACAAAGATAAAGCACTCTCAGGAAAACAGGAACAGAAAACCACAACAGGGCCAGATACTGGGGTGAGCTAGGGATTTAAATATCCCTCTCTTAAGGTCGCCCTCTGACCCCAAAACGTGCGTGCGCGTTGACGTCGTGACGTCACGCGCACGTCATTACAAACTTCAGGGGCGGAGCTATTTTTAGAAGCGACCACGTGGTCAGCGCCATTTTAGATCCGGGCGCGAGGGCCGGAGGATGCGGGGAAGCGGCTGTCGGCTTGCCAATGAGCAGGTAAGCTTGTTCTGTCTGCGAGGCTGTGCCGGTCGGGCACAGCCTTGCCACGTGGCGGGTCGGCAGCCACGACAGTACCCCCCACTCGAAGACCGCCCACTGGGCGGGAAGGACCCGGCTTGAGGGGAAAGCGGTTGTGAAATGACCGGACAAGACGGGGCGCATGAACCCGGTCAGCAGGAACCCAACAACGTTCCTCAGGGCCATACCCCTTCCAGTCAACAACATAGGACAAGACACCTCTTGACATTTTGGAGTCCATTATACAACGAACTTCGTACTCCTGCTGGTCACCCACTACCAAAGGCGGAGGAGGAGTGGAGAAGACACTTCAGAAACTGTGGTGGCAATGAGGCATTCTGGAGGTATGATAGGGAATACCTCCTGTTCAGGGGCTTCATCTGTCTCAAACTGTCTAGACAGTGCATCTGCCTTTGTGTTCTTGGTCCCAGGCCTATAAGTAATTACTAAATTGAATCAGGAGAGGAACAATGACCATCTAGCCTGACGAGAGGACAATCTCTTAGCGTCCCCAATATAAGCCAAATTCTTATGATCGGTAAAGATCAAAAGTGGCTCTTTGGAACCTTCCAAGAGATGCCTCCATTCCTTAAGGGCAAGTACAATGGCCAAAAGTTCCCTATTTCCTATGGCATAATTTTTCTCTGCAGGTGTGAGTTTGCGAGAGAAAAATCCACAGGGATGTAAAGGCACATCAGGACTTTCTCTCTGAGACAGAACGGCTCCTACTCCTGTTTCTGACGCATCCACTTCTAGAATAAACGGCTTGGTTGGATCAGGATGGGTCAGGACAGGTGCTGAGGAAAATAAAGATTTTAACTGTTCAAATGCCTCTCTTGCTTCTTTGGACCATGATTTGAAATTTGCTCCTTGTTTGGTTAGGTTAGTTATAGGAGAAATTACAGAAGAAAACCCTTTAATAAATTTGCGGTAGTAATTCGCAAAACCTATAAAGCGTTGTGTAGCTTTAAGGCCCTTGGGCAACGGCCACTGTAAGACTGCTTCCAGCTTGCGGGGGTCCATTTTGAAACCGGACGGAGATATAACATATCCAAGAAATTGTATCTCCGTTTGGTCAAAATGGCATTTTTCCAGGTTACAGTAGAGACCGTGCTTTAACAGGGTTTTGAGTACTATTCTCACATGTTCGTGATGTGTCTCTAGGTCTGGAGAATAGATGAGAATGTTGTCTAGGTACACTAAAACGAACATGTGGAGGTACTCTCTTAGGACATCGTTAATAAAATCCTGGAATACCGCTGGAGCATTGCATAATCCAAACGGCATAACCAGGTATTCGTAATGTCCCATTCTAGTATTAAATGCGGTCATCTTCTCATGACCGTCCTTAATCCTGACTAGGTTTTACGCACTTCTGAGATCGAGCTTAGTGAAGACTCGAGCTCCTTTCAACCTGTCGAATAACTCTGATGTAAGGGGAATAGGATAGGCGTTTTTATTGTAATTCTATTCATACCCCTATAGTCTATACAAGGGCGTAGGTCTCCTTTTTTAGAGACGAAGAAGAACCCAGCCCTGGCGGGTGAGGAGGACCTACGGATATGGCCCTTTCTGAGAGCTTCCTTAATATACTCCTCTAAACAAAGGTTTTCTTGGGGGGGATAGAGCATACACTCCTCCCTATGGAGGCATAGTACCTGGTAATAAATTGATGGCACAGTCAAAGGGTCTATGTGGTGGTAACTCCTCCGACTGGGCCTTGTTGAACACCTCCTTTAAGTCCAAATACTGCAGTGGTATTTGTGTGGTCAGGGGAGGTGCAATGGGAACATTGATGGTACCAATTGGCTGTGGCATCTGCTTTAAGCAAACACCTCTGCATCTCTCACCCCAACTCACAATCTCTCCTTCAACCCAATCTAAACGTGGATTGTGTTTCTGGAGCCAAGGGAAACCGAGTATTATCGGACATGTAGGTGAAGATATGATTTGAAAAACCATCTCTTCAGAATGAAGAATACCCACTGAGACAGTGAGTGTCAGAGTTTCATGTGTGATGAGAGGCTGGGTAAGAGGCCTTCCATCAATAGCTTCTACTGCTATGGGTCTCTCTTTCTGTCGTAAGGGCAGGAGAAATTTTGCAGAGAATTCTTCGTCTAGAAAATTCTCTGCTGCCCCAGAGTCAATCATAGCCTCACACTGTACAGTGGGCTTCTTAAAATATAAGGTAACTCTGACAAGGAAAAGGTTCTTAGTCAATTTAGGGGACATATACATCACACCTAAGGTTGGTCCCCGTACGTGCCTTAGGTGCGCAAGTTTTCCGGCCGAACTGGACATGAAAATCTTTGATGTCCCTTCTTGCTGCAATACATACACAACCCTTCATTACGTCTGTGTTGTCTCTCTGCCTCAGTGAGTTTAGGAATACCCAATTGCATGGGTTCAGGTTCTGGAGGTGGAGCTTGGCTAACCAGCACTGGGTTAGAGAAACGAGGGGCTATGGATAAGTTAGGACATTGTTTGTTTTTCTCTCTTTCTCCGAGCCTGTTATCGATATCAATCATATAAGCAATAAAGTCATTGAGGTTAACCGGAAGGTCTCTAGCTGCGGTTTCGTCCTGTATACTCTCGGCTAAACCTTCTGAGAAAGCAGCTACCAAACCACTATTGGTCAAGTCAACCTCGGACGCCAATGATCTGAACTCTATGGCGTAATCCGCTACAGAGCGACTGCCTTGTTTTATTCTCATTAGGGCTTTGGCAGCGTTCTTTTATCTGCCTTTGGGTTCAAAAGTAGCCTTAAATGCTGTTAGGAAGACACTGTAATCATGGGCTACGTCGTTCCCACTCTCCCATAATGGGTTAGCCCAGGTTAATGCTTTTCCTGTTAAGTGGTTCATCAGATAGCCAATTTTAGATCTATCTGTAGGGAATGAACCGGGGAAGCCTCGAAGTGGTACTCAATTTGGTTTAAAAAACCTCTAAATTATTTCGGAACACCTCCATAACGAGGGGGAGGTGAAAGAGTTATGGACAGTGGTTTATGTGGCACGGGAGCCACTACAGGTGGCGGAACCACAGATGGTACAGGAGGTGCCTCTAAATAGGCAGTTCTCTGGAGCAAGGTCTGAAATGCCTGGGCAAATTGATCTAACCTGTGGTCCATATCCTCCACCCTACTCTCACAGGCAATCATATGTTTGCATAGTTCCGCAGGATCCATGGCCCTGTCGTAATGTCACGACTACTAGTGTGGTCCAGCACGCAGTAACTATGTAAACATATACATATAAAATAAAAAGGACAGAGCGTAAACCGGCCCTTAGAATGGCCGGACTAATACGCTAGAGACAGAGAATGGTCAAAGGGAAAGCCGAGGTCAAGGAAGCCAGAAAATACACAATACCGTTTACTCAAGCCAAGTCAGGGGAACCAGAATTCAGAATAACCAGGGAAAAGCCAAGATCAGGATACCAGGAAACCAATTAACAGGAAAAGCATTAACCTGGGCTAACCCATTATGGGAGAGTGGGAACGACGTAGCCCGTGATTACAGTGTCTGGACCCGGGCGCGAGGGCCGGAGGATGCGGGGAAGCGACTGTCGGCTTGCCAATGAGCAGGTAAGCTTGTTCTGTCGGCGAGGCTGTGCCGGTCGGGCACAGCCTTGCCACGCGGCGTGTCGGCAGCCGCGACACCCTGTCACATTGCCTAGATCCTCCAGATCAGATCTCGGTGTAACTTTTGACGCACGGCGTCATCTTACATCAATCTTGATACTCACCCAAAAATATGACGCAGGTCTTGCATGTTTTGGTGCAGACCAATCACGGTCTCCTGGGTAGTTCTAAGGTCTTTTTGGCAACCTCTGTTCTGTTGTGGTTTTTGTATACCTCAATGTGCGTTTATACTGTCTATTGGATTTTCTGCTTACTGACCTTGCTTTGTTTGATTATTCTAAGGACCAATATGTGATTTTATGCTGTCTCCATTAGGCAAGCCTAGGGGAGCAGGCTGCTTCTTGAGAAGCAAACATGGAAGATATGGATCATAGGATGGATCAGTTTACATAAGCACTGCAGACCATCCTTACTAGTACTTCCTGTCTCCAGCCTGAGAGCCAGTCTCCTCAGGTGGCTGCTCAGGTTATATCCTCATCTGTTTCTGCATGAGGGCCAGGTCCTACTATGCACCCCAACTCACCATCATTTTATTGGGGACCAAGCCAGTGTAAGCAGTTCCTGAGTCAAGGGGTGCCTTTTGACATGATCTCATAGACCTTTCCTTCTGATAGATCTTCCACGATTGGCCTTATCATGAATTTGTTGGAACGGGATGATCCTGTTAATATTTAATTATCCCAGTTTCCTGGCTATGTTCAGCCCTCCTTGTAGAGTTATGAATGCTAGATTGAAACTTATGTAAAATAAACAAGGGTCCAGGTAAGTGCAATGGTGTATCCTGGTTTTGTGCTGCCCTAGGCAGGACAAAACTCAGGCGCCCGCCTCCCCCCTCTGCGCTACCCTCACCCAACCCTTCCCCCCGCCCGCCTTCTAAATACACACACACACAAACATTCACTGACAGATATGCATACACTAGCTAACAGAAACACACACTCGCTAACAGACACACTCACGCTCACTAACAGACACACACACACACTCACTAACAGACACACACACTCACTAACAGACACACACTCACTTACTAGCAGACACACACTAGCACACACACAGGCAAACACACTCACACTAACACACACACACACACACACATACAAACACACTCACACTAACAGACACATAAACACACACACATGCAGACGCACACACACACACACTAACAGACACACTCACACTCACTAACAGACACACTCACACACAGGCAGACACACACACAGGCAGACACACACACACACTAACAGACACACACTCACTCACTAACAGACACACACTAACAGACACACTCACACTCACTAACAGACACACACTAAAAGACACACACTAACAGACATTGCCGCCCCCTGGAAAATGCCGCCCAAGGCAAATGCCTTGTTTGCCTCGCGGTTAAAATGTCCCTGGGTAAGTGGCAGATTATGCTTATGAGTTACATACATTGTCTTCTGCGACCAACTGAAATAAAATCGTGGTTTAGCTGTGCCTTTGAGGAATGATCTAACATGCAATCAGAGATCTCCCAGAGCCTGGAGGACTTTATCACACATCCGCAGCAGTATGAGAGGGGGCTGGTCACCTTCACGGGGCAGTATGAGAGGGGCCCGCCACCCGCAAGGAGCAGCTTAAAAAGGGAGCCAGCCACCCGCATGGGGCAGTATGAGAGGGGGCCGGCCACCCGCACAGGGCAGTATGAGAGGGGCCCGCCATCTGCAAGGAGCAGCTTGAGAGGGAGCCGCAACCCACAAGGAGCAGCTTGAGAGGGAGCTGGCCACCCTCATAGGGTAGTATGAGATGGGGCCGGCCACCCGCCCGGGACACTATGAGAGGGGGCCAGTCACCCTCACGGGGCAGTATGAGAGGGGGCCAGCCACCCACATGGAGTATAAGAGGGGGCCGGCCACCCACACGGGGCAGCATGAGATGGGGCTGGCCACCCGCAAGGAGCAGCTTGAGAGGGTGCCGGCCACCCACACGGGGCAGTATGAGAGGGGGCCAGCCACCTGCATTGGGGAAGCATTAGAGGGGGCCGGCCACCTGCACCGAGCAGTATGAGAGGGGGCCGGACACCCGCATGGAGTATGAGAGGGGGCCAGCCACCCTCACAGAGCAGTATGAGAGGGGGCCGGCCACCTTCACGTGGCAGTTTGAAAGGGGGCCGGCCATCCTACAGCTCCTCTTAGCTCCCCTTGCACGCTGTTTAGTGATGTCGGAAGCCGGAATATGACATCACTCTGGCCCCAGTATCACTACAGAGAGCTCGCAGAGGAGCTGAGAGGTGCTGCAGGAGTATTAGAGAGCAGCCCACTGGACCCCAGGGAAAGATCCAAGCCAGCTCTCCCAAATGTAGGGAGACTGGGTGGACGAAAATGAAAATGTTAAGTTGTGAGTCTATGAGAATGTGTGTTTGTCTCTGTGTGTGTCATTGTGAATGTCTGTATCTGTGTCTTTATCTGTCTGCATGCGTCTGTCTCTGTGTGTGTGTCTGTTTGGGTTGCTGCCTTCTCCGAACACATGGGAAAGGTGTTTTTGCTCACCTTTTTTCCCACGCTGAGCTAGTTTTGCCATGGCTGGTCCCGCCTCCAAGGTTGGTCCCTCCTCCATGGCTGGTCCCGCCTCTATGGCTGAGATCATCAGTCTTTATAATCTCAGCTAAGTCAATGCTTTTCCACAGGAAAGCTTTAGGAGGATATTGCGCATGTGCAGAAAAAGGCTATGCTGAGCCAATCAGCATCTCCTTATAGAGATACATTAAATCAATGCATCTCTATAAGGAACATTCAGCACCTCCATGCAGAGCATGCAGATGGGGAACCTGAGCGTGAATGACTGCCACAAAACATGTCCCAAGGTAGCAATTTAAACACTTGTTTCTCTGATAAGGTAATGTTTACATTGAAAAGTCTGCAGGGACATGCAACAGAAACCAGAACAACTACATTAGGCTGCAGTGGTTCTGGTGACTATAGCATCCCCTTAAGAATTGCGTTTTTCTCGTTCAAAATGAAACTTTGTTTAAAAAAGACTGGCTCCTAACTTTTTTAGCTGGCTCCTGGATTCCAAACAAATTTGTCAAGCCCTGGCTTAATAGGCCAACCAGGTCGTAGTGTGGAAGTCAAGTGAGACACAATGTGTTGGGATGGTTTATGTTGACTTGCTTTAAAGAATATACTACTTTTTAAACTTAAATGTAAGTAAATAAACACTTTTTGGATATCTTAGACATCAAGCTATTTTCCTCTATTATTGCCCATAGATTAAAAGAAGTTTTGAAACATTGAATCCATTCAGATCAAATAAACTTCATAATGTAAACCAAAAAAGAAGATTCGGGATATGGCTATGTAAATCTACAGAAAGAATATAAAACAGAACATAGTGTGATATTGTTAAAGATACAATATTATATGCGCAACAATCTTTTGCACTCACAAGATGTAGATGATAAAAGCGCTCTTAGGGTGCCTCCCCTGGAATAATGGGGGGCTAGCTGATATTGCTTGTCACCTCTGGATCCTTGTTCCACCAAAAAGACATCCACAGGTCAGGGTTCAGCAATAAAAAATTAGTTTATTTAAATAAAAGGTGTAGTCACCATATTCAACATAGGATATAAATAACATAAAATTGTCCTACACGTTTCGTTCTATAAGAACTTCCTCAGGGACCACAATTAAAAACAATTAGCATGTATCAGTATACAATACATAAAGAAACATATCCTATACAAACCCCCCCTCCCTGTGTCCTTAAATAGGGCTAATCCCTAGAGTCCATTGGTGGATTCAGTGGGAGTGTAAATCCTTCCTGTTCCTGGTTGGAGGGACAATCTCACTGGGGCAGCTGTTATGCATTCAATAATTTTATAATTCGCGCTTTTTTCTGCAAATACCGCGGGTAATCCCATTTGGCCGAAACCGGAAGTGACGTCACGGTTACTTCCGCGTTCCACATGCGTCCCACACACGACGTCCCCATAGCAACCAAACGTGATCGAGTTGTTCAAAGATCACCTGGAACTGAGGGAGAATAAACCCCCATTCTGCTAAAGAAAAGATTATTAAACATGTGCATTGCAATTGATCATTATTCACATCTAATGTGTATAGAGTATCATCCTCCTATTGTGATATCATTAAGTAATAATAATATAATAATAATATAAATAATAATAACATTGATCCTTATATATTTACCCAATCATAATAATACCTCAAAATATTATGAGTCAAAAGACTTAATATTATAAAGTGCTTAAGTGCCTCATATAAATCAAAAAAGTGATTATAATTTTTTTTATTTATTTTTTTTATTTTTTTTTTCCTCCTTTCAATATACAACTTTATATGATTAATGAAAAAAGGACATCACAGTTAATCGATCACTATCATCAGTTGATCTTTAGTATATCACATCTCATTAGTGTTCCTTATAAAAAAACTTTCAAAACTTATTTAATATCTTAGTGCAATTCATTTAGATACAAAAAAGATTGTGAATTATAACTTAAAAAATTAATGTGCAACCCCACATTTGGGATGATGCTGATTCTATATATCATCCGAGTAAGTTTATTTTCAATATTCGAACAGTCAATTGCTGTGTCTCCATTATGATTTAGGTCATACAAGACCATAAATTGTAACATAAAGTGAAAAATTATATAAACATAATTACTCAAAATAATCATATAATCATTTTGAGTAATTATGTTTATATAATTTTTCACTTTATGTTAGGATTTATGGTCTTGTATGACCTAAATCATAAAGATACAATGGAGACACAGCAATTGACTGTTCGAATATTGAAAATAAACTTACTCGGATGATATATAGAATCAGCATCATCCCAAATGTGGGGTTGCACATTAATTTTTTAAGTTATAATTCACAATCTTTTTTGTATCTAAATGAATTGCACTAAGATATTAAATAAGTTTTGAAAGTTTTTTTATAAGGAACACTAATGAGATGTGATATACTAAAGATCAACTGATGATAGTGATCGATTAACTGTGATGTCCTTTTTTCATTAATCATATAAAGTTGTATATTGAAAGGAGGAAAAAAAAATAAAAAAAAAAATAAAAAAAATTATAATCACTTTTTTGATTTATATGAGGCACTTAAGCACTTTATAATATTAAGTCTTTTGACTCATAATATTTTGAGGTATTATTATGATTGGGTAAATATATAAGGATCAATGTTATTATTATATATATTATTATTATATTATTATTATTACTTAATGATATCACAATAGGAGGATGATACTCTATACACATTAGATGTGAATAATGATCAATTGCAATGCACATGTTTAATAATCTTTTCTTTAGCAGAATGGGGGTTTATTCTCCCTCAGTTCCAGGTGATCTTTGAACAACTCGATCACGTTTGGTTGCTATGGGGACGTCGTGTGTGGAACGCATGTGGAACGCGGAAGTAACCGTGACGTCACTTCCGGTTTCGGCGAAATGGGATTACCCGCGGTATTTGCCGAAAAAAGCGCGAATTATAAAATTATTGAATGGATAACAGCTGCCCCAGTGAGATTGTCCCTCCAACCAGGAACAGGAAGGATTTACACTCCCACTGAATCCACCAATGGACTCTAGGGATTAGCCCTATTTAAGGACACAGGGAGGGGGGGTTTGTATAGGATATGTTTATTTATGTATTGTATATTGATACATGCTAATTGTTTTTAATTGTGGTCCCTGAGGAAGTTCTTATAGAACGAAACGCGTAGGACAATTTTACGTTATTTATATCCTATGCTCAATATGGTGACTACACCTTTTATTTAAATAAACTAATTTTTTATTGCTGAACCCTGACCTGTGGATGTCTTTTTGGTGGAACAAGGATCCAGAGGTGACAAGCAATATCAGCTAACCCCCCATTATTCTAGGGGAGGCACCCTAAGAGCGCTTTTATCATCTACATCTTGTGAGTGCAAAAGATTGTTGCGCATATAATATTGTATCTTTAACAATATCACACTATGTTCTGTTTTATATTCTTTCTGTAGATTTACATAGCCATATCCCGAATCTTCTTTTTTGGTTTACATTATGCATGATACAGGTCGCTCGTTTGGGTAGCGACCTAGGGAGGCTGTTACGCATCTTTATAAGTTAAGTACTATTGCTTTTTAATTTGTTATTTTGTTTGTATATTGTTTCAAATAAACTTCATACCTGAAAGAATGGCAAATAATAATATCAGAAGATTGGTTGATGTAATAGATATATCGCAACAAAATTTAAGTCCTATGCTGATCCTGTCACTAGATGCCGAAAAGGCATTTGACAGGGTAAGCTGGGCCTTCATGGAAAGCACTCTAGAGGCATCTGGAGTATCAGGTTGGCTTTTAACTGCAATTTTGGCATTATAAAGAGATCCAATGGCTAGAACAATTGGGCCTAACATATGTTTAAACTGGTTCCATCTGAAAAACGGCACCAAACAGGGATACCCGTTATCTCCCATCCTCTACATACTAACTATATAAGTACTGGCCAATAGAATTAGACAGAACACAGAGATAAGAGGTTATTTAACAAAAAAAAATGAACTAAAGCTGTCACTCTATGCTGATGACACTATTTTGTATCTAACAAATCCATCAACTTCTCTACTAAATGTTATGTCAGAAATAGAATGATATAGTACAGTTTCAAACTATAAACTAAATAAAACAAAATCAAACGTATTATACATTAATTTATCTAAAAAGGACATAGCAAGTTATCAAGGTAATTATGGTTTTATGTATGCAAAAACATGTATTTCCTGGCTAATCATGGCAGCATTTAACATATGGGTTTAGCTCCTCCCTCTAACCCTCAGGACAGGAAACACAATCAATTAAACAATTAAGCCTACCTTCCCCTAGTATATTAGGTACCCCAGTATCCTCCACACCTCAGTCTTTTCCTGTCCTCCTAGCCCTAGGACAGTTTATATATTTATTTTTTTCAGTTTCTTCTGAATTATATAATTTTTTTTTTGCTCACCTGACCATGTTTGACCGGACTCAGAATGAATTTTGCCCCTTTCCAAAATGGCGGTTTAGCGATCTCGCGACCGAAGTGCGCATGTGCGATCCTTTAAAGGTACAGAGCGGGAAATTTGAAATGGTGGTATTTAGCCTAAAAAAACGCTTGTTTCCGTTCCCTTTAAAGATACAGTGCTCTAGTAGACTGTTCTTAAAGCTCTGCAGGTAAGAGAATTACTTATATTTTAAAATCATCATAATATTGGGCTGGGAATACATTATTATTTTTTTTAATGTTCTTAGCCCTACAGTCAGTATGGATCCTTCATCCCCTTCTGCAAAATCAACGAGATCTGCAATAGGTCATAGAGCAATATTTTTTCTTGGTTTTATTCACGTTACTAAAAAGAGTGCACAGAGGGTACAGTCTTATGACTTCTGTATCTTACAGCCCTCGTGACCGGTCCTGTCCCAGATCCCCATCGAGGAGAAGGGAGAAACCGGCAGCCTGCCCTGGATGTGGAGCAAGGCCTTTGGATAACTGCAGGCTCTGCAGAAGATGCTTAACCATGGTCGCAGGAGAATCTGATCGCCAGAGGTCACCGCAAGCCTCTACCTCCTCAGCCAAGGATATTGCTTATTTGATTAAGCAGGCAGTGGTTGAGGGAATTGCTGAATCCCACAAGAGCAAGAGATCAAGAGGGGAGACCTTCGGCATGGATTCAGATCAGTCTGACGATGAATACAGACAGACTTCATCTTACCTGGATTTGGAGCCAATCTCGTCAAGTGAAGAGGAGCATATGGAACAACCTTGCTCCTTGGACTCCAAAGCTATGGAGCATTTGATTATGGCTGTTAGAAGAACATTGGATTTGCCGGAAGAAACCAGAGAATGTTCAGCTTCTGACAGACACTTTGGAGATTTGCATAAGAAAAGACCTTCCTTTCCAGTCCACAGCTCTATTAAAGACCTGATGAGGAACGAGTGGCAAATTCCTAGCAAAAGGATTACTAGTCAAGGTCGGTTTTCGAAGTTATACCCAATTAAAGAGGAGGATTCCAGATTGTGGACTACGGTCCCCAAAGTTGATGCTCCTATCATTAAGGTTGCTAAAAGATCTACGCTACCAATTGATAGCAATGCTTCCCTTAAGGAGCCCATGGATAAAAGGATTGATGCTGATTTATCTAAAGCTTTCATGACAGCGGGTTTAGGTTGCCATCCAGCTGTGTCCATTTCGGCTTTGTCTAGAGCCATGCGTTCCTGGTTGCTTGGATTGGAGGATGACATAGATAAAGGTGTTAGTAGACGTCAGATGGCGGAATCCTTAAGGGATATCAAACTCGCCAGTGACTGGCTTTTGGAATCCTCCACTGACCTCATTAGAATTCTTTCTAAGGTTATGGCACATTCAGTCACCACTAGAAGGGCGCTTTGGCTGAGATCCTGGGGGGCAGACCTTTCATCCAAGAATAATTTATGCTCACTTCCCTTTATGGGAGAAGTGCTTTTTGGGAAACCACTGGATGAAGCTATTAAAAAGGCGGCCGAGGTTAAACAGGTCATGCTGCCACAAGATAGGCGTCCAAAGAGACCTCGTCTGGACTGTAGACCTTTTAGGGATCAAGGCTACTTTAGGGAAAGTAAGACTTACAGGCCGGGCAGAGAATTCTCAAGGAATTCCAATTGGAAGAGCGGCCTGAATGGGAAATCCTCTAGGGGCAAGACGCAGACCTCTTCCTTTCGCCCCAACAAGCAATTCTGAAGGTGGCTTACTCCAGGTTCCTCGAGTGGGAGCACGTCTTTCATTCTTTCAGAGGGCCTGGGAAATCATTCCAGATGCTTGGGTAAGATCCATTATCACCAGAGGTTATCATCTGGAATTTGAAGAATATCCACCTCCACCAAGGTTTATTCGCACAAGGCTTCCTGCCAACATCCGAAAACAAGAGGTTTTGAGTCATTATGTCAACATTCTTCTGATGGAAGAAGCCATCATACCTGTACCCATAAGAGAAAGATTCCAGGGATATTATTCTCCCCTGTTTTTGGTAAAGAAGCCGGAGGGAAAATGGAGACCTATTTTAGACCTCCACCAGCTCAACCTTTATCTGAGAGTCAGAAGATTTTGCATGGAATCCATTCGCTCCATCATTCCGGTTGTTCATCACCAAGACTGGATGATATCAGTAGATCTCAGGGATGCATATTTTCATGTCCCTATCACAATCACCCATCAGATGTTTCTCAGGTTTTGTGTCCGGAAGGAACACTTTCAATTTCAGGCCCTTCCTTTTGGTATAAGTACGGCCCCGAGGACCTTCTCGAAGGTTCTGGTCACCATCATTGCTTTGCTCAGAAAAGAAGGTGTAGCAGTGTTTCACTACCTGGACGACATCCTGGTAGTGGCCCCGGACCTAGGGTCAATATTCCAACACAGACAACTAGTCCTCGACACTCTATCTCATTTCGGTTGGCTCATCAATTACGAGAAGAGTCACTTGCATCCTTCAAGAGAACTGATATTCCTAGGAGCAAATTTCAATACAGACACGGCAATTGTATCCCTCGCACACGACAGAAAGATCATACTTCGAGATCAGATAAGGGACTTCAGACTGAAGACTTCAGCCTCGGCAAGAGAGTTTATGAGGCTTCTGGGGACTCTTTCCTCTACAATAGAGCTTGTCAGGTGGGCTCAGTGGAACCTTCGCCCTCTTCAACAATTTTGTCTGAAAAATTTCAGGACCGACTCGAGGGAGTGGGAGACGCTGATTCACATTCCTTTTGTTCTGAAGCAGAAGCTCCTTTGGTGGATGTCGTGGGAAAATCTTTCCCGAGGGTTCCCCTTGCGGGAAATAGATTGGGTGGTCATTACGACAGATGCCAGTCTGACAGGTTGGGGGGCACATTTAGGCAATCGATTTTTTTCAAGCAAAATGGCCTCCAAGAACCCAATGCTTGCCTTCCAACATCAGGGAGCTAAGAGCAACCTTTCTGGCTCTTCTTCATTTTCAGCATGTCATCAGGCATTGCTGGGTGAAGTTGAGAGTGGACAACAAAGCGGCTGCTGCCTACATAAACCATCAAGGCGGAACAAGGAGTGTAGCCCTGATGAGAGAGATCGTTCCCATTATGACCTGGGCTCAGAATCATGTGGAGGGCCTGTGTGCCATCTATCTCCCAGGGAAGGAGAATATATTAGCGGATTTCCTCAGCAGACATCGGATAGAGGCTTCAGAATGGCAACTTTCCAGGAGGATCTTCGCTCAGTTGGTCCAGAAGTGGGGTCTTCCCCAAGTAGACCTCATGGCGACCATTCAGAATGCGCAGGTTCCATGCTTTGTGTCGAGGAGATACCATCCAAAGGCGGTTGCTCAGGATGCTCTATCCATCAATTGGATATTCGATCTGGCTTACGTCTTTCCTCCAATTCCCCTCATCCACGCTGTTCTGAGAAAGATCTCAAAGGAACGTTGCAAGGTGATAGCTGTACTTCCCTTCTGGCCTCGTCGAAGCCTTGGTTTCCCCTGTTGCAGAGGTTATCAATGGACCTGCCTTGGGAACTTCCAGTCTCGGAAGACCTGCTGATTCAGGGTCCAGTGTTTCATCCGGTGCCTCACAAATTCAGGCTCCATGCATGGCTATTGAGAGGAAGTCTCTAGTTGAACATGGCCTTTCGGACCAGGTTCTCTCTACCCTGCTACGTTCCAGGAATCCTTCTACTTCTTCTACTTACCATAAGGTATGGGAAGCCTTTGCTCGATGGTGTAATTCCACGGTTCAAGATTTAGGTTCCCCTTCCGTGTCTCAGGTTTTGGGTTTCCTGCAAGCAGGCCTGGAGAGGGGCCTTCAACTTAACACGCTTAAAGTGCACTGCTCGGCTCTTTCAGCTCTTTCCGGTGTTCGTTGGGCATTGAATCCTATTGTAATTCGCTTCTTCAAAGCAGTCATTAGGATTAGACCTCCTATCAAGGTATTCTCTGCTCCTTGGAATTTGCCTCTGGTTCTGCAGGCCTTGACGGAACATCCCTTCGAACCTATTGATGAGGTCCCTATGCAGGTTCTTTCTCTAAAGACCCTGTTGTTACTGGCCTTGGTATCTGCTAGGAGAATGTCAGATATTAGAGCGCTGTCATCTGAGGAACCGTTCACTACCTTCTTCGATGATAGAGTTGTGCTACGGCCTAGACCTGAGTTCCTTCCTAAGGTTGTTACATCCTTCCATCTGAATCAAGAGATTGTCCTGCCAGGGTATTTTCAGCAGCCATCGTCTCCTGAAGAAGAAAGATGTCATACGCTCGACCTAAGGAGGTGTCTTTCCACATATATTGCACGCTCAGCTAATTGGAGAAAGTCTCCCCAATTGTTTGTGATACCTTGGGGTTCTCGTAAAGGTGAAGCTGCCTCTGTCGCAACCCTCCGTTCCTGGACTGTTCAGGCTATTTCTAAAGCTAACAGAACTAAACGGGTTCCAGTTCCCAAGGACATCAAGGCACATTCCACGAGGTCCATTGCTACTTCATGGGCTGCAGAGTCAGGAGTTCCTGCAGAGAGCATCTGTAAAGCTGCCAATTGGTCATCTTTAAAAACCTTTGTACATCACTACAGAGTGGATATCTCATCTCGTTCTGATTCAGAGTTTGGCCTATCGGTCCTGAACTCTTATAAGCCTTAAGTGGATATTAAACAGTTTTTGTAGCATGACTTACCCTCCCTGAGTGGTTATTGCTTTGGGAATCCCATATGTTAAATGCTGCCATGATTAGCCAGGAATAGAGAAAATGTATTGATACTTACCGTAATTTTCTTTTCCTGGCTATTATTCATGGCAGCATTTGGTCTCCCACCCTCTCTTGGTTTATTTGTCTTGTTACTGGACTGAGGTGTGGAGGATACTGGGGAACCTAATATACTAGGGGAAGGTAGGCTTAATTGTTTAATTGATTGTGTTTCCTGTCCTGAGGGTTAGAGGGAGGAGCTAAACCCATATGTTGAATGCTGCCATGAATAATAGCCAGGAAAAGAAAATTACGCTAAGTATCAATAAATTTTCTCTAATATTTGGGAATTAAAATCTGTAAGAATATAAATAGTATTGTGCAAATAAACTTTATAGATATCTTAAAAGAAACTAACAAAAAACTAAAAGAATGGAGGAAACTAGAAATATCCTGGGGAGGAAGAATAAATATCTTTATATCACACGTTCTTCCGAAATGGATATATTTGTTCAGGATGCTACCTTTAGCTATTCCTATGCCTTGGTTAACAATGGTAAGAACTGCCTTCTCTAATTTTGTGTGTAAAGGAAAAAAACCCAGGATTAAAAACTCATTGATATAGGAAGTAAAAATGGGGGACTAGAATACCAAACTATAACAAAATATTATGAGGCTGGCATAATTATGCATGTAATGACATGCAAGTTAGAGCAAAATAAAACAGAAGCATGGTTTAATATAGAAATGAAAGCCGGTCAATTAAAGGATCCAGCAGATATAATATGGAACATAAAATAATTTCATTTAGCCAACTCCTATATTCTGAATAAAATTATACCTATATGGTATACAATGAATAAGAAAATTGATCTGGAAAAAAAAATCCTTGACTTTCAAAGTTTGAACTCATTAGAAATAATAATGAAGAACATTTCATTTAACCCCTTAAGGACCAAACTTCTGGAATAAAAGGGAATCATGACATGTCACACATGTGTCCTTAAGGGGTTAAATACATGAAAAGCCAAGCATGTAAATATAATTAAAGATTTAGTTTGAGATAATAAAATACAATCTTTCAATATGTTGGTAGGGGAGTTTCACTTGACAGTCAAGGACATATTTACTTATACTAGGATCAAACATTTTATGGACAGAGTTATATCGGTATCAGAAGGTAATCTGTATAAAATAATGAAAACAATATTACAGAACAGAGTAAAACAGCTCTTCTCTAGATGTGTTAAACTGACAGAAGAAAATAATATCACAGAAACACCTACAGCCATAAGAAAATGGAATAAAGATTTGAGGATAGAAATAAATGAAAAGGAATGGGTATCTTCTTCCTATAAAATTAATAAATATGTTCATTCACTTGCGTTGATTGAAATCCATTTTAAATTGATCAATTTATGGTATATGACTCCAACAAGACTATTGAAATTTTCTCCAGGAACAAATGAGGAATTGCAGAGAGGAGAAGGGTAGCTATGTACATATGTGGTGGTCAAGTAAAAAAATATATTGTATATAAATTATGCGGCGTTAAACTATCAATAACTCCGAAAATAACATTGTTACATATTTATTGGCCTAATTTAAGGCCAAGACAGATACATTTTTGATAACTCATTGCTTATTGGCTGCAAAGATAGTGATAGCAAGAAACTGGAAAGGAGAATATGTTTTTACTATTAACCAATTATGCTCACAATTACTATATCAAATAAAAATGGAAAATAATTACTCCAAATGTCTGAACAAGACTTCTGGTATATGGGAAAATTGGGGAAAAAGATTTCGTATCATATCCAAATAAGAAGAAGAAAATTGAGAAAGGGTAAAAGATAGACTGGGGACTCTTGATGAAAGAAATGGGTGGAGGTTTCATTTGTGCAGGATGGTAATACAGGTTCATTAGAATGGTAACTAGATGGACGTAAATTGATCAACAAATGCATTTCTGTATGCCTTTTTTTTTTATGTACAATTGTTTATGCAACGTTTAGTCTATTTTTATTTATTTTTGTTTGTATGTATTGATGTTGTTTGTCATTTGATATTGAAGAAAAATATAATAAAACGAGGTAAAAAAAAAAAAGAAAAGCCTGCATGGACATGCTACAGAATCCAGAACAACTACATTAGGCTGCAGTGGTTCTGGTGACTAAAGCATCCCCTTTTGGATATTTTAAAAGTTATTGTTATATCCATTAGTTTTTTTTCTCTTCTGTCCATGTTCCACACTGATATATATTTTATGGGGTGAAATGTGACTCTTTCGATCTGACCTATTTGAGGGTAAATAGCACATCTGCACTTTTTGGAACATTATTACAAGGCACATATGGATTTACAGAGTGTGAAGGGCCAATCAGAACAACCTATTAATTTGGTGTCACGCAGGAAAACTATGTGTTTTGTTTTGCTATTATGGTTTTTCAAAGAGTATTATCCTTTTTTTGTGTATACACTAAGCAAACCCTGCTAGGTAGTGGCTAATAAATCTGAGCCAGATAGTGCTCTTACCTCAAACCCCTTCTATACTAACCCCAGTTCTACTGTGCCCTGCCAAACCCATATCTGGTTGCCTAGTATTGTAGCAGCAGCTTCCAATGTCCTTCCTGTCATTGTGTGAGAGGCTGGTCCAGAGGGAGAGGCAGACTGCAACTGCTCCAATGTCACACTACAAACAAAGGGGGAGGGAGTGGGTGCTAATGAAAAGGTCCTAGCACACTATCCCTTAGCATCCCCCTTCTTCTGTGTATCAGTTAGTCATGGCCTCGATCTCACTTTAAATATTTTTAGCCCACATTGGCTACAGGATAGTCAAGGTCTAAGTGTTGCCTGCTTGGCCTAAAGCATGGTACCAGTGAAATATATAACATATGACATTTTTTTTACAATTAGACTAAAACATCAACAGAAAAATGTAATACTGAGCATAATTTCCTCTGTTCCATCATTTTAGTGTAGTTTTGTCATAGTGAGTATCATAAAGCTATTTTATAAAGATGAATTTTATGATGGTTACCCTGACCAGTAGTAAATAGACAGCTCTGATCATATCCCTGCGACATTGCAGATCATGCGTCTGTTGCAGAGACTTTTCATATCTTTTCGCTTCACACTCCATCGCATCAAAACTGCGCACTGTTCTGACGGACTCTAAAATCTCTTTGGCAATATCACTGGATTGTGCAATGGAATCTTGTATCTTCTGCACCAGATGCTGAAAGATCATATAAAACTTAATTAACAAATTAACACCCCAAATAGATCTTATATCATATACAGGAAATCCAAAATAATGACTGAAACCTACAGTAGATCTCAAAGGAGCACTCTAAGCATCATGATCTCTATTATTTATGATTAATTTGGGCATTTATATAGCACCAGCATATTCCACAGAGACATCATCAGTAAGGGGACTTTAACAATAAATGAGACAAACAATTACAAATTTGGACAAGAACCATAGGTTGATGAGGAAAGTGCTTAAACTTCCCTGAGGTCTGCTGAGTACCCATCACCTCTTCTAGAACAGACACACACAAACTCACACAACTAACACACACACACACACAAAAACTCACACACACAGTAACACACACTGACACAAAAAGCAACACACACACTCTAATACTAACACACACACACACGTGTTTAAAAAAAAAAAAAAAAAATTAATCCCCCAGCCTCCCTACCTTTGGGAGTGCTGAGGGGGTTCCCTGAGGTCCAGTGGGGCTGCCCAGCAGCCGGTCCTGCGGGTGCGCAAGGAATCACTCTGCCCTGAGCGCTTTCTGCCCAGCTCCCTTGCGCACTGCACTGATACCGGAACAGGAATGACGTCATATTCCGGCTCCGGCATCAGTGCGGTGCGTGAGGTAGCTAGGCAGAGAGCGCTCAGGGAAGAGTGCTCCCTCGCACGCCCGCAGGACCGGCCGGTGACACCAGGGCCAGCCTCGGGGGACCATGAGGTGGTCAGCTCCTGGGCCCCCCAGGAAAAGAGGCTGGCCACACTGGGGCGGCCGGCCCCCTGGAGGTCCGGGCCTGGTCGCAGCCGCGACCCTGGTATGTACGCCACTGTCTGTCAGTATCTTATTTTGGTGGGTTAGCCATCAACTCTGTTATGGTTAAGTAGGCACAAGAGTTTTTTTTGTCCTTCTGTGCTGATGTACTATTAGTAGTGCACTGACCCTTTATTAAAAAGAATGGGGGGGAGACACACAAAGGGACTGGGGAAAGAAAGATTCCTTAAGGGCATTAACCCCTTAAAGACCAAACTTCTGGAATAAAAGGGAATCATGACATGTCACACATGTCATGTGTCCTTATGGGGTTAAAAAAGACACACAAGAGGTTGTAAGACATGGTAAATAGGGGATAAAATACACTAAAGAGGGTTAGAAAATCAAAAAGGGGGTCACAAGACACACAGCTGCAGACGCATTGCATTTTTTTTTTAAGTGGGGGAGGGGGAGTGGCAAAATGCATCTTTGCCTGTGTAGCCAAATACCCTTACACCAGTCCTGCTTCGACAGTATAGTCCAATTAAACTAGAGATATTTAACAAGCTTCAGACAGCATATTGACACACATCTGCCTAGGATGCCTTCTTGGAAGTTTTCCACTCAGATTGAAGAGCAGGGCTTTTTTCTGGGGACTCCTGCCAATAGCCCCATGAACGGAGTAGATGATTTCCTTCGGCTATGGAAGTAACATGGATCAGTTTGCCATCCTTGGAGATGGCTGCATCCCTTCTGATCCTGAAAACCTGAGCATTTCAGATAGTTGCAAGTTTGAATGTCCTTATATTTGTCTGGTAAGTTCTTTCAGGATCTGTTGAAGTGAAGGATCAGCTCTTTAATGTGGAAATAGTGCATTCTGGCCAAACCACCTCTGAAGGCTGTGGGGGGATAGGTGTTTGGGCCTGGCCCCCTTGTGTACTTGATCAATTAGTAACATATCGGTCAGGAGTCAAGGCCTTAAAGAGGCCTGTCAGATAAGCCATAAGATCCGGAGGCCCCTCAACCTGAGATTTTCCGGCAGGATCGGTATTCCACGTTTTTGTTTTTTTAATGTTAATATTTGTATTGAAATTTACATATAAGTTACATAGTGTGACGAAGTACCCTTCGCCACTTGTGCCTGGAGAGGACTGCTTGCCCGCCTCTTGCCCTGTGACTATGGCCCCTGGGATGTATTGCCCTTTAAAGACATGATTTGGGCATAATGGATTTTTGTTGTGCTGCTGCTGGCCCTTTAAGAACCATCTGGGGACATACTGTGGAGTCACTGGGTGGCCACCATTTCCTGTATCAGAAGCACATGGTGAGAACAATGGATGGCGGCCATTTTAACTCACAGACACTGTTTGGACTTTTCAACACGGTGCCATCTCGCCAGTATTTGGTGCACAGAGACATCATGCAGTGGTTTTGGACTATACAGCAGGGGACACATTATACAGTGATTGTTTTCATTTAGCCTGTATATGTTCTGCAGAATCTGCATTAAACTGTATTTTCCAAAGTACTGAACGGATCTGGGTGAATTTTGGATATGTGGTTCACCCAGATCCCCCGGTTCCAAGGATATACTTTTATGGGGTTATTGCATGTTTTGGGGTCCCTGTGTGTTTTATGAAACTGTATAATTTCTGGCCAGCAGATAATTGAGCTTTGTGTATTGTAGAAACTAAATTATCTAGCCTGGCCCAGAGGAGGAGTTTTGTGTTGCATAAATTGTGAGTTCTGTGTGCCAGTAAATTAGTCTTGTTCCAGCATTAAGCCTTGGCTCATGTTTGGGGGAAGGGATATCTACACTCTGGGGATTGCTATAATCACTTACTCCCCAGAGGAAGCTCTTGCAATAGCTTGATTTGTTCCTGTTCCTGCTCTCTGGGGAAAGAGAGGTTTACCCACTGGAAGCTGGATCCTGGCCTTGGGTCCAGGGTGGGTGGAAACAGCAGAGACCCCGGCGCAGTTGCATCGCTGGAAGTGGGGTCTGCAGTGCTGATGGTGTCGGTTGGAGTGCTTGGAGTCCTCAGCGAGCACTAGGAGCATCGATTGGCGGAGGTACTCAGTCGGAGTGCCAGCGTTCTGTCACACATAGCATTTCAGCCTAGTTCACATTGTTATACAACTAGGAACCCCTTGCCTAAAATGAGGAGGTGACTGCAACTTGGCTATCACAATGGTTTTAACTGTGGTATTGCCATGTAACCTCTCACTCATATCCGAAGGAGGTTAGGGAGAGGGAAGGGTGTCATAAGGGGAGGGGGAGGTATTGTGGCAGCCGTGGCAGACTCCTTTACCTCTGTGGTATTCGTCCTAACCTTCCCAGACAGAGGTGAAGTTGGCTGATGTGCCCTGTAGCCTATATGTCATTTCTTCAGAATTCCTGCGGTGCATGATGGTGTTCTTCCCCATTTGAATGGGATTGTTGTTGTTGTTTGTAGTGATGTCACTTGAAATCATGTTGAGGCGAAGGCATTGTGGTATTGACGGTTCTCCCATCTGATGAATTTGGCTATGAGGTCTGCAATTGTTGCCCAGAGTGACTGTACTACGGAGCAGCCCCAGAATACTGTATTTATCGGCGTATAACACGCACCTTTTCTCCCTGAAAATAGGGGAGAAATCGTGGGTGTGTGTTATACGCCGGCCCTTTAAATGCTGCAGCCGCCTGAGCGCTCTGTCAAGAGCGCTCAGGCGGCTGCAGTTGGTACTCCCCTCCCCTGTAGCGTGGCCGAGCCGCTCTGCCGTCCGCGGTGGCCGGCCGGAGTGAGCACCTTCCTGTCAGTCCGACCGGGTACAGGAAACAGAAACTCCTGTAAGAAGGGGGTAAGAGGAGGAGGGGGAAGTAAGAAGAGGGGGAGGGTATTAGAGGAGGGAGTAAGAAGAGGGGAGGGAGTAAGAAAGGGGGGGTAAGAAGAGGGGGAGTAAGAAGGGGGTAAGAGGGGGAAGGGGAAAAAGTTCTTTATTTGAAATTTAAAGGACCACTCTAGGCACCCAGACCACTTCAGCTTTATGAAGTGGTCTGGGTGCCAGGTCCCTCTAGGATTAACCTTTTTTTTTTTATAAACATAGCAGTTTCAGAGAAACTGCTATGTTTATACTGAGGGTTAATCCAGCCTCCAGAGCCTCTAATGGCTGTCTCATTGACAGCCGCTAGAGGCGCTTGCGTGCTTCTCACTGTGAAAATCACAGTGAGAGCACGCAAGCGAAGGCATTGTGGTATTGACGGCTCTCCCATCTGATGAATTTGGCTATGAGGTCTGCAATTGTTGCCCAGAGTGATTGTACTACGGAGCAGCCCCAGAATACCATATTTATCGGCATATAACACGCACCTTTTCTCCCTGAAAATAGGGGAGAAATCGTGGGTGCGTGTTATACGCCGGCCCTTTAAATGCTGCAGCCGCCTGAGCGCTCTGTCAAGAGCACTCAGGCGGCTGCAGTTGGTACTCACCTCCCCTGTAGCGTGGCGAGAGCACTTCACACTTGCCGTCCTTGGTGTGGCGGCGGAGTGATAGGAGGAAGGAGTGCAGCTCACCTTTCCTTGTGAGGAACAGGAGTTTTCTGTTTTTCTGTACCGGTCGGACTGACAGGAAGATTACACACTGGCGTGCACCCCTTCCTATTAACGCCGCCGACCGCCGGACCAGCAGAGACGCCTCAGCCACACGCCACAGGAGAAGAGGGGGGAGTAAGAAAGGGGAGGGGAGAAAGAAAGGGAAAGAAGGGAGCAAGAAAGGGGGAGTAAGAAAGGGGGTAAGAAGAGGGGGAGGGGGAGTAACAAGGGGGTAAGAGGGGGAGGGGGAAGTAAGAATGGGGGGTAAGAAGAGGGGGAGGGGGAGTAAGAAGGGGGTAAGAGGGGGAAGGGGAAGTAAGAAGAGGGGGAGGGGGGAGTAAGAAAGGGGGGTAAGAAGTTCTTTATTTGAAATTTAAAGGACCACTCTAGGCACCCAGACCACTTCAGCTTTATGAAGTGGTCTGGGTGCCAGGTCCCTCTAGGATTAACCCTTTTTATAAACATAGCAGTTTCAGAGAAACTGCTATGTTTATACTGAGGGTTAATCCAGCCTCCAGAGCCTCTAGTGGCTGTCTCATTGACAGCCGCTAGAGGCGCTTGCGTGCTTCTCACTGTGAAAATCACAGTGAGAGCACGCAAGCGTCCATAGGAAAGCATTGTAAATGCTTTCCTATGCGACCGGCTGAATGCACGCGTGGCTCCTGCCGATGACGTCGCGAGCAAGGAGGAGAGGAGGAGTACAGCTCCCCGCCCGGCGCTGGAGAAAGGTAAGTGTTTAACCACTTCCTCTCTCCAGAGCCCGGCGGGAGGGGGAGTATGTTTTCCTGGCACTATAGTGGTCCTTTAAGTTTTTTTCCCCTGAAATTTCCCTCTTAAAATAAGGTGCGTGTTATACGCCGGTGCGTGTTATACGCCGATAAATACGGTATGTGAAGCATAGTCCCTTGTGTCTCTGACATCTCCAGCTGGCATACAACGTTCCCAGGTATACGTGGGCTAGCTTTGTAGGCACCAAGTACCAACAGTATAGCACTTTCTTGCTGGTCTCCCAGTGTTTTGTGCATTTGGACACAGTTCACATGTTGATTGCTGCTCTGTGACACTCCTCTGGTGCCATCTGTACATTGATC
>OW240920.1:17662296-17677548 GCA_933207985.1 Pelobates cultripes
TACCAAAACACAATTCACAAATAAGGTTTCTCTCCTGTATGGCTCCTCAAATGATGCTTAAGATTGTAGCTTGCCGAAAAGCATTACACCAACAAAAATATATATTTTAACATTCTCCACTTTGAACTTAAATTACGCTTGGGAAGAGATTAACATACTAAACACAGGCAGTAAAAATACAGTTTTTAGCCATACCCTGTAACTTTAAAACTACACATCCCATCTTCATAATTACATATTTGGAATCAGCACATTTAAAACATAAACATAACCAAAAATCAGCCAAATCCATCCAGGGGTTAAAAAGTTAGCTCGAGGTCCCTTTATGACCGACCGCAAGCACATTTTCCTGCCCAAAAACAGTTCCATAGATTTGGGCTGTGCGGTCGGTCTATTTCAGGCTGAAAAAACGACTAAGTCCCATCGCCGAATGGGACTTAGTCTCTGCAGCTGAAATAAGGCTGAAAAATGATGCAGTAAAGATCTAAGTCCCATCACGCATCGGGACTTAGTCTCTGTAGCTGAAATAATTTCCCATTTACTGAACCAAGTGGGAAATAGCAAGGCAGGCAAATAAAGGGTTTGCACCCAGGTCTGGGGACACAGGTATACCGCCTTAAAGGCCGCGGTCCCCATCAAGTCTGGGGACATCGGCCTTAAAGGGCAGTGTCCCACCCTTCCTGATGTCCCAAAAAGGTGCTTTAAAGGGCCAGCACCAGTCACACATAAAGAGTCCATAAGCCCCAATATGCCCACCTATTGGCCTTAGCGGCCATACACACTCTGTGCTCTGTGTCAGTGTGTATCAGGGATCCTTAGGACAGGTGTCAATCCATATTCAAGTGACCCTATGTAGGGGGACTCAGTCTCTATTCTGCTCTGTGTCCGTGTGCATCAGGGGCTCTGAGGACAGGTGTCAATCCATATGTCAAGGTGTCAATATGTCATATGTCAGGTGTCAATCCATATTGATTGTGATTTAGGAATGTTAGGTGATTTCTGCCCTTTATGGATTAAAACCAGACTCTGTATCAACTGTGTAATTTTCCATGGGAGTTTTGCCATGGATCCCCCTCCGGCATGCCACAGTCCAGGTGTTAGTCCCCTTGAAACAACTTTTCCATCCCTATTGTGGCCAGAAAGAGTCCCCGTGTGTTTTAAAATTCGCCTCCCCATTGAAGTCAATGGCGTTTCGGGCGGTTCGCCGGTTCGCGAACATTTGCGGAAGTTCGCGTTCGCCGTTCGCAAACCGAAAATTTCGGGTTCGCGACATCACTAGTGATAAATAGGGACACTTAGACAGTGAGAGCAATCCATCTATACAGCAGAATCAAACTAAGCAGTCTTTTGGTGATTTTACAAAATGTTCTCTTATTTCACTCCTTGTAATTTACATTATATGAAGTCACGCATACATAATTAATTATGCCTGCTAGTAAGAAGGTAAGGAGACAAGTGGACATGTGAGTGCTAGGGGCCAGTCCTCAGAAAGCGTTGAGCAAGCACATCATTAGATACATTTATGCAAAGCTCAGGGTGCTGTCTGCATAGTATGGCCTTAGTTGGCCAACCTGCATGATTGCCCAGCAGCCTGACATCTATTCATGCCAGGCTGGCCTTCCAATTATTTGGGCAGACATGCCTCCTTTTTGGGCATGTTCGTCTTTTTCGGCAGTTCTGATTACAGGATTTGCGTCAGTGGCACACTCTTTTACCCGCCCATTGACTTCCTGCTTAGACAGAGCAGTAGAGTCTTAAATATATTTGAAAATATTTAACACTAAGTGAAAGAATGGCATCAGAGAACATCAGGCACCATTACTACTTCATTAGGATGAAGTGGATATTATGTTTAGAGCATCCCTTTAATACATAGATATTTGACCTTCACATGAATAAAGTTTGATTTTCTTGTTTACCAAATAAGCTATGGTTTCAGGCATTTCATTTCTTTCCTCTCTGAAAGTGTCTCCATGTAGCCCAGACACTTTAGAGACTATTAAAACATTTTTCTTTGTCTTTAGCTCTTCTGCTTAGGGACATACCAATATTTTGCTTCCTGGGATTCACATCCCAGAATGACCAGCCTTGAAGATGGCCATGAACCTAATCTAAATAATGCCTGGCAACACAACTGTTACCAATTTCTGTCCACAATCTCCACTCCTCAGTAGATAACAATATTCATATCTAAAATATCCATACCTTGTGGTAGTGATTGTACAGTTTCTGTATGATCCAGGTGAAAGGGGTACTTAAAAAGGTAAGGAGGGTAAGCTGCCAGGAGATGGAGATCATGAAAGAATAAACACTGATGCATTTCACAACCATGCGCAGAATGATATTCACGTTGCCAGCAATGGAGTCACTCACACGGATTGTGTCACTGGACAAGCGAGATGTGATGTCACCTGTGAGATATAAAATAGTAATTGCATTACAGGTATGAAAAGTCACTCCAGATTCAATAAATGTATTTGCCTGTTTACATTGTATCGGTGCTAACCCTTTGGGAATCAGTATTAAAATGTATTGTACTTAAAGGACCACTCCCATCCCTATAACAAACTAAGTTCATTTAAATCTTTTTGGGTGCAAGAGTGTCAAGTTCACTTCTTATCTTAAGAAGGCAATTGTCTCATCTTATGAGTCGCAGTTTTTTAACTCCACAACTGTGGCTCCAGGACACCTCCATTTCCCAGCTTCCACACAGTGCTACATTATAACGAAGGGTGAATTATACAGCCAGTGATGGGGTGACACAGTCTCACATCAAGAGACGCTCATTGATAAGAATAGTGCATACTATTTCAATAAGATTTTTTTAGAGAATTGGATTGTTGTAAATTCCTTAGAAGTGATCGTTCTCCTGTAAGATGTACTGCTTGAGTCTTTAGTTTCATCTAACAAACTTAATTTGAATGACTGTCTTAAGGCATTATGGAATAAGAAGAAAAGCAAGTGAAGTTACCAGGTAGGGTTAGGATTGATGCATTCACACAGTGTTATTCACTAAACTCTGAATGGCCCCATACCAAATAACACCATATATGGGCAATGTGTGTGTATGGGGGGGCAGTATGGGGGACAGTGTGTGTGTATAAATTTTGTATGGGGGCAGTGTATGTGTGTATGGAGGGCAGTATGTGTGTGTATTGGCGGCAGTGTGTGTGTATGGGGGGCAGTGTGTGTGTATGGGGGGCAGTGTGTGTGTATGGGGGTAATGTGTTGTATGGGGCAATGTGTGTGTATGGGGGGCAGTATGGGGGCAATGTGTGTGTATGGGGGGCAATGTGTGTGTATGGGGGGCAATGTGTGTGTATGGGGGCAGTGTGTGTGTATGGGGGTTGCATGGGGGGCAAATGCGGGGTGTGTAATGGGGGGGGCAGTATGTGGGGCAAATGTGTGTATGGGGCAGTATGGGGGGCAATGTGTGCGTATGGAAAAGGTATGGGGGACAGTGTGTGTGTGTATGGGAGGCTGTATGGGGGGCAGTGTGTGTGTATGGGGGCAATGTGTGTGTGTGTAGAGTGTGTGAACATCCCCCCCAGCCTACCTGTCACTGGAGGCTGTTGCTGGGGGTCAGGCAGCCATCTTCTGAAGCAGCATGGGCTGCTGCATTACGGTGGGGGCGGGGCTTATCTGCGGGAGGCGGGGCTTCGTTTGGGGGAGGAGCCTGTGCCGATAGCCAATCAGTGCTCCCTCCGGCCACAGACAGCCCCCAGCACCTCAGCACTGCATTCCCTCGGGCTGTAACAGGCTGTTACAGTCTGAGGGAAGCCCATGGCCAGCAGGTTGCTGGCATTTGGGGGGGCCCAAGGGGGGGCACAGCATGATGTAGGGGGGGCCATGGCCCCCTCTGGCCCCCCCAGCAACGCCACTGCTGAATGCGCACGCGGCTCTTGCTGCACACGCGCATTCAGCCGATTACGTCGGAAGAAGGAGGAGAGTCTATAATAAATTACCTATAGTCAATACAACAGTTATTTCATGCCCTAAAATATTTTAACCCAACCTATATTCAGTTTGTATTAGGCTCAAAATATTTTAAGTGCTGGTAGCTAACCTGCAATATTTTCCCATGCACAAGGTGCTAAAATATAAAGCAGTACATTTTGTTGGACTGATAACAGACATGTTATGTAATCTTAATTGCATTTTTAGGTAAAGAGAATATCAGAATAGTATATTACCTATTTTTGTAGATTCAAAGAATTCAATATCCTGTCTGATTACAGAACAAAAGAGAAGACGTCGCAAGCGTTGAGTCAGTCGAGAGCCGGAGAATGTGAAAAGGCCACCGCGGCATCCTGCAGAGACAGAACTGAAGAGATTGTGTCAGTTTAGCACCATCATATCAGAGGTCTTTGACTATGGACTAATCCATTACACCAAAACCATGTGCATGGCTAAACAACCATTTACCTGTTTCTACTCACACTGGAATTGCAATTTTCATATGTTCTAAAACTAATTCTGGTCAACCCAACCGAATCTGCACCAATCATCCCCATGCATTCAGTGTCCAGTTTAAAATCAGTGCTTTACGCATCCAAACCCTACACGAAATATATGATCTTGAATATTTACTAAGCACCAATTTTAAACAAAAGTAGGACCCAACGCATATGGCATGATGCACATTCTCAAATTATCGTTCACTTACTTTTTGCAAGCAAGCAATAATTTTAAATATTATTTCCCTGTAGGCAACACTAGAAGCCCCTGTGCAAATAGTTAAGAAGCCCTCGGCGGTACGAGAGTTAAGTTTTGTGGTGACTGGCCAGAGCTTGTTCGCCAGCTGACACATTTAAAAGTTAAACTAAAGTAAAAAATAAAGTCATGGGTGTCACAAATGCACACTACTAAAGGTATGCACATGACTTTGTTCTGATGGTGAAAGGGTTAAAAGTCACTATTTGTCTGCACTAGACTCAGCAGGCAATATGTCAGAGTATCTTATGTTGTCCAGTCAAGGACCATCCTACAGATAGATGGGGACCTTTCTCAAGGCCCCTCTTCTCTCCTCAGCAGTTCTAATGCTGGGCACTGTGACTCTGCCCCCTTTTATGACGCAGAGAGTGTGTGCCAAGATCATGATATCTACAATTTCAAGGCCCACCAACATCTTTCAATTCGACCATTTTGGGGACATGGTTATCAAATTAAAGTGCCAGTCTATGAATAGTTTGTTGGGGTCCAGACTTTAGCCCTGTTATGGCTCTAATTTGTTCCCAATAGCAAGTTATATTCCTCTTATTGTATTTTTGATTCCGATCTTGGCATTTACTGACTATTCTACTTTTCATAGTCCTTTGAACCAGCTATTGTCATTTGCTATTACTGATTTCTGGCTTCCCTGACTACAGCTTGCCCCTGACTATTGTCTGTCCTTTTACACGTAAAGTCCTGCCACTCCATAATACATTTATTCTTGGTATATTATTAGATACTGCGTGTTGGGTCTCCGGGTTGTCAAATTATATTTTGGATGAGGTAGCCACCAGAGACTTTCCTGAACATCTTGAAGACCTGATTTTCAACCTACAGTTGTAATCTAAATTATTTAACTCCCAAGAAAAATCGCGTTTACTGTCAAAAAGTACAGACTTGCAGAGGTTTGCAATGAACAAATCAAACAAAAGCAGTTGAAGGAGCTCAACACAACGAATGTTTCAAGTGGTTTCCTGAAATTCAACTGAAAATGCTACTTATAATGACTTCTCCAGTTTCAAAATTATTCAGCACCCTGAATAGAATCCCTCACAGCAGTACAAATATGCAAATCAGATGCTGCTTCAAGCACACCTGATGCATCTAATCAAGGCCTTCATTAGCTACACCAGGTTTGCCTGAGCTGGAACACTTAAAATCTGCACTGGCTATGGGGTTTATCGAGTTTCACATTTGACTGCATGTTATACATTTATACATACACTACCTGGACAGTGGCTGCAACCTGATTTCTGAGAAGGCAGGTTATGAAAAACCCTCAAGTGACTGCAAAAGACCAGCAGCAAGACTTGATGGCAACAGGCCAGGGGTTTTCAGTGAGCACAGTAAGGCACGTACTAAACGCAGATGTAGGGACTGACAAAGCGGGGAGGCATAGGAGGTGTGATGGGACAGGAAAATGAGCCTCGCCCCTGCATACATTATAGATTGCATTGGTGCAAGCTGAGAACACATAAGACTACCGAGAAGGGGATGTAGTAGTAAAGGTGAGAGAGAACAATGGCGTGGAAAGCACCTTAGCCACATCTGGCGTTAAATAGGGGCAGATGCAAGCTATGTTTTTGATATGGAAGCAGCAGAATTCGGCGATCGACTGGACATGAGGGGTGAAGGAGAAGTTGGATTCAAAGAGAACACATAGGCAGTGAGTGTGGCGAAAGTAACCTCGCCACTGGTTTTTGGAGGGGCCTGTTTGCCAGCCTCCTGCCCTGTGACTATGGCCCTGGGATGTATTGCCCTTCTAGGAACTGATTTGGGGATAATGGATTTTTATATTGCTGTTCCTGGCCCTTAAACTACTTTGGAGCAGTGTTACACCAGATAGCTATGCCATGGAGCCCATTGATATAACGAAAGACTATGTGCAAGATTTTGGCTCCATGGCAATTGAACTGTATGTATGTGATCTGAGTGCCATTCAGTAATAATGTGCACTCAGATCTAAGCTATCTGGGAATATGTTGAATGTACCTGTTTTATGCAATAGCTGCACAGTTATATATTTTTATGTATTTTATTGTATTTTGCTACCATGTGGCTAATAGAGTTTTGCCTCTGTCCTTGGAGATAATTGGATTACTTCCCAATTATCTCCAGGATAGAAGACTCTGTGGAACTGGTTCTGGGAAGAAAAGCGTCGATCTAACTTTTGACCCACTGGACCAATTTGTATGATTTTGACGTATGTTTGTATTTGGAGTATGCTGATTCTGAAATGTGAATGTAATGTATACTTTTAGAGTTATGAATATTGTGTAAAACTGTGTATTTTCCTGCCTGTGATAATTAAGTTAGACCATTGTGAATAGTGATCAATATCCCAATGAGTGAAACCAAAACGTCAATAATACTCACAACACCTTATGTGGGTATTCCCTTTATCCCCACAAAGACACAAAGATATACATACAATATAAGGTGGAGTATATAAATAGAGATCCTTCCAACTGTAATGTTAAACCGGATAATGATCTTTAACCCTTCCCTAAAAATAAGCACAAATAGGGAAAAAGAATAGTACAGTATTGCCAATGTCCAGTTAATAATAATAATAATAATAAGTAGGTAATGGTACACTCACAAACATAGAGCCACTGGATAGGCTCAATGATTGAAGCACTGTGGGTACTTTAGGGACCCACTTCCTTCTTTATATGATGTAAGAGATTCCAATGGTAGGAACTTACTCTCAGATATAAATCAATAAAGTGCTTTATTAAATAAAGTGCACAAAAAAATCCATAAAATAAGTAGAAAAATTAAATAAAAAACCTTACAGTCTGAAGGTAGTCCTTATAGTACTTTGCAAAACGCGTTTCGCCTCAAAACGAGGCTTCCTCAGTTACTGGTTGGAGTTTCTCAATAGTCCGTTTAAATGCCTTCCCTTTTGGCGTTTTTTTCTGCATCCTCGTGGTTCGGAATCTATTTTTACTTCCTCTTCCAGTTTGCGTTCCACTTGTGGAACGCATACATCACTGGATGCGTTCCACGGCGTCATTTTCTTTGCCTTCATTTCCTCTTCCGTTATTCGGCATTTGCGTTCCACTAGAGGAACGCAAAAAGACACGTGACGCGCCTCGTACATCGTGGCCGTCACGTGACTTGTGTGCAAAACAAAATACAACACCTCGGTCAGGGAATAATCAGCATAATTAATTCACATGTGCAGCCTCTATATTTTAATTAGTTCCTACATATAATAGCTTGCAATAAAGTTTCTGACATTAGTCTCTTCCTCAAAATTTATAGAGGACATATAAAATCAAAGATAAAAAGGAATAAATATGATAAAATATATCTTCCTCTATTTTCCCCACATATATAAGAATATCAAAAAAGTAAATTTTACAAAAGGATATTCCATAAGAACACATCAAATAAATACACAATATTAATGCTAGTTAATAAACTTGTAAAAAAGAAGAAAGTTTGGGAGAAAATCTAAAAAATTAATAAATATAATAAAAATATATAAATTAGGTTGGCCAAAATATATATATATATATTAAATATACATTAATAACTGCTATTGGTTAAATTTGTAAAATATAAATTTAAAAAAAATTAATAACTATTATTGTATAAATATATATAAAATATATTTAGAATTAAATTATTTAAAAATGACATACTTCAAAGTCTATATTAAGTCCATACGGTGACAACGTTTTAAATTTGTAAATAAAACCCATTTCTTCTTTTCCTAAAGTTTTAATGTAATTTCCCCCTCTCCAATCTCTTTTTACTTCTTTTATAGCACAAAATAACAGATTTTCAGGGTTTTGGTTGTGTACCTGTTTAAAATGTAATGATACATTGTGAGTCTCTAAACCATTTCGTATATTTCTAATGTGTTCTGCTATTCTCACTTTTAGAGGTCTGATTGTTCTACCAATGTATAGACGATTACATGGGCACTTCAGTATGTATATTATTCCTTGTGAGTGACAAGTAAGATGATCCCTTATGATATAAGGTTTTTGGATAATCGTTTCTATATCTTGTAAATGTCTTTTTTTATTTTTAGTTATTTTACAAGGAAGACAAGATCCGCAACCATAAAACCCCTTTAATTCTAAAATGTGGTTATTTTGTTTTTTAGGGTATAGGTGACTCTTAACTAAAATACTTTTAAGATTTCTTGCTCCCCTATACATTATCTTGGGGTATATAGGTAAAATTTGGTTTAAAATTGCATCTTTTCTCAATAAATGCCAATGTTTATTTATTATTTTCCGTATCTGCCTATTTCGTCCATTGTAGTTACAAATGAAGGGAACTTCATCATTTTGATCCATTTTATTTTTTTGTTTTTGTTTATATTTCAAAAGTGATTTTCTTGGTAACTGTCTAATTTCCTCCATTTCTTTCTCTAAATTTTGTTCACTATACCCCTTCTCTATAAATTGTTCTTTAATATAATTGGATTGTTGTAAATAGTCCGAATCCCGTGTACAATTCCGTCTCATCCTTAAATATTGACTTCGGGGTGCGTTATTTAGCCACGGATCATGGTGACAGCTAGTTTTTTCAATATAACTGTTTGCATCCACAGGTTTAAAATAATTTTTCATGACCATTTTTGATTCTTGGATATCAATTTGTATGTCTAAAAACTCTATTTGTTTCGTACTGTTGCAGCTAGTTAGATTTATTCCAAAATCATTGGCATTTAAAAATACAATAAAATTCTCCAGTTCTTCTGTTGTGCCCGTCCAAATAAAAAATATATCGTCTATAAACCGGCAATAGGACACCAAATTTGCCCCCCCATTTGTTCCCCTGGAGAACAAAGGATTCTTCCCAAAACGCCATAAAAAGGTTTGCGTAACTTGGGACAAACTTGGTGCCCATTGCCGTACCGAAGATTTGAAGATAAAAATTATTATCGAACCAAAAAAAGTTATTAGTTAAAATTAATAAAATTCCCTCTAAAATAAAATTTATCTGTTCGTCTTTAAAATTTGATTGTTCTAAAAAATGTTTTACTGCCATTATTCCTTTATCATGTGGAATAATGCTGTATAAAGAGGTAACGTCACATGTGACCATTTGGTATCCATCTACCCACTCGGTATCTTTCAAATACGACCGGTTCTTTATAACTATCGGTTGGGGTAAATTATCAATGCACTCCGAAATTCTAGTTGAAATGGAGTTGATACCCGGTATTATTGGTCTTCCAGGTGGGTTTTGAATATTTTTATGGATTTTCAGTAAAGTGTAGAAAACTGGGATTTGGGGAGTTTCTACGAACATATATTCAGCTTCTTTTTCATTTAATATTCCTAACTCCTTGCCCTTATTTACATACTCTTTGAAAATCATAATAATTTTCTGTGTTGGGTTGTGAGTTAGTTTTTTATAAGTAGACTGGTCTGAAAGTATCCGTTCCGCTTCTGTGACATATTGTTCTTTACTCTGAATCACTATTCCACCTCCTTTGTCCGCTGGTTTTACTATTAAGTTTTCGTGGGCAGAGACCAGCGATACTCTGCCCTATTGCCAGCGCTACTGGGAAGGTAGCCTGGTTGAAGCCTGGTTGTTGGAGGGGGAGACCGACTGTCTCCCCTTTAGATACACAGCCCTGCTGCTGGAGACCGACTGTCTCCCCTTTAGAAACACAGCTCTGCTGCTGGAGACCGACTGTCTCCCCTTTAGACACACAGCTCTGCTGCTGGAGACCAACTGTCTCCCCTTTGGCTAAACAGCCCTGTCGCTGGGGGGCAGAACCGACCTTCCCTACCCCCCGTGCTGTACGTGCAAAGACCACAGCCCCATCTGCACAGTTGTGGGGCTTACTGTCTCCCCCTGGTAAATTAAGCTGCCGCTGGGGAGAGGGGGTAACAAGCTCCTCTCCCATAGATACTTCCAGCCACGGGGGAGGGAGACCGACTGTCTCTGCTCCCAATCCAGAGTCCTGCTGCTGGGGAAAGGAGACTGGGCTCTCTACTATCCCCTGTAGGACACTCTGCCGCTGGGGAATGGAGACTGGGCTCCCAATTCCCTGCAATATCTCCCGCTGGGGAATGGAGACTGGGCTCCCAATTCCCTGCAATATCTCCCGCTGGGGAATGGAGACTAGGCTCCCAATTGCCTGCATATCACACTGCTGCTGGGGATCTGAGCCGACTGCCCAGCATCCCTGTAGCTCACCCTGCCACTGAGGAGGGAGGACGCTGCTCTCCTCTCCCTGCAAGGAACACTGCTGCTGGGGGACAGGACCACTTGTCTCTGCCCCCTGTAACTCAGCCTGCCACTGGGGAATGGAGCTTGGGCTCCCAATTCCCGGCATATCACACTGCCACTGAGGAATGGAGACTGGGCTCCCAATTCCCGGCATATCACACTGCCGCTGGGGAATGAAGACTGGACTCCCAATTCCCGGCATATCACACTGCCACTGGGGAAAGGAGACACGGCTCTCTATTCCCTGCAAATCAATCTGCCGCTGGGGATCTCGGCTGACTGCCCAGCATCCCTGTAGGGCCGGTGGAGAGACTTCGGTCCCATCTCTACCTGCCGCCTGGGGTTCCTCCCAGTAAATCTCAACAATATCTTCCCAGCTTCCCAGCTGCACTCCGCTCGCGGTACTCACCCTCCAGCCGTCCGCGGTCCCCTCCTCCTCGTGGACTCGGCGAGCGGCATCCTTCCAGCCTCGGATGCCGCCCGCGCTTTCCTCCAAGTCCCCCAGCGGCAGTCACCTGACCCGGCGTTAAAGGCACAGTGCCTCAATCACAGTGGGAGGTTTAGATATCTCCCACGTGTGATTGTTAATTCTGATTGGAAATTATCCAATCAGAATTAACCTATTGGTTTAAATACTTACCTTTCCTGTTCCTCCCTGCCCTGTTGTGGTCTTTGCTTACTAGTATTGATACTGAACTTGTGTTTCTGGTTACGTACTCTCTGGCTTGTTTATCTGACTCTGTGACTTTCTCCTACCCTTTGACCTCGGCTTGTTTAACGTTATTCTGTCTTCTGGTTCCCCTTACTCGGCTTGTCTCCTGACTATTCTGTGTGTGCTTAGCCCGGCCACCCTAAGGTCCGGTACGGCACCTTTTCTGTGTGTGTGTTGGTGTGTTTGGTTCCCCGAATCGTGACAGAAGGGGTCTGAGACTGGATCTGTCACTCTTCTGTCCTGCGGAGCCTTCCCAATGGAGTGGAAGAGATCTCGGTAGTCCTGCTCCAGTTCCCACTCCAGGGTTGCTAGGTGAGCCAGGTCTTGCTCTACCTCATGGGGTCATGTCTAGCCTCCCTGTCGTAGAAAATTTCCTGAAGTCTGTTCTGCGCAGGGCTCCCGAAGTCAGGCTCTGCAAAGGACTCCCATAACAAGCCAGGACCATCAAACTCCTCTCCCTCTGGCTTGTCATGCTCAGTTGTCCAGGGTATATACTGTGCCATATACCACCAGAGCCCCTGGTAGGCATCCTCCAGCCATAGCTCCTGCCATACCCGGTGCTCTAGTTCCTTCACCCATTCCTGCAGGGGCTGCTCGCCCAGGAAGGGCATCCGCAGGGCCACTTGCTTCTGCAACCGCTGCTCTTCACTGGGGAGACTCTCACGCCGCTGGTATTGTACATTAACCAGGGCCTGGTACCAGATGCCTTTCCTTAATGCATCCCGGCCATCCAGGTCCTCCTCCTCGTATAACACTGCTGGTTCCATTCTGTTGCTTTAAGGGTCGCTGTACTGGGACATGTGTTGCCCCCACTTGTAAATCCAAAGAAATGGTGTCTCCTGTAGCTGTCCTTCTGGCTGTAGGAACGATCCCGCCGCTTGCCACCAATTGTAACGGACCATTTCAGCACACAAGGGGTTAAAACCGTTTAGGCGATCGTCCCCTTTCAGAGATGCAGGCACAGCTATTGTAAAACACCAAACTCACGAACCACCAATAAGGGAATGCTCCAAACTCCCAAACGGCATCCAATACAGCACTCCAAACACACAAACTGGAACCATACGAATCGCTGCTAGCAGACGAATAGGAAAAGCATCCAAGCGGCTTACACTCCTAGCAATCAGTCTCTATTGGCATTCAGTAAATCCCCCCAAAGACGAGACAAAGCTCCGTGTTGAGGGTCAAGCAGTGAACAGTCAGAGCTGTGTTTTATTGTGCTTATGTACACATTCTTACACATTAGTACCACCCACAGGGTTTTGGAACACAACCAATAAACACATACAATACACTCAGACACTCCCACACAAATTCCTCCCCTCTGCAAGTGATTCAATTACCTTACACAATGGGTAATGTAATTTAGCACAAGCAGAGAAATACAATTTTTCCACATTATTCATAACTTGAAAAGTATGCATCACATTCACATAAACTTACATTTTACATTTTCAGAATCAGCATACTCCAAATACAAACATACATCAAAATCATACAAATTGGTCCAGTGGTTCAAAAGATAGATCGTAGTCCTTTGTGACCACAGGAAGCATGGCTTTTCTGCCCAAAACCAGTTCCACAGAGTCTTCTATCCTGGAGATAATTAGAAGTAATTCAATTATCTCCAAAGACAGAGGCAAAACTCCACTGAACACATGGCAGCAAAAAGACAGTAAAATAAAATAAAATACACAAGGTTACATTTATGACATAAAATACAGACATGCAACATATGCCCAGATAGCTTAGGTCTGAGCGCACATTAATACTGAATGGCGCTCAGACAACAAACACATACAGTTTAATTGCCATGGAGCCAAAGTCTTTTATTACATGAATAGGCTCCATGGCATACCTATCTGGGTTATATGAGTTCATTCAGTAAATCCGAGAATCTACCGAACACTGGGCAGAAAAGCACGAATAAGTATTTTCTGCAGTGAAAAAGATGTCTTTTAACATGGGGCCATAGTCCAAAGGCAGCAGGCGAGCAACCAGGCTTCTCCAATGCAATGTGGCGAGATTGCTCTCGTCACATTTACACTCACATTTCCCAGAGCCTTGTAAACCCTGGCTCTGGGTGGGAAAAGCTTCTATGGAGAGGGAAATGATCCCACAATCAGGTATCCCAGAAAGACCAAACACGTCCTGCAGAACCTTTGCTGTAGATGGAGAGTTGGAATCAGGCTGAAACAGACTGAAGCTGGGGGCGGAGCTTTGGTTGCTGCTTGCTGGTGCTGGAGGGAGAGCTTAGGTTGTGCTGGCTGGACTTGGGGACTTAGCTTATGTGCTGCTAGCCCCTGCAGCTTGTGCTGCAAATGGGAGAAGCTTGCAGGGGCCTGTAGTTGTTTAACTTTGTTGCCACAGAGGGGAGGGGCTGAGGGAGAAGAAAATGTCCCTCCTCTTGTCTGTCTCCACAACACCACTAGACACTGGAGACAGGCTCAGGCACTGAGGGTAGTGGTGTTGTGGAGACAGGCACAGGCCCCAAGTGTAGTGGTGATGTGGAGACAGATTTGTGAGGCCTAATAGAAAGCAGTTGTTGTTGGGGGATTCTATTATAAGAGGTGTGGAGATGGAAAATGGTGGTCTTGTGAGATGTCTTCCCAGAGCTACTGCTCACAGAGATAGGAGATGTATATGTAATATTGTTAAGTAACCAAGCAGGATGGGGAATTGGATGTACTTGTCCATCTAGGGACAAATGACTTGGCTTGCAATGAGGTTTCAGAGGTAAAGCAAGTGTTTAGTGTTTTTGCCAATGAAATACAGCAGGTTGCTTTCACACTGTCATTCTCTGAAGTTCTGCCTGTTTGTAATGGAAATAAACTGTACAAAAAAGATGGTTTGCATCTTTCTCAACAGGAAACAAATGATCTCAGTGAGCAGTTCAGAGGTTTTGCTAGGATGTATTTAAACTAGGAGGGGGAGGGGGGGCAAACCGGTGATAATACATCAATCCAATTGCCCCCCAAAACAAGGACAGAAGGTGCCTGTGGAAAATGTGTTAGAAAATAATAAGCTTAGAGCAGGCCCGGACTGGTCATCGGGCACAGTGGGCAAATGCCCGGTGGGCTGCGGTGGCTATGGGCCGAGGCTGGCAGTGAGATCACAGGATCTCCCCTGCTGGTCTTTGCAGGGTCGGCACTATCCGAGCGCCGGCCCTGCAGTAGTCCACGGCGGGCCGGTGGGGAGATCAAAGATCTCCCTCACCGGCCCACATATAGTGTGAGGGAGACAGCCAGGAGAGGAACCCAGAGGAGCTCTAACTTACAGCTCCGCCAGGTCTCACGAGAGTGAACTCTAGCCCCACAGGCTAGAGTTCACTCACCACTAGCACCACCAGGGATGGATGGCAGCAGTGGGATCCCCCCTCCCAGGCATAAGGTAAGAATCACTCAAGTAAAAGCAGCCTCACTTACTCACACACACCCTGCACCCCTAACACTCACAGCACCCTCACACACACACACACACACACACACACACACTGCACCCCTGACACTCACAGCACACACACACACACATACACTGCACCCCTGACACTCACAGCACACACATACACACACACTGCACCCCTGACACTCATAGCACACACACACACACTGCACCCC
>OW240920.1:17678557-17742690 GCA_933207985.1 Pelobates cultripes
GACACTTACAGCACACACACACACACACTGCACCCATGACACTCACAGCACACACACACTGCACCCCTGACACACACACACTGCATCCATGACACTCACACACACACAATGCACCCCTGACACTCACAGCACCCTCACTCACACACACACACACACACACTGCATCCCTGACACTCACAGTACCCTCACTCACACACACACACTGCACCCCTGACACAGCACCCTCACACACACACTTTAACCCTGACACTCACAACACACTCACACACACACTGCACCCCTGACACTAACAGCACCCTCACTCTCTCACACACACTGCACCCCTGAAACTCACAACACACACACACACACTGCACCCCTGACACTAACAGCACCCTCACACACACACACACACTGCACCCCTGACACTCACAGCACCCTCACTTACACACTGCACCCCTGACACTCACAGCACCCTCACTCACACACACACACACTGCACCCCTGACACTCACAGCAAAAACACACACACACACTGAACAAATACAGGGTCTTTTTCTCGTGCTAGAGCTCTTCAGCAGAGCTCTGCGCATGGTCTGCCCTGGAAGAGCATTGAACCAACATGCTCACTTTGTGATGGGGCGTGTTTGTCATTGGTAAAGACAAAACACACCCTATCTGCCCCTTTTTAGTGGGCCGCTGTAATTAAAAAAGGCCCGGGCCAAATTTTCTTCCCAGTCCGGCACTGGCTTAGAGTCATGTCTAGAAATGCTCGTAGTTTAGGGAATAAGATCCATGAACTTGTGGCAATAATGGCAACTGATAATGTAGATTTAGTCGCTGTTACTGAGACATGGTATAATGAGAAAAATGACTGGGACATAGCAATACCAGGGCACTCTTTATATAGAAAAGACAGGGAAGGCCAGAAAGGGGGAGGGATGGTCCTGTATCTAAAAGATAGCATAACATCTAGCCTAATAAAAGTTAGTGAGGTGAACATAGAGTCCGTTTGGGTTACGTTAGAATTTGGTAATCACACAGTAACTCATGTAGGTGTGATTTATAGGCCCCCAGGACAAATAGAAGAGTTAGATAATCTACTTGTTGAGGAAATAGCTAAAATGACAATGAAGGGGGAAGTTATCATCATGGGTGACTTGAATCTTCATGATGTGAATTGGAAAACCAAAATAGCTGCTTGTGCCAGGAGCACACATATTCTAAACTCCCTACTGGTATTGTCTCTAAAACAAGTCGTTGAGGAGCCAACTCGTAAGGAGGCCATACTAGATTTAATGTGAACAAATTGAGATTTGGTATCAGATATTACTGTAGGTGAAAGTTTAGGATTCAGTGATCATAAGTGTGGTTTAATATAAGAACAGTGACTGAGTCACACCACACAAAAACAAAAGTTTTAGACTTTAAAAAAACAGACTTTTCTAAAATTAGAATATGTGTAAAAGAGTCATTATCAGACTGGAGCAATTTAAATGGAGTCCAAGAGAAATGGGATTATTTAAAGGGACACTATAGTCACCAGAACAAAAACAGCTTATTGAATTTGTTCTGGTGTGCAAAATCATTACCTTCAGGCATTTTGCTGTAAACAATGTCTTTTCAGAGAAAACGCAGTGTTTACATTACAGCCTAGTGATAACTTCACTGGCCACTCCTCAGATGGCTGTTAGAGATCATTCCTGGGTCATGGCTGCCTAAAATGCATCCAAACATTCAGTATCTCCTCCCTCTGCATGCAGACACTTAACTTTCCTCATAGAGATTCATTGATTCAAATCATCTCTATAAAGAGATGCTAATTGGCCAGTGCTGTGTATGAATCATGCTGGCTCTGCCCCTGATCTGCCTCTTTGTCAGTCTCAGACAATCCTATGGGGAAGCATTGTGATTGGATCAGGCCACCACTTCTGATGATGTCAGCAGACTGCTTGTTTTTCTGAGGCAAACAGCTTGCAGATCTACAGCTTCAGGCTTGAATACAATAGGATTTTGCTATTTTTAGGGAGGCATGAGGAATCCAGGGGGGCTAGATGGTGGTTTTAACACTATAGGGTCAGGAATACATGTTTGTGTTCCTAACCCTATAGTGATCCTTTAAAGGTTGCACTCTGAAGGCAACCATAGGCGTGCGCACGGGGTGTGCCGGGTGTGCCTGTGCACACCCTAATCCCCGTGGCACGCCTATGGTTTGAGTCCTGCAGGAACAGCGTTCCTGCACTTTTTTTGAGCAGGAACGCTGTTCCTGCAGGCACTCAGCGTCCCCTGTTTCACCTCTTGCCCCTGTCATGGGGGGGCAAGAGGTGATGTATCCCCTCCCCTCTCTGCAGCTCAGCCGCGGCGAGGGAGCTTTGGGCTCTCTGCTCCCTCTCGCCGCGCGCTGATGCCGGGAGCCGGAATATGACGTCATATTCCGGCTCCCAGCTACAGCAGACAGCCCGCGCGGCGAGAGGGAGCAGAGAGCAGACAGCAGACAGCTCCCTCGCCGCGGCTGAGCTGCAGAGAGGCACCCGCCCCACTGGACCCCAGGGAAAAGTCCACGCCAGCACTCCAGGTAGGAGGCTGGGTGGACATTTTTTTAAAAATTAAAATGTAATAATTTGTTCTTGTGTGTGTCTGTGTGTGAGTGTGTGTCTGTGTGTGAGTGAGTGTGTCTGTGAGTGTGTCTTTGAATGTATGTGTGTGTCTGTGTGAGTGTGTGTGTGTGTCTGTGTGTGTGTGTCTGTGAATGTGTGTGTCTGTGAGTGTATGTGTGTGTCTGTGTGAGTGTGTGTCTGTGAATGTGTGTGTGTGTGTGTCTGTGACTGTATGTATGTATGTGTGTGTGTGTGTGTGTCTGTGAGTGTATGTATGTGTGTCAGTGAGTGTGTGTGTGTCTGTGAGTGTATGTGTGTGTTTGTGAGTGTGTGTGTGTCTGTGAGTGTATGTCTGTGAATGTGTGTGTGTGTATGTATGTGTGTGTGTGTACGCATATATATATATTTATATATATATATACACACACACACGCAGAGCCGGCGCTATCTGAGTGCCGGCTCTGCTCTAAGCCTCCATGGGCCGGCGGGGAGACCAAAGATCTACCTCACCGGCCCACAGCAGCATGGAGGGAGGCAGGAGAGGACCCAGGGAGCTCTAGACAGAAGCTCCGCCAGGTTCCTCTCTCCTTTAAAAAAAACACAACACCCTCACACACAGCACACTAACAGCACCCTCACAAACACACACACATGACACTCACACAAACAGCACCCTCACAGGACAAACATATACACACAAACAGCACAGTCACAAACACACACACACACACACAAACACCCTCACATCACACTAACAGTACCCTCACACACACATCACACTAACAGCACACAGCACACTAACAGCACACACAGCAGTGTATGTGTGTGTGTGTGTGTATATATATCTATATCTATATATATATATATATACATATATATATATATATATAGATATAGATACATACACACACACACACACAAACACGGCGTGTGTTTGTGCTTTAGGGTGCACACCCTAATGCAATAGGCTGCGCACGCCTATGAAGGCAACAGAACATTGCATTAGGCTTGTCAGTAAAAGCAAAACATTCAAGAATCCACTGTGGTACTCCGCAGATGTGGCCAAAATAGTAAAAAACAAAAAGTTAGCATTTAGTACTTATAAAAACCCAGAGTAAGGAAGACAGAATGATCTATAACACTAGGCAAAAAGAGGCTAAGCAAGTTATAAGAGCTTCCAAATCAAACACAGAAGAGAAAATATCAGTAAAAAGAGGGGACAAAACATGTTTTAGATACATAAATGAGAAAAGGAAAGTGAAACAAGGATTTGTTAGATTAAAAACAAAAGAAGGAAGGTATCTAGAAGAGGATAAAGGTCTAGCTGACTGCCTCAATTAATATTTTTGTTCAGTATTTACAGATCAAAATGAAGGAAAGGGGCCTCAGTTAGGAAAAAGGACAAATGAGTCATTTGTTACATGTGAGTTTACAGAGGAAGAGGTTCTATTTCAACTGTCAAAAGTAAAGACAAATAAGTCAATGGGACCTGATGGAATACACCCAAAGTTATTAAAAGAGCTTAGTGGTGTACTAGCAAAACCATGCTGCTGTGTGTGAGTGACAGGCAGGAGAGAGAAGGCGCGCACACAGTGCCTTCTCTCTCCTGCACACGTCAGACGTAATTTAATACGTCTGACGTGAACAAGGCCTTTTTAGGGCCCTACATGATAGGAAGTCCCTCTGGATGCCGTCTCAGTGACGGCCACTGGAGGTATTCCTATCAATCAATGAAAACACTGTATTTTCTATGAAAATACAGTGTTTTTATTAGATTGCCTGTAGGGAGCTATAGATCTCACCTGAACAACTACATTAAGCTGTAGTTGTTCAGGTGGCTATAGTGTCCCTTTAACATATTTATTTAACCAATCATTGTTAACAGGAGTAGTCCCAGAAGACTGGAAGTTAGCAAATGTTGTGCCCATTCACAAGAAAGGTAGTAGGAGTTGGGCAACTATAGGCCAGTAAGGCTTACTTCAGTAGTGGGGAAAGTGATGGAAACCATGTTAAAGGATAGGATTGTAGAACATCTAAAACACATGGATTTCAAGATCAGAAACAACATGGGTTTACTTCAGGGAGATCATGCCAAACTAATCTTATTGATTTTTTTGATTGGGTAACTAAAATTATAGATCAGGGTGGTGCAGTAGACATTGCTTACCTAGATTTCAGTAACACTTTTGACACTGTTGCACATAGAAGGCTTATCAATAAACTGCAATCTTTGAGTTTGGATTTCAATATTGTTGAATGGGTAAGGCAGTTGCTGAGTGACAGGCAATAGAGGGTTGTGGTCAATGGATTATATTTGGAGCATGGTCTTGTCACCAGTGGGGTACCTCAGGGATCTGTACTTGGACCCATTCTCTTTAATATTTTTATTAGTGATATTGCAGAATGTGTTGATGATAAGGAATGTCTTTTTGCTGATGATACTAAGATTTGCAACAGGTTTGATGTACCAGGAGGGATAAGCCAAATGGCAAATGATTTAGGTAAACTAGAAAAATGATCAGAGATGGGGCAACTGGCATTTAATCTGGATAAATGCAAGATAATGCATCTTGGACATAAAAACCCAAGGGCAGACTACAGAATATTTGATAGAGTCCTAACCTCAACATCTGAGGAAAGGGATTTAGGGGTGATTATTTTTGATGACTTAAAGGTAGTCAGACAATGTAATAGGGCAGCAGGAAATGCTAGCAGAATGCTTGGTTGTATAGGGAGAGGTATTAGCAGTAGAAAGAGGGAAGTGCTCATGCTATAGTACAGAACACTGATGAGACCTCACTTGGATTATTGTACGCAGTACTGGAGACCTTATCACCAGAATGATATTGAAACTTTTAGAGAGAGTTCAGAGAATGGCTACTAAACTGGTTAATGGATTGCAGGATAAAACTTCCAAGGAAAGGTTAAAGGAACTTAACATATATAGCTTTGAGGAAAGACGACGAGGGGGGATATGATAGAAACATTTAAATACATAAAGCGAATCAACACAGTAAAGGAGGAGACTATACTTAAAAGAAGTAAAACTACCACAACATGAGGACATAGTCTTAAATTAGAGGGACAAAGGTTTAAAAATAATACCAGGAAGTATTACTTTACTGAGAGGGTAGTGGATGCATGGAATAGCCTTCCAGCTGATGTGGTAGAGGTTAACACAGTAAAGGAGTTTAAGCATGCGTGGGATATGCATAAGGCTATCCTAACTATAAGATAAGGCCAGGGACTAAATAAAGTATTTAGAAAATTGGGAACACTAGATGGGCTGAATGGTTCTTATCTGCCGTCACATTCTATGTTTCTTAGATTCTTCTACAAAACACTACAAAATTGGTGCGCAAGATAAATAGATTACCACACTAGCCAACTTTTGACAAAATACTGTTCAGGATTCAATTTCTAAAAATAAATCTACAGAGATGATTTATATATAGTCAATTTGTGCTAAAAACACAATTTGTATAAAAAACCAAACCAGTGGTCAGTGCTAAAAACGTGAAAAGAAAATATACACCAAATATACTTAGCAGGATAGGAGATCCACAAAAAACGGATATTATACTAGAGATATAGGTAAAAAAATGGGTCGCAAGAGAATACTGAGAACGAGCAGCAGCTGAAATAGCCTGCCCTTCACCCACTAGACGACAGATGACGGAGACAACGACTACAGACACCCCCCTCCTCACCCTAACCCCGACCTTCCCCACCCCCTCTCTTCTAAAGACCCACACAGGACGATACCCCAACCAAAGCAGAAATTATTTCATATAGAGGAGACACTAGGGCCCTGAACGGAAAACCCACACGGGTTCACACACAACCCATAAATTCCAAGAGACACGACCCTAATGAAACATAGGCCGAGCAGATGGGATAACCACAACATAGCCTGAGGGCAGCAACAAATTACATTCACACCCCCCCGAAATATGAGTCATAAACCTCTCAACACAGGTACACTGTACCCTAGATACAGGACACCCGGGACACTAAGGGGAGACTCACATAAATCTGCTACAGGCATAAACCCCAACACTAAATCTTGGGACCTGAGCGGCGCCTAACAATAAAGGCTGCATACGAGGTCTGCGAACCTCAACACGAACATAACGAGACCACCGGCTACTGTACATGAAACGTATAAACCATGTAAACAAAACCCAATTAGGAAAACAAATGGCAGATGGTAAGATGTACTTGAAGGTGCTTGTGAACCTGGAAAATAGGGACTTGCAAGTCCGTCAACATTGTGGGCCTGCGAGCCCAAACATACACTGTTGTTTTCAAGGAAAAAATTATGACTACTCACCTTAGAGACCTGCGAGTCTCCGATCTCCACGTAAGTAACACAAGAATAAATAAAAATTATATTCATTAAAAAAAGAAATAGCCTGCCCTTCGGTGGGCAGTTCTCAAGCTTGTTTTTGCTCATCTTGTGCCATTATAGGGAGAACATCTCTGAAACATATCAGACTGGTCCCACCCATACGGGAAGTCCAGATCCGAAATGCCAGCAAGTTCCCTCTGCACGAGAGATACAGCAACCCCAGACGATCGTTTCAGCCTTGTTAGGCATCATCAGTGAGGCATAGCTGATATCTCCCTAGGCACCGTGAGCAAGGGGTCCACGTCTGGATTACCCTCTAAACTTGTGGAGAGCAAAAAAATGGGTCGCAAGAGAATACTGAGAACGAGCAGCAGCTGAAATAGCCTGCCCTTCGGTGGGTCCCCGATCAGTTCTCAAGCTGGTTTGTGCTCATCTTGTGCCATTACAGAGAGAACATCTCTGAAACATATCAGACTGGTCCCACCCATACTAAACTTGTGGAGAGCAGAAAAATGGGTCGCAAGAGAATACTGAGAATGAGCAGCAGCTGAAATAGAGATATAGGTACTTATAGATATAGATGGGGAAAACTCTACTTGCATCAATAACACCTGGGGGGGACTTTTCCACACCAGGGATGCCGACCAATAGGGTTCTTCTTCAGACCCAATGTGAGGAAGGACTTCCACACCATAGGTGGCTGGGTCCGTGGAACTGTGGTGATTGCTCATGTTCTACCTCAAGGTGGGTGTGATGTCCCATACCAGGCCTTCTACTCAGTGATATCACTTCTAAATAGGTTGGGCATAGGGTGACTTATTCCTCCGACATACCAACAGTTCTGAGACTCTAGCTGGTTAGATGACTAGCAAAAAACTCTACCGTTATTTTCTTTACCTACACATATATCAGGAAACTCTCCTGTGGTTAATCCTTTTAGTGTTTGTCTAGCATGCTTTTATTTTTCTATACTTTTATTTCCTAAATCACACCAGTTCAATCTGCTAGCATTGTTTCCCATGCTATTCTCACATGGTGGCCCTTATCTCGTGTGTTCAACGCAATGTGGTCAACAATTCTAGCTTAACTTCATAACTATTTCCTCTTACGCTTGTCTGAATAGTTTTGCTTTACTAAACCACAAAAATGCATATTACCCTTATGTCATATACTATGTTGGCAACTCCTCATATTTTCTGTAACTTTCATGACATGTCGTTATCAGCATTATGCATTACATAGAGATTGACAAAAAATTTGCTTTTTAATCTCTATATCATGGTTTGATTATTTGAAAATTTAGTTAAACCCCTTAAATATGGAATTTGTCTTATGTGTTCTTATATGCATGCCTTTTAACAAAGCATGGTTTTAGTTGACTGAAATAAAGTGTGTTTTATTTTAATTGTATGAATAGAAGATTTATTTATATGCCATGGAGCATGCTGTAAATATATATGTTTTGTGAGGTTGTAATTAAGTGCCTGTTGAATAACATGAGAAACACTATGCAATGTGGCAGGCAATGTGAATTTGATTTGGAAGAAAGCTTGTTCCTACTAGGACTGACTTTCAAATTGCAGACTCTGTAATTTGCATTCCACTAAAGCGCTCCCCTCTGGTTAAGATCGTAGACTCGGCCATTCAGAGTACAGCGAAGGCGGAGCCACGGCTGTAAAAAGAGGGGAGGAGGACTAAGATGAAGTTTGTGGAATCCACTCAGGCTCCACTGGCCCTTCATCCTCACGGTCCTGTGGAAATTTGGCTTCCCTCCCCGATTTATCTGTTTAATCTCAGCAATCTACTCAAACCTGTCAGCCCGTTTTATGAACAGAGGGTTTCTATTCCGTAACTTCAAAATCACGAATGGCACAAGACAAGGCTGTCCACCGTCTCCAATCTTGTACATACTAGCCGTAGAACCCCTGATGCAGTCCACCTGGGACAACCCGAAGATACAAGAGGTGCATGTGGGGGACAGTGAATATAAATTAACGCTTTTTGCACATGATATCCTCAAATGACACTGGAGCAGCCACTTGTATCTCTGCCAATCTTCCACCAATTGCTCCAACAATATAGAAAATGCGTATATTATAAATACAATCTCTCAAAATCAAAGGCAATGAGCATTAACATCCCACACACAAGGGGCAGAGCCTGATCTCCAAAATGAGCAGTCTCATTAGCCTACAGCTCCTTTCTTTTAACGGCAAAAATAGCACTTTATACAAGCTATCCATCCCCGACCTGGGGCACCCCCCTGGCCGACCTGAGATAAATGGGGCATGTGATAAACACTCCTCTCCACGGACATTTGTCTGGAGGAGTGTGGAAGCTGGCCTCCTAGCCACCGACTATGGTCCAGGTCGAAAACACCATTCGGGAGTAAGCCTACCCATCCTCCCTTAGCAGCTTATCCCTGGTTTGTCACTTTCCCTTTGTGTGAATGGAACCATAAGTTAGCTCCCTGGCGGCTGTTCGCATGGACCAAAACCATGAACAGACTTCAGCGTTACTTGAACTAGGGGACCGTGCAGTTAGAGCCAGGACATCACTTTTTGGTGGGAAGGCGCCTGAGACTAAAGGGAACAAATGCTCCCTGAGAGCCAGGCAGAACGCCATGTATTTCTGCCACAAGAGCTCCTGAAAGTTGACTGGCAAAAGCACATATCGACCTGGAACTGTTTTGGGCATAGGATCACATGTGCGGCTGGTCAGAACTTTGACACGGTGGCAATTCCCCTGTTCTTCGTGGATCTGAGCACTCTTTGGACAACTTGTGCGCTCAGATCAGGGGTATTTGAAAATGTATAATTCGTGGGATTATTTTATATATTGCATGTTTTTTCTTTGTATGGTTTTTGTGATTGTGTCAGGATCACTGTTTAGTAGACAAAGTCCACAATGCAGAAGAGTGCTGAAATACCAAGTTTGCGGTACAGAACAGTCAATCGGAGAGTAGTCAGGAAAGCCAAAGGTCAGGACAGGCAGCACAGGTTCAGGAGCGGTAGTTCAAGCAAAAGGTCAAAGGTCAGAGTAGCGTACAGCAGGATAGACACTGACGGTTTTAACACCTTCAGGGACACAGTACAACTGAGTGAGGAGTTCAGACTTAGTGAGGTTTATATAGAGAATGTGGGTGGTCCACTTACTGCAGCTCATCCCTGGTTTCCACTTTCTGTTCCTTTAAGAGACCCTGGGGGAGTGTCCCAAAGCTCCGTCGCCTATACCGCCGCACCTGGGAAGCGGCGGTACACAAGACGCTGTAAGAGGTCAGCATGGGTGGTCGGCTGACTGCGCTGCCTGGTAAGCTGCTCTCTGCCGCGGCACCTCCGTGGAGGCAGAAGGAGATGCGGCGTGGGAGTGCAAGATAGGTGAGCACAGGAGTGGGGTCTTGACAGTACCCCCCATCTAAGGAGTCACCTCTGGAGACTAATAGGACCAGGATGAGAAGGAGGCATGGAGTATTGATGTTCTTACTGGTTCCCAAGATCTTTCCTCTGGACCATAACCTTTCCAATGTATTAAATATTTGAGGGTTCCTCTTCGAATACGGGAGTCAAGGATGTCTTGTACTTCATATTCAGCGACAATTACAGGCTCTGGAGGAGGGATGATGCTATCAGGAAATGTATTTTCCTTAAAAGGTTTAAGGAGTGATACATGAAAGGATGGATGTAAGCGTAAGTAAGAAGGTAGATCCAGTTGAATAACTATGGGAGGGATGATTTTCTTAATACGAAATGGACCAATGTATTTAGGACCTAATTTCTTGGAAGGGCAGGGTAATTTCAGATATCTGGTGGACAACCAGACAAGTTGGTTGACTTGATATGGAGGTGGAGATCTTCTGTTACGATCAGCATACGCTTTGTAAAGACGTTAACTATCATGCAGTGTCTTTTGAGCACTGATAAACCCCTGTGTTAGTTGGTCAACATGAGTAGAGATGTCAGGGACAGTTGAGAGAACAGATAATCCTGGTAATGCTGTAGGTTGGAATCCATAATTGATCAAGAAATGAGAAGTGTGTGTTGAGTCGTGTATATGTGTATTGTAGGCAAATTCGGCTGTGGTGAGGAGATCTTTCCAGTTGGATTGTAAATGAGTTGTGTAACAGCGTAGCTATTTATCTAGAGTCTGATTTGTTCTTTCCGTTTGTCCATTAGTGTGGGGATGGAAGGCAGTGGAAAGATCTACAGAGATATTGAGAAACTGGTAGAAGATGTCCGGAAAATGGGATGTTAACTGTGTACCTCTGTCGGAAAGGATAGAATCAGGGATTCTGTGTAGCCTGAAGACATGCTCATGAAAAAGGGTGGCAGTTCTTTTGGCCATGAGAAGACCCTTTACTGAAATGAAATGAGTCATCTTTGTCAAACGATCGACGGTCACTATTATGATATCGTATCCATGAGATTCGGGAAGTTCAACAATGAAGTCGATGGTGATATGACTCCAGGATCTGGAAGGAATTGGTAGGGGTTGTAGAAAACCAGCAGTTTTCATAGTTAGTGCCTTTGCCCTGGCACAAATAGTACAGGTGTTCACATAATTTGTAACATTGTTTTTAAGGTAAGGTCACCAGAAGTAATGTTGGATGGCATGTAGATTCTATCATTGTACCCCATGGCCAGACACTGGAGTACCATGGACATGTTGTAGTACACGGAGATGAAAGGGTTTGTCAACATAGATCTTCCCATGAGATAATGGGAATCCTTCTGGAGAAAGTGGCAGGTTAGTGGTTGTAGCCATGGTTTTGATGTCTTTTATTACAGTAGCCATGACACCCAAAAAATGCTGTTGACTTTATACTTTTTCTTCTTTCTTTTGTTTTGTCTCATCTTGGGTAGGGCATCTGCTTTTAGGTTTAGGAGATATGTGAGAGGTTATACAACTTGTGAGAAATTTCATATAAACAGTCTATAAAAATCTGCAAAGCCCACAAACCATTGTACTTGTTTCTTGGTTTGAGGTTCTGGCCATTGTTGTATGGCTTGGACTTTGTGTGTATCCATTTCCACTTTACCAGGTCGGATAACAAAGCCAAGAAATTCAACACTGGTTGTTTCAAAGATACATGTTGTCTAAGTAGATCACTACAAATTGGTCCAGGAGGTCTCTGAAAATATCATTGAGAAAATGCTGGAACAAGGCAGTAGCATTGCAGAGACTGTAGGGCATGATGGTATATTCATAATGCCTATATTTTTTTTTCCACTTATCTCCCTCTCTGACACAATGGAGATTATAGGCACCTCAAGTCCAATTTGGTGATGCTGCTTGTAACCTCTCAATTTATTCAGCGAAGAGAAGGAGTGGATATTTGTTTTTAACTGTAATCATATTTAGTTCTCAGTAGTCCACACAAGGGTGTAGACTACCATCCTTTTTACCCACAAAAAAAGATCCCGGCTCCTGCTGGAGAAGTGGAAGGCCGGATAAATCCTTTCACCAAGTTTTTATTAATGTATTCTTTAAAAATATGTGAAGTTCTTTCTCCGCCAAGGGGTATTTTCTGCCGAATGGGATGGGAGTCCCAGGTAGTAAATCTATTGGACAATTGTACTCTCTCCGTGGTGGCAAGGTATCAACCTCTTTCTTGTCAAAAACATCTGCATATCCATTGTATACTTGAGGGAGTAATATGTTTTTTCTCATGTTGGCATTTAATATGGAATGTATATAACCTTTAGTGATATTGTTTCTGAGGCATTTAGTGGTGCAGAGTGTTGAGGAAAGGGACAAGAACTCGAGGTCCACTTGATCGTGTTTACGTAACCAGGGCATACCGAGAATTATTGGGAACAGAGGCAAGGGGGTCAAGGTCAAACACAATGTATTCTTTATGTCTCCTGATGAAGACCAGGATAGGTTTGGTTTGTTTCAGTAATGGACCTGATTTAAGAAAAGATCCATCCACCACTTGTATTTTCAACTGAACATTTTTATTGATTATAGGTGTCTGTAGGGTAATAGCCAAGGAAGAATCGATGAAGCATCCACTTGCTCCTGGCATTCATGAATGTTCGTATTCCACTACAAGGATAGAGAAACTGATTAGAAAGGAGTGGTGGTATTTAAGGTGGATGGTAAGAGAGTCATATGTATTTGCTTACTCCTCATAGGTCTTGGTTTTTCGAGGCAGGTTTTCACAGTATGTTGGGAGTGTCCGCAGTAAAGTCATAAATTCTCTCTTCTTCTGCATCTCATTTGCATAGGTTCCTCAGTCTGATTCATTATAGGACGTTACTGGAACATGGGAGGAGTAACAAATGTTTTTGAGGGTAGAGGGAGAGAAATAGAATTTTCGTGATGTCTCTCTCGTAGTTGAATTGCTTGTTGCATGAAGTTTTCCAAAGAATCAGAAATGCCAAAGTGAGCAAAGTCGTCTTTGAGAGGTTCTGAGAGGCAAAAATGGAACAATAATTGATAAGGATTGATAAGGCCAATTTCACTCCAACGAGTATCTTTAGCAAAACGTTAGAAATCTAATAAAATATTCTTCTACCGGTCTGCATCCTTGCCACAAGGCTCTGATGGCTGTTTGAGCAGTATCTAGCCTGCTGGGGTCATCATACATAGAGGACATTAGTGTTATGAAGGAATCCCATCTTTGAATAGGAGGGTCATTGTCACGCAATAATTCATGTGCCCATTCTTGAGGAGGGCCAGAAAGGATGGATACCATAGTACATATTTTGATGGAATCAGAGTGGTACGTGTGTTGATGTAGGTCAAACATTAACTCAAAGGGACATAATAAAGGATCACCTGTAAATTTTTCAGGCATGGTGATCTGCGGTTCAGGTGCCAAGGCTGTGTCTTTATGTAGAGGTACTGGATTGGCAGCCACAGATAGGGAAGATAGAGCCGGTATAGGTGAACTTGCTTGTGCTTGCAGTTCTTGGACTGCTTGAGTCAGGTTGGTTACTTGTATGGATGGGGTATTGAGTATTTCAGCCAAGCCTGTGAGGACCATTTTTAGCACTCAGTTGTTCTTTCGGGATCACCGTTTAGTCCACAATGCAGGAGAGTGCTGCACGAGCGCTCGATAAACCTCCCCAGGCCAGGAAGCGTTCTGACCCACTAAAAATAACCCATTGGAACCAGGGCCAGCGCTACCATAAGGCCGCCTTAGGGCGCACCCACCCTGGGGGCACAATGTCAGGCTGTCCAGAAGGAGGGAAGCGCACTGCGCTCCCCTACAGCCTGTTACTACTTGAAGCGTGGCCGAGCGCAAGCACCTCCCCTCAGCACAGCACAGCCTCTTACTGCCTGCCCAGCTTACTGCCGCCTGAGGAGCCCCCTACACTGGTGTCTGCCGCAGGCTGTTTGTAGGGGGTGGGGACATGAATAACATCATATCCATGCTCCCTGTGTACCACACAGCGTGACTGGCGCCCAGTGATGGGGCTGGGCTGCAGGACGGGACTCCACAGAGCCAGACAGCATGCACCCCAGGGACCTGTCTGTACAGTAGGTATGTAATTGTGACTGTCTGTCTGTGTGTGTGTGTAGGTATGTATGTCTCTGTATGTATGCATGTCTCTGTGTGCATGTATGTATGTGTAGCAGACCGTGTTTGGCTACTAACCACCTTCCTTAATTTTGGCTGTCCATAACTTTGATTGTTACAGTATTATGCATAATTTGCCACAGTTCGTTACTTTTAAGAAACAAGTAACAAGGTGGCTGCTACAGCATTTGTCTGGTTGTTCGGTAGGAATCCAGTTGCAAACTTATTTAGTCTTTTTGTTCGACAAATGAACAAACTACCAAACAACCAGGCCACCTCGGAGAGGAACTGGCTCTAATTAACCTCCCCATCCTTATTCACACAACCTTGATTGCTAACAACACAAACGCCCTGTGTATTCCCTGGGTGGTTGCCGTTCAAAATACCATCTTTACATACGAACGCACCAGCGGTGTTTGGTCGTCGAGTGTCTGTAACCCAAATCGGACACTTGACCACGCGAACACCGGAGAGACCTCCATACTTCCACACGTTCGTGGGAAAACATTCGAGCGGCATGGCGGTCGGTGAAACAATTCACACGAACGAGGGGAATCATCCGAACCCAGGCAGAGCTCATTATATTGAATGATTTTGTGATTTTCACCTCACGAACGGAGACCGACCGCAAGGCCAAAACATATGGAACTCTTTTTGGCTAACACCTCGTGTGCGGTCGGTAAAACGAAGACTTCAAAGAAATTAACGAACCCCTGAACCTATCTGGGTGATTTTTGAGTTTGTTGCTCACCCAGATCAGGGCTATCAGGGGATATGTAATTTATGGGTGTAGGTTATAATTTTGGGGTACATCCAGGAATTGGGTAAAAATGTGTGTTTCAAATGTACAGTTAATTATGTTATCTCCCAGGCTAAGGGGAAGGAATGTGTGGGCTGTAACCAGTTAGTGGTTGGACAGTGCCTAATTTTCTGTGGGTGTCTCCCTTGCATGGGAGAATTGCATAAAAGATGAGTATGAGGCATTCAAATTCAGTACTGCTCCTGATAATGAGTGTCGTCCAGTTATTGGAAAAGGTGATGGGATATTCGTGGATTTAATTACTACTTATGCTGTACTTCGTATGATGTTTTGCTTGTTCCTGAATAACTATTGGAGTGACCAGCGGAGAATAAGCCCTGCTACCATTGCTCTCCGCTACAGTATGTATGTCTGTGTGCCTTTATGTATGCATTTCTCTGTGTGCATGTATGTATGTCTATGTATGTATGTCCCTGTGTGCATGTGTTTCTGTGTGCCTGTATGTATGTCTCTGTGTGCCTCTATGTATGTTTGTCTCTGTGTGCCTGTATGTATCTCTCTGTATGTTTATGTATGAATGTTTCTGTATGCCTGTATGTGTCTGTATGCCTGTATGTGTTTGTATGTATGTCTCTGTATGCCTTTATGTCTTTGTATGTATGCTTCTGTATGCCTGTATGTGTGTGTGTGTGTATGTATGTATGTATGTCTCTGGATGCCTTTATGTCTCTGGATGCCTGCCTGTCTCTGTATGTGTGTATGTCTCTGCCTGTATATCTCAGTATGGCTGTGTCTGTATGTCTCTGTGTGACTGTATGTATGTCTCTGTATGTATGTATGTCTCTGTACACATGTATATCTATGTATGTCTCTGTATGTGTGTATGTCTCTGTATGTCGGTTTATGTATGTATTTTGTCTGTATGCATGTATGTCTCTGTATGTATGTGTCTGTATGTATGCAGTCATGCTCTCGATCAGGTGAGATGACGATTGCCAGGGTTAACTGAAATGGCTTTATTTACAGGTTTTGGCATTACAGCAGTAACCTAGTAGATAATAAGGATAAGGAAATGGAAAAATAAACATTAAGGTAATATATTGAAAACAACCAAGTGTGCCAAATAATAAGCTGGAGAAAGTATAGTAAGAATAACAAGATAGGAATAGGAAATAATAAGAGTAAGAGAAAGAAAATAACACCTTATAAATCAATATGTTCTGCAATGTCCAGATTAGATAAGGAGTAGGGGTTGTTGCAATTAAGGTAGGATGCAATGCAGGTAAAGTACAGGAGCGTAGATAATCCAAGTAGGATGCAATGCAGGCAAGTACAGGAGTGTGGGTAATCCAAGTAGGATGCAATGCAGGTAAGTACAGGAGTGTAGATAAGCCAAGTAGGATGAATGCAGGTAAGTACAGGAGTGTAGATAATCCAAGTAGGATGAAATACAGGTAAGCACAGGAGCCATGATCTCTCACAGGAGCCAGAAACTGTAGTCATAGAGTGAACACCAACTTCAATGTAAAGGCCCCCCTACATTGTTGGGTGTGGCCTTTTATAGCAAACTTGTTTCATAAGATGCAGGCGAGTAAGAGGAGACTAGTGACTAGGGAGGCCACTAGAGGTGAAAAACAGGTATTGCGTTTAAAGGGCTGGTTATAAATGAAAAAGTCCTACTTGTCAGTATGGGAACCTGACATATGCCTTCAGGTCTGTGTATGCCTGCAAGTCTCTGTATGCCTGCATGTCTATGCATGCCTGTATGTCTCTGTATGCCTGAATGTCTCTGCTTGCATATATGTCTCTGTATGTGTCTGTGTCTGTATGTCTCTGTGTGACTGTCTCTATTTGTCTGTATGTCTCTGAATGTATGTCTCTCTGCCTGTATGTCTCTGTATGGTTATGCCTGTGTCTGTATGACAGTGTACCTGTATTACTTTGTTTGATTGTGTGCCTGACAAACAATGCATGTGTGCCTTTATGGTTGTGTAAGTATGTATGTATTTTTGCCTGCATATCTATGTCTACAAGGCTTGGGAGGAAAGACACACAAAGGGATCTGGAGGGGAGGGGCATACAAAACAGACTAAGGGGAGAAAGAGCCAAACAGAGGGACTGTGGTGGAGAAATAGACAAAGAAAGGAGCTGGAGGTAAGTAATAGACATACAAAGGGAGCTGTAAGACACACTAAAGAGAGAATAAAATACACTAAAGCACAAAAGGGATAATACATGCAAAAGAGGTGATATGAAACACTAAAGGGGCTAAGAAAGTAAGAAATTCAAGAGGGGAGGCGGGTTACAGGACACACAGGTGAAAATGCACCTTTTTTTTTTTTTTTGCAGGAGGATGGGGGCAAAATGTCGCCTGTGTAGCAAAAAATCCTTGCACCGGCACTGATTGCAAAAAAAATAACACCCACAGTTCCCAAGTTAGGTTCGCTTGAGACACTATGTATCACTTTCTGTATGCTAAATGGAAACAGTGGTTCACTCTCAAGAGACTCAGTTACTTTTCTATTACTCTACCTTTAATATCCACTACGTCTTGTAAGTTTTGTTTGGTTTCAACTCTAGTGACTTACAATTAGACGTGTATGCATAGCTTGCTGACCTCAACACTTTTAAAAAGTGCGACACTACTTTACTGCCATATATTTGTAATACTGTAACATTATTGTGCTTGCTTATGCTGTTGTGGCATCGTCAGCTATTTTGTTATCTCGTTCACAACAAAAATAAACAATTAAAAAAAAAAAATCCCACACATGCAGCAACAAATCTTACAAAATACCTTTGCGTACGATTGGAGACACGATCATTAAAAATTCCTAGAAATAGCCGTTACTAAAACTGTGGATGGCTTGTTCAAAACCAACTATCTAAAACTATGCAATGAAATAAAACCACAATTACGTGATTGTACGGGTAAGTTTATATCATGGTCAGGGAGAACAGCAGCAGTAAGGATGATGATACTCCCAAAGCTGCAATGCCTATTTAGGTCACACTCCCAGGTTCCAACCTCCGTAATACAGGAGAACTTCTTACTACCTTTACACGGGGGATGGCCAGACCGAGAGATGCACTCTCAGTGATGCTGAGACTATTTTCCCAGGGTGGTATGGGACTCCCAAATGTTTTGGGGCACTAAAAAGCAGGTCAAATGAGTCCTTTCTAAATCTCAGACATCGCCTGTGCCTGCCTGTGCAAAAATGTAAGTACACTTTAAAGGAAAACATATACTACTGTCCCCAGCATGGATCCCCAAACTCCATAAAACCGCTGTCCCAAAGATGCTGCCTCAGACAGCCCTTACACTTCACAAATGGGACAAACATCAATGCCACCAGAGCACTGATAACGCTTTCTCATTCCCATGACTGTACTCCCAATGCTCATCCCCAATTTAAATGCCAGGCTGTGGCAACCATTCACCACCTTTTCAAGCAATCCAAGTTATAAATATTTTCTGAAGTTCAATCTACCTACACTCTTCCTGCTACTACACACTATTCCTACACACACTTTGCTCTCCATAAGTTTAAAGGGCAATCCAGACGTGGACCCCTTGCTCACGGTGCCTAGAGAGATATCAGCTATGCCTCACTGATGATGCCTAACAAGGCTGAAACGATCGTCTGGGGTTGCTGTATCTCTCGTGCAGAGAGAACTTACTGGCATTTCGGATCTGGACTGCCCGTATGGGTGGGACCAGTCTGATATGCTTCAGATATGTTCTCTCTGTAATGGCACAAGATGAGCTAAAACCAGCTTGAGTTCTGAGCGGGGACCTACCGAAGGGCAGGCTATTTTAGCTGCTGTCCGTTCTCAGAATACTCTTGCGACCCGTTTTTTGTATTCCTACACACAGTTACACTACTGGTTACATTCTCAAAACATTGTGACACATGTGAATGTAAATGGACAAAAAATAAGCATCCAATCCACGCGCCCCAAGAAACTGAACTCACAGCTGTACATTGCCACAAGACACAACCTACCAACATCTCCCCTTCTTAAAAGCCTGGGAAAAGGAACTCACATACAATCTGAGCGACTCACAGTAAATTATTATACTGCTGGTACTTGGTCCCAGCCTGCCTGTCTCACAGCAAACCTACCACATCAACAACATGCTGGAGATGCCAAAACCACATAGGCACCATGCTGCATACCTGGTGGTCATGCCCGGCTCTTGATGATTATTGAAAGAGGTCCTCAACACCATAAAGCAAAGCACTGGAGTCACACTTTCACTGACCCCAGAAGTTTTCCTATTCCAACTCCTTCCATATATCACCAAATCTAGCAAATATTTAAAATTTGACATAATTATGGTCACACTCACCATATTGGGAGAAACTGGCAATAGCCTACATCCCCACCCACATCACGATAGAGGCAGTTGGTAAATGAAACCAAACAGTATGAAATTATGACGAACCATAGCACCACAAGAATTTTGGGACAACTACATGAAATCCACATAAGAGCTACAAATATCATGAGCACTAAACCCCTTATCTAACACAATTATCAACTTGTTAAGGTTCCTGGTAAACATATACATTACAACTGCTTGTACTGACCAGGGTTGAGCCATTGGTCATGGTTTACTGTAAATGGTTTATATTTTACGGTTAACTCTTGGACCATATGGGCCTATATCTCATCCAATCAAACTGCCTGTAGTGGTACTAACCCAGCACTAGTGCCGGCCAGGGTCCTCCCCTCGAGCCTTATGCGGCTTGAGCACTCCAGCCTCCTGGCGAGTCACATGTGGCTCAAACACTTCTGGTGGGTCGCGCGCGGTGAATGTTCTGATCGGGCACCTGGCCCGAACAGTATTAAGAACGCTGCTCGCATCACAAGCACGTTCTTAAAGGGGAAATGGGAGCCTAACCTCGTGGTTGGCTCCCATTGGCCCACATCATTCCGGCGCCCCTATTCACGCATGTTTTGGGGCGCAGGCATGACGTGGACCAATCAAATGAAACCTATTATTTAAACTTACCAGGCCCTATATACCGTGTCCTATTGTGGTTTCTGTTCCCAGTACCCTTTAGTGCATTTCTTGAGTTATTGTATTGTTTTCTGGTATTGACCTTGGCTTTGTTTCCTGACTCTTAGTTTCTCTTAACTCTTGCCAGTAACTCTTGCCTGTCTTGTTAGCCCATCTGACTACTACCGTGTATCCTATTTTGGCTAAGTTCTAATTTTTGCTTTCTCTCCATTAAGAGCTCAGCAGCAAAGACAAATTTAGAAGGAAAAAACGTAACAAGAAACACCAATTAAGTTAAACCACAGGGTATGAAGGGCATGGTTATGCCCACAATGTGTCTCCTCTTTCTTGCTATCCTGAAACAGTAACTTCAATCTGGAGCCGCAACAATGAGCAGGACCAGCCCCACCATACTAACAAGAGTGACCAGGCCACCAGAAAATATGTCCTCCACCACAAACCAACACAGAAGACAACACATTCAAGCTGAAATAAAAGAATCAGAAAGGAAATAAACATAACTGTAACAGGACATTAGAAATGATAATAAAAAAGCAAGCAACAAGACTAAACAGCAGAGAAATTACAAATTAAATAAGGATCATAATGTACAGGTAGAAGAACTCTACCAAAACAACAACAGGTCCATCAAGAAAGACTTACCATAACCAACGAAAAGAGAACCCAGCAATACTCACGTCATTTTTAAAGTCAGGACTTCATGTCATGGTCAAAGTAATATCTGTGATTTCTATTAAAGACATGAGGGCTCGTATTAGGCTAGTTCAAAGTAGTGCAACCACTACACTGAAGAAATGTTGAATAGATGGAAGGTTCCTGAAGTATAGAGTATAGACTCCGATGACAAATCAGTTGCCTTCTAAATATCTTCTATGCGACAACCTACAGAAGAAGCCTTAGAAGCCATCAAGCCATCACTGAGTGAGATGTAAAAATGGAAGTATCAATCCCAATGAGAGTTGTGACATATTTACTTCAATGATCCAAAGTAGAAGTGGACACTGGAGAATGCAGTGTGCACACTGTATGAAAGAGGCACAAGAATCTGGATTTAATTCCCCCCAGGTGATTAAATTGTTCATATTCAGAAATACGAATCATTGTGAGACTTTTGAGGAGATGCTGCGAATGGCAAATGACCCGGGTAGGTGTTCCAGGCATTTCATTGAGATAGTTCCTTTTCTGGCCTTTTGCCACTTGTACATATTTCCCCACAGCGCACACCACACCATACAAACTGACTAAGTCACTGTCTTGCTTTCTAAGAGGGGCCCTCTCACAGGTTTCAAACATTGGCAAAAAAATTAAAAACGCCTGAATTAAGGTCTATAACAAGTCAGTTATCCGAGCCAGATGCTTAAAAATGAGATGATCCTGAGTAAGCATGCATCTGATTTCTTTAATGACAGTATGGACCTTGTTTGACAGAAATTGCAATTTCTTTTGCATTGAGTCAACCAGAAATCCCAAGAACTCGATCTTCTGAAATGGGAAGAGAATAGATTTCTCACAGTTTGTGAGGAAATCCAAATTTTGTGAGAGCAAATTATGAAGATGACGACCTTTGTTCTTCAGAGGGACCACTAATGGCTTCATGATCTTTATAAAGCACTATGGGGTAGATGACAGCAAAAATGGGAGGCCACAGAAATGGGGAAAGAAGTCTTAATGTTCTGTTGCAGTGGGAACCATAATGTATGTGTCTTTCAGATCCAATTTTACCATTCATTCTGCTGGAAACATCAGATCCCAAAGACAAAATATACCCCTCAACTTGAAGTGATCGCATGTGACGAAAGTGTTGTGGTGCTTGAGGTTGATGACTGGGTGAACTCTGATACCCTTCTTGGGAACCAGGAATATGTTGTTTACAAATCCCTGGGAGTGTGGAGAGATCCTTTGGATAGTCTGAGTTCTGAAATCTCCTTGGAGACTAGGTTGTCCCCAGGCTCTTCTGCTCCCCAAAAAATGTATTGGAAAAATGTGTTCATGTTACTATGTGCCTTGCCTAGTGCAGTGAAGGTATGCACAAAGGATCCTATGTCCTTCACAAAGGACAAAGCCCCTGGCTCAATCTTAAGCAGTATTGCCAATGACTTGCGACTGCATAGAGCCAGTTACTGAGCAATCTGCTTAGGAGACCCCTAAGTCTGGCGTAATTCATTGGGGTCAAAGAGGGATCCCTGTGAGAGTTCAGAGTTCTGCCATCCTCCTAAACCTTGAAGACAGTGGGTCGGAAACATAGGCAGCAGGGTCAGCAGGGTCAGACTGATCACTCTGATAATCAGAGTAGGAGTCATGAGAAGTGTAGCAGAACCCCTTTGGCTGTCCAATATATTTCCTTTTATTGTTGGAACCTAAGAGTTTTTCCTGTGCCTGGCCATACTTGGTTCAGTAAAAAGATGTACAAGTCTGCATGTGTACGGCTATATTCACCATCCGAACTAAAGTACCGAACAACCGGACCACCCTGGTGAAGTGTGGCTGTAATTTACCTCCCTGTATGCTCGTTCCATTCCCTTGGTTTAAACACATGAACGCTCTGCTGTATTCCCTGGGTGGCCGCCATTTCGGCAGCCGAACACGTGGCGGCGGCCATCTTAAACTCGCGAACAGCGGTGTTTGGTCGTCGAGTGTCTGGAACTCAAATCGGACACTCGACTAACCGAACACCGCTAAGACCTCCAGGACTTCAGAATGTGCAGATTGAAATGCATGAACGGTCCGCCGTTCGGTAGGATGAATCCCACGAACTAGGGGATTCATCCGAATGCAAACTTAACCATGGATGGCATAGACTTTCGTGACTTTTGATGCACGAACAGAGACCGACCGCAGGGCCAGATCTCATGGAACTATTTTCGTCTACTTTACCCATGCGGTCGGTCAAATCTTTGCTTCCTCATAACTCCCGAACCCCTGGTCTGATCTGCGTGATTTTTGAATATGTTTGTCACCCAGATCAGGGCTACCAGGGGGTACCACATTTAAAGATGTACCTATCATGTTTGGGGTACATCCAGGAATTGGGGAAAAGTATGTACTTTATAATTATGTTAACTGTAAGCTAAGGGGAGGAGATGTGTGGGAGGTAATGTCTATGTGATTGGTTACTGTAGTAATTATGGTGAGTCCCTCCCTTGCATGGGAGAATACCATAAAAGCAGGAATTGTGTCATTAAACTTCAGTTCTACTCCTGATACTGTGTGTCATCCAGTGATTGGGAAAGGTAATGGGATACTATTGGATTTTATTGCCGATTGTGCTGGTTACCCTCTTGGATTTACTACTTGTTCCTGCATTATTCTAATATACCAGTGGAGTTAAGCTGTGGGAAATCAGCTCTCTGCTACAAGAAGCCTCTTTAGAAAAGGCTTGGGCCCTCTTTGACAGATGGTGTCCTGTCCATCTCTGAAATATTGGAGGCATGTTTAGCCACAGCCTTACTCCCAGAAGGCTCAGGTACGGGCTCCAAAGACAGAGTAACCATCTGTGGCAGCATGCACCTGTAGTAGGGGCTGGGTAATAGTATTGATGGACATCACCCCCATGGCTGAGACAATTGCTTGGATGAATGATCTGGATATGATGAGTCCAGGAGTGCTAGAAATTCCTCAGAGGTTGACATGCCAGCCTCATCCCCAGAGATAGTTGGTAAGTTTCCTCAAGGGCTACTGGGGCAGCTTCATTATGAGACAGCATAGTAGAATATCAGTATACACTGATCAACAGGCACCCAACCCACTAAAACAGAGGAACAGTAACACAGAAAAAAAAACCTAGAGACAGGACAGGGCACACTAACAGTAGGAGAATGTGGTGGTTAGGATGGCCCAAGCAAATTGTCCCCCTATAGGCCCAGACCCACATGTAGGACCCAGGACCTAACTAAGGCAGCTAAGAGGGAAGAGTTGAGTAACCTTGAGCTGTGAAAGAAAACAAGTGGAGTGCATAGAAACTTAGTGGAGCCACTTACAGAGCACAGGGAGCTAAAGAGTTGCAGGCTGCCAGAACTTGCCCAGCCACAGTGACATCAGAGGATACCCAGTGTACTCATGTGCTTACCAGCACACCAAGAGCATGGGAACAAAGATGTCTTCTGACAAGAGGAGTACCTGGGAGTACCATGCCGAGAGCACAGGAACGCATTAGCAGCCAAAAACAGGCAAATATGGCAGTCCTCAAGTTGTTGTTACAAGTTAGGGGACTGGTCTGAGATAAAAGCAAGACAGGGACACCTAAAATGGGGAAGGGCAGCAGGCACAAGCCGTAGCAAATGGGCAGCCAGGCAGCCAGGCAGCCAGGCAGTAGGAGCACACCGGAGGAAGGAGAAAATTAACTCTGATCCTTGGGTACTGGAACAGTAAAAGAAACATGAACACTATTAAGTGCACACTAGAGATAGCACAAAAGTCAAGTAAATATCCTGGCAAACATTTCAAACAAAACCAGGCACCAGAGAAAAGCCCAGTTGACCCATATACTTAACTAAGTTAACAACAAAGAAATAGGTTGTGGGAGTATCCTTATCCTTTATACTCTGTGGCTTAACCTGATTGGTGGTTATTGTTTGGCTTTTAAGTTTGTCTTTACTGCTGAGGTAAAATAAGGAAAGAAACCAGCCCAACATGAACTCCATGACTTTAATAAAATCCAAATTCCAAGTTGCCATATGACTGAACCATGACGCAAACCAAGTGCCTACTTTGGCTTCAGTGTTAACTATTTGCCTGCAGGTAGCACTAGTATTCAGTTGGAATATTTTTTTTTTTTTTTAAAAGCATGTGGAGGTTAATATAACAGCCTACATTATTACAACTAATAATATGACACAGTTTTCCCCTCCTGCTGGTCATTTATTGTAGTGTGGCCGAGCATGGACCGGGGTAGAGGAGCTTGTTTCCTTCTACTCATCTGACAGGAAGTACGCACACTGAGTCAGACTGGGGAGGGGGAAAAAAGCTAATCTACTTCATTCCGCACTCGACCACTATACAACAAACAGGAGGAGGTAAGCAAACACATGGGGGCTGGGGGATTGTGACATTTTGGGTGGGAGCTGGGGGACTGTAACACATGGGGGGGCAGGTGGATTGTGACACATGGGGGAGTCTGGATGAATAAGATACATGGGGGCTGTAAGATTGAGACACATGATGGAGCTGGGGGATGTTTGAGACACATGGGGGGCTGAGGGAGGATTGAGACACATTGGGACTGAGGGAGGATTGAGACACATGGGGGCTGAGGGAGGATTGAGACACATGGGGGCTGAGGGAGGATTGAGAAACATGGGAAGCTGGATGATTGGGACACATTGGAGGGCTGAAAGAAAGAGACATATTGGGGGGCTGGAGGAATGAGACACATGGGAGCTGGGGGTTAAGACACATGGGGGGCTGGTGGATTGAGACACATGAGGGCTGGGGGATTGAGACACACAAAGAGGCTGTTGTAGAAAGAGGCGCACAAAGGGGGGGTGGTGGAAACAAAGGGGGGTGTAAGAAAAACAAAGGGGTAAAAATGGGGAGATAAAATATATGAAAGGGGAGTGTAAGACAAATGAGAGATAAGATACACAAAAGGGACACACAGCTGAAGATGCATTTTTTAAGGGAGAAAGGGGGAGGGTGAAATATGCATCTTCGCCTTTGTAGCCAAAAATCCTTGCATTGGCCCTGGGTTCTAAATTCATTCCATTTATCTGAAGTATCAATACACATTCATTCCTCTCCATGAAATTCTGTTAAAATACTTACCTTGTAATGGAGAAAACTGCCATATAAAACATTGCAGTCATAAAAGCTGTTTCCTCATATTTGGAAGACAAGATATCAATGATACGCCCAATATAGAACGGGATAAACATCTCACCTGTAAGGGGAAATAATTACATTGTAGTACTTTACTTTAAGATAATCTATTTTTGTACACATGCTTGTAGTCTAATACTCAAGAGAGTTTTCTATAAAATATTTAGGGTTGATATCAGAGTTTGCAGTTAAAGAGCTACATGCTGTGATTTTAATGTTAAGAAAGCTCTTTCTTTGCTAATGTCTATCCACATGGCAGAGAGGATGGGAAATTGCTACAGTCTCCACTAGAGGCTTGTTGGGTAATCTAAGGTTTTATATGTATGGAAAATAGATTGAATAATATCTGATGATATTCACACACATAGAGCCTTCAGGGACCCTGTAGTTCTTTGTTTTAAGCGGTGATATAAACACTTATGAACGGCAGATGGCCAATAAACAGACTTTGCTTAAAATATATATAAATTTAATAATACACACTATGAAATGCAAAGCAACAAAACAATACAATTACAATCAATTTGCTATATTATAAATGAGTTTCTATCAACAAGTCAATGAATTTACTTGACAAGCCTAAGAGTCAACATTACACTTTGTCTCATTTATAATCTTATCAACAAAGGACAATAAAAGCTATTACAAACTTCCCAGCAATACCAGTATACAGAATTAATCATATGACACCCCTTGCATTAATGATACAACTGTCATTATATTAATTAGTTAAATATCAACCAGCCCTGCCAAGTATATACCATCAGTTTAACTACAGTACAGTTATATATATATATATATTGAACTGATCTATGTCTAAAGAAGGAATCAAGAATGTTCCGACTTAAGAAGTTATATCTGACTCAGGCTGCAGGTAGAATTGTTATGGACAGATGAATTAAAATAAAATGGCTATTTACTAATGTCTATTTATTCTGTGTTCACTATGTTAAAACTGGCTGCTAGAGTAAATATTCCCTTCGCCCCCTACAATGTGTTCAGTTGCTGTTTACTATGTAAATTCTTCATCCTGATAAGCATCCCCCTTCAAATCAAGCAAACCTTGTGTAAACAAAATTCCTGTGTTAACAGCTCCCTTTACTAACTCCTCCCCCACTACCTTTGTGCCAGTTAACAGCTATATGCCACGTGTAACAAAATGGAGAATCACTGTTAAAGTAACTGAGAGAAACTACTCACTCCCCCTCCCATCGTGTATCCAGAAGTCTGTAATGATGACACTACATCCTGTAGGGGGGGTTTAGACAAGAACCCTTAGACTGTTAACCAATTGGTGAATGTATACTGTATGTTTAAACTGTGACGTATTTTTGCTTTAAGAAGGAGCCCCCACTCCGGGGAATAAAGCATTCCTGGGTTTTTCACTGATCAGAAACTTTGTCTCCGGTGTGAATTACTTCTAGGGAAAGCGTGCACGCATTAATCAATCAATTTGGAAGGTGTAGATAGACAAATTATCAAAGTTTTCTTTGATCTAAAACAGAATGAGATATAACTGTTCTATCAATAGGGATCAGTTCACAATATAGACACATAGGGCATTCAATAGTTCAGTTTATTTAATATAAAGTAAAGAGAAACCTTTATACATTACCAAGAGTCTAGGATGAATTAATTCAATTTGGGATTCTTCTCTCTGGGTGCTCTGGTCTGTAATTCAGTCTATTGCCCTTAGTCAGTCAATCTCCTCCTTTCTTAGCCCTCTGTTTTCTCCTTTGATATTTTTTAAGATGATCTGAAGATATTGATCCTCCCTTTTATTTTTCTCTCTATTTAACCATTATTTCCCCCTTATCAGTTCCTGCCCCTTGTTTGTAAATGGGCGGTACCTGGGACTTAAATATGGCTTTTGATTGATTATGGGTGTACCTTAATATTTAATTATTAATGTGGCCCTTAGGGACTTTCATCAATAGATGGCACTATTTCCTTAGGTATGAAGACCTGAATTAGATCATTGATGACCTGGTTAAATAAATTAATTGACCTTTAATTCACCTATACTGGGGATATTTCAAATTACGTTAAATATCTGTCTTTGGTTATATATATTCTTTAATTAAAACAGGGTTGGTTCTATTATCATGCAACATGTCTATATCCTGTATCAATCTAACCTGTATGATTAACTGATTGATACATTCATCTTTACAAAGAAAAATAGAATCTAATTATATTAGTATATCTATATTACCTTTTACCCCTAAATCAGTCAAGGATGCAGTTATAGACATTTCTGTAGCAATCACACATTTAGTTTACATTTGTATATCATGCATGATTCCAATAGATTCATTTAAGTTCTAATATCCTGAAAACATGGCAGCGACCTTAGACTTTGGGCTCGTATGGCTGACAAATGCTCTGTATTCCCTGTGATGTTTATACACAAACAATTGCATAGTTTGTATAACCCTTTGAAGCTCTGTGAGTTTAAGTATCTCAGATTGTAAAGTCCCATTGAGTAATAGACCATTGTTCTTGTTACCCTTGTACACAGATAGCTCACAAATTAAACTGTAGATACGTATTCCTCCTGTTTACTTCTTAAGGTTACAAAATACAAAGTTCTTTTGACCTGTGTTGAAACAGCATTACGAAATGTCCAGGCCAGTCTACCAGCATCCATATTGTTTTCTTTTAATATTAAAAATTATGGGGCACCAAATAGCACAACAGGCTTTTAAATATTTCGGCTGGTGTCCAGGATTAATGATTAGTGATGGGCAAGAGCAATGCCCTTTGCATCAATACATGGTTTGCTTGATAGAAACTATATTTTACCTGGAGTAACACTGACTGCTGCATCATCTAGTAGGGTCCAAAGACTGTGAGACACTTAGAGGATCTTCTGGACTTACACTTGGGGTCAAAATATATTAACTAAAAGGGAGGACTCAATGATCAAGAAATATTTAAGGGACTCTATAGTCCCTAAAATAGCTATTATATCGTAAGTATAGGTTCCCTTATGTCTACCACCTTTGCTAGTGACATTTACAAGATTTTACTATTAACATGATATAAAGACTTTTTTTAAATACTGAGGCTCATATTATGCCTAACTCTTTTTTTTTATTCCCTTACCAGCAAAGAGAGAATAAAATATTTTAATTTTAAAAGTGACACAAATTAACATAATTGGTTAAAATAAACTCTTATCCCAGCCAATCAGAACATCCCATATATAGGTACATGTAACCCAAAACCTCCCTCTTTCTTTTTTTTTTTATAATTTATTTATTTTGTTTTTCTTATATAGACGTACAAGACATTACCATCATCCATACTAATATAAAAGACATAAAAATGTAGACATTTACCACTAGTTGGATAAGACATATGGTATTACATATATACATACACATTAAATATTACGCATTATCATATATTTACAATATTATTGCTTATTCCCCATTTCTTTACTCAATAATATTATTTCCTTAAACTAATCCAAATACCATAATAACAAAAACAATGTGCATGACAAAATTTTCATCCAACAATCCCTCTAAAATTAGGGTTTCATCTCCCATAATAGTCATCCTACTTCACTATTTATTGTTACTTATATTAAATAAATAGCTTTACAAACTTCATTAGTATGATGTACATGACAAACATACAAAAACAAACATGCATTGCAGACTCTACTTGGGGTATATCAGTGGCACCTCTATTTCACTACCTTAAAATAATAAAAAGGAAAAGATGTAGAAAAAACAAAACTATTCTATTAATTTTGTCCAGGATTTTATCTGACCAAACTCTCCATTTTTTCTTTCCAAAAATTACTAACATCTCTGATTTTTATTGACTGATGTCCCAAGGCCTCCATGGTTAATTGGTATTGAACTTGTGAATATAATTGGGCTTGTGTAAAATTTGCACTACTCTTCCAGTTCCTTGCGATTATTATTTTTGTTGCTGCTACAAAATGGACATATATAAATTTATTCTTAAAAAGGAGTGATTGCAAATTTAAGTGAAATAGACCATTATGGTGACCTCTAGGGATTTTTATTTCTGTAATATACTCCAATGATTCAAAAGCCATAAACCACAGAATTTTCACCTTACTACAATCCCACCATATATGTCCAAAAGTCCCCTCTTTATCATTGCATCTCCAACACAATGAGGAATTAGAAGTGTACATTTTGGACAATCTGGTGGGAACTAAATACCAGCGGTTCATTAATTTAAATAATACCTCAAGAAGGTTCAGACAATGGATTATCTTACTTGTTTGATATAATACTTGATCCCATTCAGACTTAAGAATCTGTACATTTAACTCTTTACTCCATTTTTGAATGTTTACATTTAAGTTTGGTGCTTCAAGTTGAAGAAGAGCAGTCCTTGCCTTTGAGACTATTTGCGGTACATTCTCATTTCTTAATAGAACTATCAAATTTTCTATACCCGCTGTAGGTCGATGTAACAAAAACTGTTTAATAAACCTCCCTCTTTCTTTGTTCTTAAGAAAATTAAAATCCAACCAAATAAATTTTTTTAATCTAAAATCTAGTTTTGAAAAAACTAATCATACAAAAACAAAATATAATCAGTAGGAACTGGAATTCAACACATCCATTGCAGTGGAACATCCAGGATGGAAGATGTTCACACTAGAACAGGAGTACTTAAAGTAACACTATAGGGTCAGGAACACAAACATGTATTCTTGACCGTATAATGTTAAAAAAAAACCCTGAACCATCTTACCTTTATTCTAGTCTGCTGGTGCTGGCTTAACTGCCTGCTTGGCTGGCATCATAAGAAGTTTGATCAAACCCAGTCCCAATGCTTCCCTATAGGAAAGCAATGGATTGGCTGAGCTTGTCAGGGGCAGATCAGGGGCAGTACCAGCACAAGCCAACACAGCCCTGGCCAATCAGCATCACCTCATAGAGATATGTTGAAATAATGCACCTCTATGAGGAAAGTTCAGTGTCTGCATGCAGAGGGTGGAGACACTGAATCGCAATCGCAGTGAGCACCTCTAGTAGACATATGAGGAATGACCAGTGGAGTTATCCCTAGACTGTAATGTAAACTCTGCATTTCTTTCTGAAAAGACAGTGTTTACTGCAAAAATCCTGAAGGTAATGATTCTACGCACCAGAACAAATACTATAAGCTGTAATAGTTCTGGTGACTACAGTGTCCATTAACCTTTTTAGTCTTACACCTCCCCCAAAAGTAAATTTAAAATTCACACCTCCTCCCCTCCTTTCCATAAGCATTTAATAATGGATAAATTACGTAACTGAAATGGAAATTGTATTTTCACATCCTACGATACACAGAAATAGTAAAGATAATTTTGTATTTCAGGAACCTTTTGACTATAAGCAAGATTATGAAGTCACACAAAATTAGACCACACTAAAGGCCTATTTCTCTAAAAAGTATGTTCACAAATCTGTCTAAATCTGTTAGTGAGCACTTCTCCTTTGCCGAGATAATCCATCCACCTCACAGGTGTGGCATATCAAGATGCTGATTAGACACTTCGAAGGAGAAGTGCTCACTAACAGAGACTTAGACAGATTTGTGAACAATATTTGAGAGAAATAGACCTTTTGTATACATAGAAAAAGTCTTAGATCTTTGAGTTCAGCTCATGAAAAATGGGGGCTAAAAGGGGGTGAGAGGGGCGATGACGGGGGTGGGGGACAGAGGCAGTGACAGGAGGTGGGGGGGCAATGACAGGGTAGGGGTAGTGACGGGGTAGAGGGGCAGTGACAGGGGGTGGGGGTAGAGGCAGGGCCAGATTAAGCGCCCAGTGGGCCTGGTGCTGACAATTATGACGGGCCTAATTACAGAATCATATCAACCAAAAACAGTAAAACACTCCCAAGCGTCATGTATTTGATGGAGATGGTGCTGGAGAGAAAGAAAACAGCAGATATAAGAAAACACATACCCTATGCTAATCTCTCTCTAATTTATGTTTTCATCTTTCAAGTAAATCCATAACCCCTAACAGCAGTGTCCAGCGCCGTCAAGCAGGAAGCCACAGGGCACGTAAAAGGGTGTGCCACTGACACACAAATCACGAATCAAGCCAAAAGGCCAACATGCCCAAAAAAGATATAGACATGCCCGCCCAAAGACTAGAAGCGCCAAGCCTGGCATGAATGCATGTCAGGCTGCCTGCCAATCATGCAGCTGGCCAACTAAGGGCATACTATGCAGACAGCACCCTGAGCTTGGCATAAATGCATCTAATGATGCGCTCGCTCAGCGCTTTTTAAGGACTGTCCCCTAGCGCTCGCTGGTCTACTTGTCTCCTTACTTTCTTACTAGCAGGCAGAAGCTCCTGGTATATAGTCTGGGACAGAGAAAAGCTGTATGTAGTGAGTGTAGAAGAAAAGGAACATGCCACAGTGTTAGAGAGACCAAAGTCAGCATTACCTTAAAGGATCACTATTGGGTCAGGAACACAAACATGAATTCATGGCCCTATAGTGTTAACACCACCATCTAGCCCCCCTGGGCCCTCATGCCTCCAAAAATATAGCAAAATCTTACTGTATTCAAGCCTGAAGCTGTAACTCAGCATGCGGTTAAACTCAGAAAAACAAGCAGTCTGCTGACATCATTAGAAGTGGTGGCCTGATCCAATTAGAGTGCTTCCCCATAGGATTGGCTGAGACTGACAAAGAGGCAGATCAGGGGCAGAGCCAGCATGATTCAAACACAGCCCTGGCCAATCAGCATCTCCTCATAGAATTGAATCAATGAATCTCTATGAGGAAAGTTCAGTGTCTGCATGCAGAGGGATGAGACACTGAATGTTTGGATGCATTTTATTTATTTTTTTATAAATATTTTATTTATTTCAATTTTCTTTTACAAAACGAACGAGACATTAGCATCATCCATACTAATATAAAAAAACATAGGCAAATGTAAACATTTAGCGCTGATTAGATAGGACATGTGGTATTACATATATACCTATAGATTAAATATTGCTCATTATCATGTATTTGCAATATTATTGCTTGTTCCCCATTTCTTTACTCAATTATATTATTTCTTTAAACAAATCCAAATAACAAGAACAATGGGCATGACAAAAATTTTCGTCCAACCGTCCTCTAAGATTAAAGTTTCGTCTCCCATAATAGTCATCCTTCTTCACTATCTATTGTTACTTTTATTAAATAATTAGCTTTACTGGATTCATTAGTATGATGTACTTAACAAACATACAAAAACAGACTTGCATTGCAGACTCTACTTGGGGTATTACAGTGGCACCTCTATTTCACTACCTTAAAAGAAATGAAAAGGAAAAGATGAAAAAGAAAAAAAAAAGAACACACATTATTCTATTAATTTTGTCCAGGGTTTTATCTAGTCAGACTCTCCATTTTTTCTTTCCAGAAATTGCTAACATCTCTGATTTTTATTGACTGATGTCCCAAGGCTTCCATGGTTAATTGGTATTGGACTTGTGAATACAACTGGGCTTGCGTAAAATTTGCACTACTCTTCCAATTCCTTGCGATTATTATTTTTATTGCTGCAACAAAATGGACATATATAAATTTGTTCTTAAAGAGGAGTGATTGCAAATTTAAGTGAAATAGACCATTATGGTGGCCTCTAGGGATTTTTGTTTCTGTAATATACTCCAATGATTCAAAAGCCATAAACCACAGAGTTTTCACCTTACTACAGTCCCACCATATATGTCCAAAAGTCCCCTCTTTGTCATTACATCTCCAACACAGTGAGGAATTAGAAGTGTACATTTTGGACAATCTGGTGGGAACTAAATACCAGCGGTTCATTAGTTTAAATAATACCTCAAGAAGGTTCAAACAATGGATTATTTTACTTGTTTGGTATAATACTTGATCCCATTCAGACTTAAGAATCTGTACATTTAACTCTTTACTCCATTTTTGAATATTTACGTTTAAATTTGGTGCTTCAAGTTGAAGAAGAGCAGTCCTTGCCTTTGAGACTATTTGTGATACCTTCTCATTTCTTAGTAAAACTGTCAGATTTTCTATACCCGCTGTAGGTCGATGTAACAAAAACTGTTTAATAAAGTTTCTGATTCTTAGATAATTATACCACTCTTTCCTAGATAGTGAAAATTCTTGTATCAAATTTTCAAAAGTTTTAATTTTATCTCCCGCTATTATTTGATTTATATAAACAATGCCTCTCCTTGTCCATTCACTAATATTTAAATCTTTCATCCTTAGTTGTATAATACTGAGGTTAAAGTTTCCCAATATTTTATTGCGGATTCCACTATTAATCCTCAGCTTTTCCCACTCCATTAGAATGGATTTCAAGCAATTATTAAAAGTACAGGCCTTTTTAATTCTTTCGTCTTGATTAGTTAGCCATATCAATTGATGTAAATTTTCCATTTCTACCATCTCCATTTCTAATTGGTACCATCCAGCTTCCTCTGAACTTAATAATTGCGTCTTATATATATGAAACATCATATTAGCTAAGTAGATTGTGTTGACGTTTGGGAAATTTATCCCTCCTTTCCTACTCTTCTGCATCAAAAGATGCTTATTCATCCTCGGCCTTTTTCCTTTCCATATAAAATTGTTTATATCTCGTTGTATCATAGATAACCATGGTTGTGGCATTCTCAGAGGGATCATGCGAAATAAATAGGACCATTTAGGGAGCAAGTACGAGTTAACCAAATTGATTCTACCCCACCAAGATAATTCAATTTGTCTCCATCTTTTTAGTGACTCATGTGTCGATCTAAATATTTTCAAGAAATTTGTTTGCAACGTATCTTTTAAATCATCAGAAATCACTATACCTAAATAAGATAACCTGTTTTTATCACAGTTAAATTTATATTTATCTTTAATCTGTTGGATAGAGTCTCTAAAAATATTTATAGCTAAAAAAGTAGATTTCGTTGTATTTATTTTATAATTTGAAATCAAACTGTATTTATCTATCTCTTCCATTAAGGCACTAAGCGATTCGACAGGGTCGGTTAGGGTCAAAATCAAGTCATCCGCATATAGATTCAATTTAAATTCTTTCTCTCTGTATCTGAATCCTTTAATTCGAGGGTTATCTCTTATATTGATAGCTAAAATCTCCATTGTCATAATATATAAGATAGGCGACAGAGGACAACCCTGTCTCGTGCCATTTTTTAATGTAAACCACTCTGAACATATATTTGGAGCCACTGTTCTTGCTTTTGGGCCTTCGTATAGAGCTAAAATAGCATTAAGCATCCTGCCCTGGATTCCAAATTTTTCCATAGTTTTCCTTAAAAAGTCCCAACCGACCCTGTCGAAAGCTTTCTCGGCATCTACAGCCAATACAAATAAAGATTTATTATTTCTTCTAGATGCATCTATCAAATCCAATAATCTTCTAGAATTATCTACCGGATCTCTACCTTGTACAAAACCAATTTGATCATTTTTGATTATATGCTCCATTAATCCCCTTAGTCTATTAGCCAAAACTGATGAAAAGATTTTAATATCTGTGTTAATTAAAGAGATGGGTCTATAATTCTCCACCTTTACAGGGTCTTTATTATCTTTTAAAATTGGAAGAATATTTGCACTCAACATTTCGGTAGGAAATTTGCCAACTGATACGATTTCGTTAAACATATTTGTTAAATGGGGAACTATAATATTTTTAAAGGATTTGTAAAATATATTTGCAAAACCATCTGGACCTGGCGTCTTATCTGATTTTAATTTGTTTATTGCTGCCTCTACTTCTTGGACTGTAATTAAAGTATTTAAGTTATTACTTTGTTCTAATGTTAGTTTAGGTATATTGGTTTTACTCAAATAATCCTCTTCATTTATTATCGGGGGAGTTAGATTGTACAAAGCCTCATAGTACTTATTAAATCTCTCACCTATTTTTTTTGGGTCTAAGTATGCCCCCTCTTCATCCACTATCTTTATTATTTTGCTGGATTCAATTTTATCTCTTAATTTTTTTGTCATATTTCTATCTGCTCGGTTCCCCCTATAATAATAATTTGCTTTAAGTTTATTCATTAGTTTTGCATTCTTTGCTATCAAAAAATTATTAATTCTGTTCTGAATACTTTTCAGTTCATCTGCATTTTGTTTAGAAGGAGACTGCTTATTCTTACTTGCGATCTTTTTTAATTCTGCTTGTAGTCCTAGAAAAATTCTATTATTTTCTGCTTTATATCTTGTTTGTATACTTATTATATTGCCTCTCATTGTGGATTTAAAGGCACACCAATTGTTTATATATGAGGTGTCATTAGGATCGTTTTCAAGAAAAAAGGTTACTATTTGTTTTTCTAGTATATCAAGATTAATCTTAGCTTTTAACAAATTATCCTCCATACGCCAGGTATCACGACCCATCCTGGACCATTGATTCTTCATCTCCCACATATTAATACTGTGGTCTGACCAAGTATTATCCAGTATCTTAAAATATTTAATATTCGTCAATGCTGTCATATTGCCCCACACCATATCTATTCGGGAATACGAAAGATGTACACGTGAAAAAAACGTATATTCCAATGAGTCAGGATTGGTCGTTCTCCAGAGATCAAAAAAATCAAAATTAATCATAATTCTATTAATAGATCTTGCAAGTTTATCTGTTCTTTTTTGATGTAACAATGTTGAGGTTGTCTTCTTATCTAATATCGGATCCAGTACACTGTTAAAATCCCCAGCCACCAAACATGTGCCTATTTTAATAGATTCTATTAAACTTAGAACCCTTTTTAAGGTTGGAGCAGGAAAATCATTGGGAAGATATATATTAGTCAATGTATATGGTATCTCATTTAATTTACAGCAGACTATTACATATCTGCCTTCCTTATCCTTAATTTGATGTATTATATCCACTTTTAGTGTGTGGGAAAAAACTATTGCTACTCCTCTTTTTTTTTTTTCACTTAATGAAGCATATATCACTGTGGGAAATTTTAAACCACCCCAGCTTTGGTTATCTATATCTGACCAGTGGGTTTCTTGAAAGAAGCCCACTTCCACTTTATTTCTCAACATATAGTCATATATTAGAGATTTCTTCATTGGAGAATTAAGGCCCTGAACATTAACCGAAATCATCTTTACCATTTTAACTCAAAAAAAACCATTGTTACCACTGACCCCAAGAGAGCTGCAATGCATTCACACAAAACACAAATGGTCCATTGGACATAGACCCACATAAGCCTTATGGGAAAAACACCCAGTCTGGCCCAACACAGCCTGGCTCCCGAGTGGTTGTCTCTCAACTCACCACTCAGGAGCCATCTGTGTCCTCGTGAGATGGTATTATAGATTACCATATCTCGGTATTTGTGTCAACACAGAAAGATGACACTTGGTGGGGCAATATAGAAGGGAGCGCCCGAAAATCATACTCCTTATTTTAAGAAAAAAACTCTCTACTATCTCATATGAATACCTTAAGAAAAGAGGGAGGGAGAAAAAAAAACAAAACAAAAAAAAACACTTATGTTGCAACCTGCGACCCTTAACAATCTAGATATCTGGTCTTTAAGAATTTATAAACATTCCTTATTTTGTGAAATCCGTGCACTTATTTATAGAGTGCATTCCATACGTCTTATTCAAATTGTTGTTACCACCAAACCAGTTATGTATTTTCAAAGAATATATACAGTCTCTATCTCTTAACTGTATTAAATCCAACCATATATCCCAAATCCAACCATGAATATATATATACAATCATTAACAGTTTATACTGTGTATATGAATCAATCTATCCTTTATATTAATACTTTCCGTGTCTTATTCAAATTACCAGTATTTCCATAACCTTTATAAATTTCTAATTCTGTGTGTAAATATTACATCTTCTTACAGTGTTAAGCTACCAATTTTATAGATTTACGCACTCTATGTGATTATTTTATCCTTTAAAATACTAACTCTTACCATCCTTCTCAAACGTGTACTAATAATAAACCCACCATTCACTTATCATTAACACTTATTCTTTAGCATTATCTTTCTCCATGCTTTTATAGTATCTATTAATTCTTAAGGACCCAGCCTCTCCTTAACCAAAAAAAAAAAAAAAAAATTATTTTAATTATCCTTTTTCATCCAGACAACTGCATATCCTCTTCGGTTTTTAGTTATTGTCCCGCATTATATGACGTCCACAATTAATTGCTCTTCCATCCATTTTCTCAAGGCATCCGGCGTAGTGAATTTTTCATTTTTTCCTCTCCAAAAAATCCTAAGGCATTTAGGGAATCCCCATATGTATTTCACTTCTTTAGATCTTAATATGGCTAGTTCCTGAATAAAACCTTTCCGCCATGCTCTTGTTTGGAAAGATAGATCCGGGAAAACCTTCAAGTTCTTAAATCTCTCTTCTGTAACTGGCTTACTTCTCAGAGAACTCATTATTTGATTTTTAGTAAAGAAAGATTGAAATTTAACAATTACATCTCTCGGTAATGATTCAACCACATTTCTGGGTCTGGGTAACCTGTGATATCTTTCTAATTCTGAGTCTTGTAAACCAGCTTGAGACAATACTGTTTCAAAGTATTCCATTAAAAAAATTTTCAGTGTTGATTCATTAATATGTTCCGGAATATTACGGATTCTTATGTTAGTTCTCCTGGAACGATCTTCCAAATCGTTTATTTTATCCTCTAAAAGTTCTACCTTGGATTGCAGGTCTGTCATTAATAACTCTATATGTGTATTTTTAAGATCTGTTTGGATCATCTTAGACTCTATAGATTCCAATTGTACTTTCATATTTCTTATCTCATGTTTTAAGTCTAATGATCCCTTTTGAATGTCTTCTTTAATGTTTTCCTGTAGTTTATCCAGGTAATTAATTAGAGTCTCTTCAGTTAGAGGTTTACCAGCCTGTGGACCATGAGAGGGATTAGAGTTAGATTTGGGGGGAGGGGAATTATCCTGATTTTCAAGATTCAATTGAGTTTTGTTTGGAGGAGGGGAGAAATAACCTGACAACCTTTTGTCAGTGATATTATCTTTTTTTTCTCTTTTTTTTCTTTCCTCCTGTGGCTTTCTAGTTGCCATTTTGTTTCTCCAAAAAAAAAAAAAAAATTTTCTTTTCTCTTGTTATTCTCCTTTTCCTTCTTTCTTTCCCTTTTCCTTCCTTCTTTCTCTTTTCTTTACTCTTTCTCTTTTCAGGCAACGAAACTTTAAGTCAATATTCTCAGTATTTATAAACCTGCTGCACTTATTTTTATTTTTTATTTTTTTTTTTCCTTCCCTCCTTCCTTTTCCTCCCCTTTTTTTCCTTTTTTCTCTCTGGGGAAAATCACCCCTCCATTTCCTCCAATTCCTCCTCTCCTGGTGTTTTATAAAACAATGTTCTTCCAATTTCTGTTTTCTATCCTCCTCACCCCCCTTCTCTCTTTCACTCTCTCAATGCCATTATTTCTTGGTCTTTAATAATATCGATAATGCATGTAGCAGACTTATCTTTGTAGCCACTGTTTTCTGTCCTCGCCAGATCTCCCCTGCGTCTCTACTCGAGGGCTCCGGATGCCACTCAGTTTTCGCCGGGCTGAAGAGAGAAGAGATAGCCCGGTAGTCTCGCCTCAGATGTCGGATGTGTCGGCTAAATCACCCCCTCGGACCACCAAAAAAACACCGCCGGGCGCCCTTCCACTACATTGCCCCTCCTCTCACGTAGACACGCACCCGCCTACGTCATCACCACCACCACCTGCCCCAAACTGGCCAATTAGCATCTCTTTATAGAGATGAATTGAATCAATGAATCTCTATGAGGAAAGTTAAGTGTCTGCATGCAGAGGGAGGAGATACTGAATGTTTGGATGCATTTTAGACAGCCATGACCCAGGAAGGATCTCTAACAACCATCTAAGGAGTGGCCAGTGAAGTTAGGACTAGGCTGTAATGTAAAGACTGCATTTTCTCTGAAAAGACAGTGTTTACAGCAAAAAGCCTGACGGTATTGATTCTACTCACCAGAACAAATTCAATAAGCTGTGGTTGTTCTGGTGACTATAGTGTCCTTTTAACTATATTCATTGTCAGCCAGTCCACACGAGTTTTGTTCCCATACATCCCTCTTAAGTTTCCATACTTAAGTAAGACCTTTCTTGGAAAAACATACCGGCCTTGCTAATTTGCATAATTAAATATGTATGGGTGACATCACATGATGTAAATCACAAGGAGTGACATAAGAGAAAATACTGTAAAATCACCAAAAAACTACTTAGTTTGATTCTGCTGTAAAGATGGATTCCTCCCAGTGCCCCCATGTCTCCCAGTGCCTCCAGGTCTCAGTGTTCCTATGTATCAGTGCCCCATGTCTCCCAGTGTCCCCTAGTGTTGTGTCCCCAGGTCTCCCAGTGATCCTATATCACAGTGTCTCAATGCCCCATGTCTCCCTGTGTCCCCATGTATCCCAGGGTCCCCATATCACTAGGACACTAGGAAGACGGGGAGACCTGGGGACACGGGGAGACCTAGGGACACAGAGACACCAGTGACACTGGGAGACTAGGGGACTCTGGCTGGGACACATGGGGACACTGGGAAAATAGGGGACACTTGAAGACATGGGGACACAGACACCAGGGACACAGACACTAGAGACATTGGCTGGGGGACATGAGGACATTGAGACATGGGGGCACTGGGAGACATGGGGACACTGAGACACCAGGGCAACGGACACTAGGGACACTAGCTTGGAGACATGGGGACATTGAGACACTTGAGGCACTGGGAGACATGGAGGCACTAGGAGACATGGGGACAGTGAGACACTGGCAGACTGGGGGCACTGGGAGACTAGGGGGCACTGAGACACCAGGGACACTGGCTGGGAGACATGGGGACACTGCATCCCCATGTGTCTGTGTCATAATGTCTTCCACTGTCCCTTAGTGTCTCAGTGTATGTCTCCTTGCAGGCTTTCCCCCCATGCCTTACTTCTCTGAGCTGTAGGCTGTCTCTGCAGGGTGGAAGTTGCTGTCTGGACTCTCTGTAGCTGCACCCCTGCAGATCAGTGAGTATAGATAGGCAGGGAGGGATATGCTGGAACTTCCTATCCCTGCCTGTCTCCACACACAGCTGGTATTGCATAGTAATCTCTGTTCATACTGAGAAAAATACCAGCATTTGTATTGCCAGTATCGCTGTAATATTGGCACCAGCCAGGCAGCCTCAAATACAGTCTATGCCAATAAAATAAAAGCCAGGTGGAATCCCTAAGAGAAGTGTGATGAATAAAAAAAATGTAAAAAAAAATATATATATATATATTTTTTTTTTAAATCAATGCGCCTATTCCAAGGGCCTGGGCCTGGAGCTGCAGCTCCATCAGCCCCTATGGGTAGAGGGGCAGTGACAGTGGGTAGAGGGGCAGTGACAGGGGGTGGGGGGGAGAGGGGCAGTGACAGGGGGTTGGAGGACAATGACAGGGGTAGAGGGGCAGTAACAGGGGGGGTGAGAGGGCAATGACAGGGGGGGTGGGGGTACAGAGGCAGTGACAGGGGGTGGGAGGGCAATGACAGGGGGGTGGGAGTACAAGGCAGTGACAGGGGGCGGGGGTGGCAGTGACAGGGTGTGGGGGAGCTAGAGTGGCAGTGACAGGGGTGGGGAGCAATGACAGGGGGGCAGTGACAGGGGGTGGGGGGCTATAACAGGGGGTGGGGGGTACAGAGGCAGTGACAGGGAGTGGGGGGCAATGACAGGCTGGAGATCATGAGACACCTCAGTCTGCAGCTCACTCCTGGCGGAGCTGCAGACTGGAGGCTGGCTCTCCGTCAGGGCAGACTGACAGGAGTGGCCTCGCACCCGGCAGCATTGTTGGCAAGCCACCAGGCCCTCTCCTGTGTCAGGCCGCCCGACATGTCAGTCTGCACTAAGGCGATATAGGTGGCCGCGAGGCCCCAGACAGCGCAAGGCCTTAGGCAGCCGCCTAAATCGCCTAATTAGAGACCTTACCCAGGTCGGCCTCCCATTGTTATATGGGTAAAATAAATAAAAAAGACAGGAAAACCTGAGACGTCAGAATGGAGTGGAATCTTCACAGTGATATACTCGAATCCAATAAGGAATACATGGAAGGGAAACAGAAACAGGAACTCCAATGGTACAGTATATCAGCGAAAATAAAATTCTAAATGAATAAAATAGCCGTACTCACACTCTCCAGAGCTAGATCCCAGCTCTGGTATTCAGCGTGTGAAGTGGAACAATCCCCACTCAAGGATATGTAAAGTGGTGTTTGATTGGAGAGTTTCTGGCCCAAATTCCGTATTCGAGTGAATATTATTCAACCCAAAATGAAAGAATAAAAATATAGTGCTCTCTGTATACAGCAAAGCAAAGGAATGTAAAGTGGATTACTTACATTCTATAGAGCAGATCTATACTGCTCGGTATCAACGCCTGGGTGGTATAATCCCCACCTATGGATTCTTTGGGTTCCTTATAGATGTAGATCAGGTGCACGAATAAAACAAAATTATAATAAATTTTAAATAGACAATATAAAAAGAAAATAAAGAAAAAATGGCAATAAAATGTTCTATGCCAAATTAAATTCTTTATTATAAAGTAATTAAAATAATATCTATACGCGTTTCGACTCAAAAGGCTTCATCAAGTAGATAATAGTAAAAAGGGGGCACACCTGACATTCAAAGGTTTATATAACATACAATAATGTTAAGAAAATTTAAAATAGAGGGCCGTGATCAAAATATTTTAACCAAACAGGAATTTGAATACCTAAATATCTCTCATCCCATTATTCCGGTCATATATTTTCTACCAAAAATTCATAAAAGTATTACCAACCCTCCCGGTAGGCCTATCGTCTCAGGGATTAAGTCTATTTTATCTAATTTATCTGAATATCTGGATATTCTACTGCAGCCCTCAGTAAAACGTATGAAGTCATATTTAAAAGACTCTATGACTTTACTTCGTTTTTTAAACAATTTTAAATGGAAAAACACATACATTTTAGTGATCTGTGATGTACAATCTTTATACACCATTATTTGTCACGATCAAGGCTGCCGTGCAGTAGAAAATATTTTAAAAGCAGAAAAGAATATCTCAGAACAACAGATAGATTTTATTATTCTGGGTATAAATATTATTTTAAATAATAACTATTTTTGGTTTTTAGATTCCTTTTATTTACAAAAACAGGGTACTGCCATGGGGACCAGGTTTGCACCCAGCTATGCCAACCTATTTATGGCGGAGTGGGAATCCACCGCCATTCTAGGAGGGCATGGCTGGCAGACAAACCTGGTTACCTATTTTAGATACATAGATGATCTGTTTTTCATCTGGGATGGTCGAGAAAATCTACTTAATCAGTTTTTGCAGCACCTTAATCAAAATGATAAGGGTATTATTTTAACTTGGGATTACAGTAAATCTTCCATCCATTTCTTAGATTTAGAAATCTTTATTAATAATGAACATATCCATACGAGAACTTTTTTTAAAGAAGTATGCACTAACAATGTTATTGCTGTATCGAGTTGTCATCATAAGCCCTGGCTTCAAGGAATTCCTAAAAGTCAACTCCTCCGCTTACGTAGAAACTGTTCCGTTATACAAGATTTTGAGGAACAATCCAAATTGCTGTCTAATAAATTTCTCCAAAAAAATTACCCCAGGAGTGATCTAGATAAAACATTAAAGAATATTAGTGAAACCAATAGATCACAATTATTAGAATATAAGACTAAGAAAGAAACCAAAACTGCCCCAATACTGCCAATTATTTTCGACTTCAATAACAAAAGCAATGTTTTGAAGAAGATTATAAAAAAGCATTGGCATATATTAAAACAGGATGAGACTTTATCTGGAATTATCCCCGAGAATCCACAAGTTATATTCAGAGGGGCACCCAGCTTTAAGTCTATCCTTACAAACAATTACACTAAACAAAGCACCTTATCCCCTAGTTCCTCTACTTTTTTAACTAAACCCAAGGGTTTTTTTAAATGCAACAGGTGTATAGTCTGTAAACGGACTAGTGAAGTTATTAAATCTAAGACTACAACATTTATATCAACAGTTACTGAAAAAACGTATCAAATAAAACATTTTATTCATTGCAATACGAAGAACGTGATCTACCTCTTGGAATGCCCTTGCGGCCTCCAATATGTGGGCATGACCACTAGGGATTTAAAAACGAGACTAGCCGAGCATTGTAGAAATATTTTAAAAGGTTATGAAAACCATTCAGTCTCGAAACATTTTTTACAACATGGAAAGAATCCAAAACTTCTAAAATGTATCGGTATTGACACATGTAATATTCCTTGGAGAGGGGGTGACATCAAAAAAGTTTTAGGCAAGAAAGAAATGGAATGGGCCTATAATCTAAAAACTCTTGCCCCTACAGGGTTAAATATTGATTTTGATCTTTTTAACTTTCTGTAATAACCCAGACTGTGTTTTTATTGTCACTTAATTTTTACTATTTTTACTTTTATTTTATTCTATTTTATTTTTATTTATTTTTTATTTTTCCATTCCTATTATTCTATTGTGTGCCTATATATGCTCATTTTACCTTACAACTATTGTATTTATTATTCTATTGTGTCCTTATGCTTAGCTATTATTGCTATCATTACTCCCTATATCCTTACATTGAGGATATTTTGTTTGTTCTTATTATATGTATTCTTTTATTCTTAATATAAACATTACTTCTTATATATGCAGAGCACACCTTATACTGTGGTGTGCTCTGCATATCTGTAATCATTTGAGGGTGCGATCGGAGCTGGTTTGGAGGCTTTTAGGGGAACGAGATCTCCCTCCTCCTATTTTTACTGAGCAGCCCTCCCTCCTTCCGACGTTTGCGTTCCATTCGGTTTGGAACGCATACGTCCTATTCCAGCATCACGTGACGCGGAAGTAACTAGAGTTGCGCGTCACGTGATTATGACGCATGCGTTCCACATAGATAGCCGCGCGTCACGTGATCGCTTTCTTTTATGATTTTCAGCGTTATTAACTCTCGTTTTCATATTATTTCTATATATTTATTTTATATATCTTTATTATACCAATACATATTTTAACAATTGGTTTTGAATACTATTCATAATACTAATGCTCTGATGACGTCATTTTGGCGGGAATTTTAAATTTTCTTAACATTATTGTATGTTATATAAACCTTTGAATGTCAGGTGTGCCCCCCTTTTACTATTATCTACTTGATGAAGCCTTTTGAGGCGAAACACGTATAGATATTATTTTAATTACTTTATAATAAAGAATTTAATTTGGCATAGAACATTTTATTGCCATTTTTTCTTTATTTTCTTTTTATATTGTCTATTTAAAATTTATTATAATTTTGTTTTATTCGTGCACATGATCTACATCTATAAGGAACCCTAAGAATCCATAGGTGGGGATTATACCACCCAGGCGTTGATACCGAGCAGTATAGATCTGCTCTATAGAATGTAAGTAATCCACTTTACATTCCTTTGCTTTGCTGTATACAGAGAGCACTATATTTTTATTCTCTCATTTTGGTTTGAATAATATTCACTCGAATACGGAATTTGGGCCAGAAACTCTCCAATCAAACACCACTTTACATATCCTTGAGTGGGGATTGTTCCACTTCACGCGCTCAATACCAGAGCTGGGATCTAGCTCTGGAGAGTGTGAGTACGGCTATTTTATTCATTTAGAATTTTATTTTCGCTGATATACTGTACCATTGGAGTTCCTGTTTCTGTTTCCCTTCCATGTATTCCTTATTGGATTCGAGTATATCACTGTGAAGATTCCACTCCATTCTGACGTCTCAGGATTTCCTGTCTTCTTGAAATATCTCACCACTACGGACTCTTGATAAGTGGTTTTGGACTATTATTTTATCACCATTTTATATCCACCATTATCATTTTATATTTGCTTCTATTATTTTACCATATATTGTGTATATGTTTTACCATATATTTTAGGCGCACTCCTATCTCTTCTTTTTTATTTATTTTACCTTATTATTTGGGGATTTTAGGGGATTCCCCTCTTAGAGGTGCTGCCTTTTTATTTATTTATTAATGTGGCAGTAGTGCGCTGATTTTTTCTTCTTTTTTCGTCCTATTGTTATATGTAGCAGAGTTTTCCCCATTTCCCTGATTCTGAGTTGATATGTTGGTATAACAGCATGATTAATTTGGACTGGGATGTTTCTTTGAAACATAGTTTCTCAAAGAAGGTGAACTGTGTTTCCGCTACTGCACGGATTTCTTTGTTGCGCGCAAAGTCTCTAATTTGTAGATAGCGGAAATAATCTCAAGACTGAAGGGTTGCCAGTGTTCTCAAGTGGTCGTAGGTAACTATCTCCTCATCAATGTACATATGTTTGTATCTTTGGAGGCATGTAGCTTCAATAACCTTAAAGTCTTGTGCCCACATCCCTAGTAGAAACAGCCTATTCCTAAGGATTGGAGTCATTGGGGATGGGATACAGGGCGTATTTTTGTGCTGCGGAGTCCCAAACTTGGATGGAGTATGGCCGGGCAGGTGGGTATTAGGAATGCTCTATGAGTTTTAGGGACCCACATATAAAACCGAGGTAGATCTGTCCCTGTCAATAAAGATTCTATATCAACCCATCTCCTTTGGTCTGGGGAGAGTGCCAGTACATTATCTGGGTTAATTAAGCTGCAAAGTAATAATGATATAGATGGAGTAGCACCAGCCCTCCCCAATTTTAGGCCGTTATAGAAAATTGCATTGCAAAATTATCTAGGTCATTTTTTCTGCCTGATAAATGTGTCTATCGCTTTTTGTATGACTGACGGTCCCTTCTGGTGATCTGTATGGGCAATGATTGAAAAAGAAAAAGAAGTCTGGGTAAGACGTTTTATGGAGTGAAGGCGCCCAATCCAGGATAATGGTTTATCTGTCCACTTCTCAAGGTCCCCCATGAGAGTGTTGAAAAGTGGAGTGTAGTTACGTTGGAACAGTGTGGCGGGGTTTGCTGTCATGCAAACGCCCAAATACAAGAAGTCGTCTGTTGCTACTCTAAGGTGGTATGTCTGCTTGATGGTTGCGATGTCTGGAAATGACAGGTGGAAAGGCATAGCCACAGATTTAGTTCCATTAACTATATATCCAGATAGGTCTACATATGTTCGAGTAGTGTTTCTAGTCTTGTCCTAGCGCTTACCAAAGGACCATCACCACCGTAGACACCATAAGTACTGCAGACTCGACGAACCGCCGCTGCTGGGCTGGGATCTCGCCATCTGCTATCCACCCTAGACCTATGACGAGGCTCCAGGTTACAGTGGGTGAACCTCTTCCTTCTGTAGAGCGAAGCAGGATCAGGAACAAGAGCCCTTACAAGAGCTCAGTAGCTAAGGGAGTATGCAGAGCATAGCAATCCCTGTAGTGATTATAGCTGCCCCTACAAACACGAGTAGAGGCTGCGAGTTAGAGGGTCAAGAAGTTATGTTTAATCAGCACTATAGGGCTTTATTTTATGCAAGTTTTTACACACAGTTACCACCCACATGGTTTTGTGGAACAGCCAATCAAATACATAATAATACAGTCAGACACTCCCAGTTAGGACACACAAACCCTCCCCTCTGCCTGTGATATAATTACTGTACAAAATGGGTTAACTTAATTATCACAGGCAGTAAAATACACAGTTTCATACAATATTCATAACTCCTAAAATATTCATACAATCTCCATAAACGTGTTTTACATATTTTGAATCAGCACACTCCAAATACAAAGATACCCAAAAATCAGACAATTTCCTCCAGTGGTTAAAAAGTTAGGTGGAAGTCCTTTTTGACCGACCGCAAGCATGGCTTTCCTGCCCAAAACAGTTCCATAGATTTGAGCTGTGTGGTCGGTCTATTTTATGCAGAAAAATAACCCGAATGGGGCGCCGTTAGTGTAAATAGCCCAGTATAACTGTGCATTCGAATCGTCGAACGCACTTCGATTTCAGCCAAAGCGTCGAAGTTGCAGAGAAGGTAAGGGTCAGCTGTGTTTGTGCAGTTTTGTAGCCGATTTCAGTTCTATGAATTTGACGGCACACACTGCTGACCGCGTTGCGGTCGGCAATTAACCTGCAGTTAACCACCAGCCTGGAAGGTAAATTGCCTGCACACTTCCACTTGCGTGTGGTCCGCCTGTTCGGTAATTGGTTTGGTAAGCCCCAATTACCGAACCATATGAGAAAAGGACATGAACCAAGTGTTTTAAAAGTCTTAAAGGAGCATTGTCACAAAAAGTCTCAATATGCCTATAGACTGTTTTTAAAGGGCCATACACCCCAGGGCAATAGTCATGAGGCAGGAGACTGGCAGTCAGGCTTCTCCATAAGCCATGGGAACACAGCAAATTGTCGCACGAAAAACCAGTTACAAAAGGCAATCCTGTGTGGTTAAGAAAGATATTGTCTATTCTGGAGTAGGTGTCTTGGGGGTGTGAGTAAAATGTATAGTCTTGTGCAATCTCCAGGCGTCCAGAAGGCCAGTGTGAGTCAGGAACATGTGTAAGAGTTTGTCTTTTCCCCCTCTACCCTGGGATCTCTGGATCCCTTGTTTTCTGCTCCTGTCGACTGCCGGACACGGCACCACTTTAAAGTCGCCCCCCACAGCTAGGATCCCACCCCCTACATTGGAGGTTATTGCTTTCAGTGAGGCCCAAAAGGAGTTGTCCGGCTCATTGGGAGCATATACATTTATAATACTGATTTTGTGTTGTGTAGAGTACCCATTACTACTAAGTATCAGCTTTCTGGGTCCGATTGGCTATTTGTGATTAGTAGGCAACGTTTATGAATTAAGATGGCAACCCCTGCCCTCTTCCACATGCTCCTCACCTTGTGTACACTTGTATATAGCCTGTCGCCTAGCTTGACGGGTGCAGACCTGGGAGGTGCATCACCTGGACTAATATGACATCTTTCCCCTTATATCCCTCAGCAGGAGCCTATTTTTATTGGGAGTGTTGACGCTTTTGATGTTTAGGGAGTCTATCTTAAGGGCAATGGGTGAGTAAGGTTCGGTGGCTTAATGTCAGCTGTCTGTAGGTGGTGGTCTTCCCCGTCTTGTCCGTGATAGTTGGGTATGGGGCATCTGTTGAGAATATCTCTATGTTTTCCCTACCGGTGTCGCATGCATAAGCCAAAAGGAAAGTTGAACAATAAACATCAGTACCAATAACAAAGTAAAATATAACATACAAGTGCAGTTAAGTATTTTTGTGTCTGCTCTTACACTCTGCTAGAGCAAATTGGGGGTGGGGATGGCATTCCAATGCACCATTCCACTATGTATCGAGGTGGCAAACTCACATCTTGTATCAAAACTTTTTTATTTCAGCAGCATCTCCGTAGGCTAAGGGGAGGAGAGGGGGGAAGTTAAATGGGGATGGCCACCTTATTTTATTAGGGAGACTGAAATAAGCTGGGGTATCCCACTGGTGCGCCCTTAAGGAGTAATTATTGCTAAGCAGCCAGGACCATACCTGCCTCAATGGCTCTGTATTTAGTAGGGCTATGCCAGCCTCAAAATGGTACTGCATATAGATAACTGGGGGGGGGGTTGGAGGGTTTCAATATTACGAAGGCACATCTGCTCTCCGGACCGTAAAAGCATAATGTGTGCGGTCGATTACCCATTTGTCATCAGGTATATCAAGTAGCAAATGCTTGAGGTAGTGTCCGAGCTTGTCCACCAGGGACCTCTCATTCTGTGATTCCAGAAAGCTTCTAATACAGTTTTTACATTGTGACTGTGACGGACCGCTGGCACTCCGACTGAGTACCTCCGCCAATCGATGCTCCTAGTGCTCGCTGAGGACTCCAAGCACTCCAACCGACACCATCAGCACTGCAGACCCCACTTCCAGCGATGCAACTGCGCCGGGGTCTCTGCTGTTTCCACCCACCCTGGACCCAAGGCCAGGATCCAGCTTCCAGTGGGTGAACCTCTCTTTCCCCAGAGAGGAACAGGAACAAATCAAGCTATTGCAAGAGCTTCCTCTGGGGAGTAAGTGATTATAGCAATCCCCAGAGTGTAGGTATCCCTTCCCCCAAACATGAGCCAAGGCTTAATGCTGGAACAAGACTGATTTACTGGCACACAGAACTCACAATTTATGCAACACAAAACTCCTCCTCTGGGCCAGGCTAGATAATTGAGTTTCTACAATACACAAAGCTCAATTATCTGCTGGCCAGAAATAATACAGTTTCATAAAACACACAGGGACCCCAAAACATGCAATAACCCCATAAAAGTATATCCTTGGAACCGGGGGATCTGGGTGAACCACATATCCAAAATTCACCCAGATCCGTTCAGTACTTTGGAAAATACAGTTTAATGCAGATTCTGCAGAACATATACAGGCTAAATGAAAAACAATCACTTTATAATGTGTCCCCTGCTGTATAGTCCAAAACCACTGCACGATGTCTCTGTGCACCAAATACTGGCAAGATGGCACCATGTTGAAAAGTCCAAACAGTGTCTGTGAGTTAAAATGGCCGCCATCCATTGTTCTCACCATGTGCTTCTGATACAGGAAATGGTGGCCACCCAGTAACTCCACAGTATGTCCCCAGATGGTTCTTAAAGGGCCAGCAGCAGCACAACACAAATCCATTATGCAAAAATCATGTCTTTAAAGGGCAATACATCCCAGGGGCCATAGTCACAGGGCAAGAGGCGGGCAAGCAGTCCTCTCCAGGCAAAAGTGGCGAAGGGCACTTCGTCACAGTGACCTATTTGCTAGGTCTTCCACCAGCATTTCAAGCTCTTTAGCTGTTTATCCATTGACTGCGATTGGGTCACGACTGTGTTGTGGACCTGCACCATAGTTTCAACCGTTTTCTAGGTCTGTCATGTGCATCCTCAGGGCCTGTATTTCAGCTTTTACCTCTTGGGAGCTGCGAGAGATCTCTCCCGCCAGGTAGTTCCTGACTTCCAATAGCTTGGTGAGTATTTGAGAGGTTTCCCCCCTTTGCTCTTCTAGGGGCTCACTGTCTGCCGTGGGAGTCGGGGAGAGGGAGCCGTGAGGGCTAGGTTGGTGGCCATCTTGTGCGGCCTGGTTTGAACTTGAGGCAACAAAGAGATCAGTGACAGTGAGACTGGCATCTCTAACCTCCCCTCTCTCTTCCTGAGCTGGTTTTGCTTGTGAGCCCACGGTGGACATGTTAAGCTGCAATTAAGTGAGTCTGTCCAGTCCGATGCTTTTGATATGTGGTAGATTAGAAATGGATGAGCGGGAGCTCTCTGATCAAGTGGCCATATAGGTCAGTAGTCAGGCCACACTACCCAGTATACAATTTTTGATAATCCAGATGCCTCCAGCATTTTTTCGAATCCGGATATCGCGACTCAACTGTATCTAAACTACAAATTGTTTTTAAAAAGCTATTACAAAAATGGTAATGAGGAACGTCCCACTAACACCTTTGCACCTCCCCAGGGTAGATACACCTCACAGGTTAAGATATGTAGGATATGAATATCCATTTTTCTTAATATCCTAGCTGTTCATATAAGGGTTAATTTGAACCAAGAATAAATTTGGAATTGTATCTCCGATTCTCGGAAATAAAATGTATCTAAAATCCTATTTACGGGAAAGGTTCTTGGAAAATGATTTTGAGATGTTCTTGGATAAGGATTTTGGGATGTTCTTGTTACTTGTCCAAGATTTCGGTATTTGTAATCATCTGGGTTTTATCCAATATGCATACATTATATAACACTGAATTATAACTAGAAACAGCTGTTTATAACTTGTGAAATCAATGTTATTGTCACGCCCATATGCTCATTTTTCCCTCTCCCATCCTGCTATGAAAATGGGGTATAAATATAACTGACGTATGAATACAATTTGAATTGGTTATTGAACACGTCTCTGCTATTCATTTCCAATTTCCAGAGCTCTGAATGAGTTGGCAAATATCCATCATCCACAAAGGACCTGGGCTGATTTTATCCCCAACAAACTGGTGTCAGAAGTTTGGGTGCAATTGGGAACGCAGATTACAGGTAAGAGGATCTTTAACCCCTTGGGGACACAACTTCTGGAATAAAGGGGAATCATGACGGTATATTTCTGTTGTGTGTCCTTAAGGGGTTGGGGACCTTTGCCTGCTTCTACCATCCTCCCACACATTGCATTTCTTGTTTTAATGGGGTTTTACACTATTTACATTTTTAAAGGGGATTTTCACTGCATAGTGTCTTTGGTAGACATGATTTTTTTAAGTCTTAGGTAGACTTCTATTACTCCTTGGGTTGCAGGAATGCCTTTGGCAGGCAGTATTGTGCCTGCCAAAGACAATTATTCTTTGGTAGAGTTTCACCTTTGGCAGGTGGTATAAAAAAATTTCAAGCCTTTGGCAGGCTGTGATGTCATGTGATGTACATTTACATATGGGTTTTGTAGACAAAAATGATTTAGAAAAAAAAAGGGGGTTAAAAGGGAATATTGTTTAAACCCGGTATGATGGATGTTTGGCATTACTCCGGCTTGCTACTTTATGTGCTATTTTATGATGTGCAATGCTGATTTTAAGCATAAAGTCTTAATTGAGGGAATGTATAAAGTACATGTAAAGGTGATGAAAAAAAAATAGAGGTTATTTAAGGGGGGCTACAGATTCTAGAACTAACATGATTTCTCTGCATGTATGTTTGTTTGCATAATGAGCCCTTTATTTTTATACTTGGACAAAAGCACTATAAACCCACTACACTATTTCATGAGAGTGGGATGTATGAGTGTTTATATGATGAGCCCTTTATTTTCATATTGGGACAAAAAGTCACTTCATTCAAAACGTCAAACACCACATTCTTCTGCCCTGTGTGTTTGTTGCAGAGAATTTATGTTGTAAATTTAGTTGATTATAAATTAAAGAGCAAAATTTATATTTTCAGCGGTCCAACACATGCTTCATTTTGTGCTGCAAGCTAACTTTTAATATTCCAGTACGTCACATGTTGTATGTGCTTTAAATTGTATGTATTCTGTAAATTGTTGTATGGGGTTAATGAGATTTTATTGATTGTGACCCGAACTGTGCAGAAGTGGGTTTGAAATTTTGGTCATGAAATGTAGGATCAGAAAACCATGGACAAAGGTTTTTACCTGTGTTGGTCTGACTTTTGGAAACTCAAATTGACCGGTCAAAATTTTGCTATGCCTTTAACATGTAGTAGTATAAATATTATGAGTCTTTGAGAGTTCTGACAAATGCAGGTGATACCATGTCTGAGTAATCTGGTCCAAATGTTCTATAAGCGTATAAGAGAGAAATTCTATTGACAGGGTACATATGTTGCAACTGGTTAATGCAAGTGTTATACAAATGTTTAAGTCAGACGCGTTATATGGCCGTCCGGGATCCCTTCTTTAAAAAGAAAAAATAAACCCTTTGGTACCAGAACTCTTAAATCTGATACCAACTAAAATTGGTATACCTTACAATAATATGTTCTGAATACAGCTGTTAGAAGTTTATTCTGTGTAAATGGTGATTGTGATAAATGTGTGTTTTGGGTACTCATTTTGAAGTATGCAGTTTAATTGTCATGTATGTTAATGGGTATTTTGCTGTGTTATTTTAAATTATATTTGAATAAGTTTGTCTTAGTATTGATACAGATGGAAATGGCAGCGTAATAATCTATTAAATAACTGATTTATTATTGAATACTGGTCTAAGAGCAATATGAGTTGTAGTCTTAAGAAAGGAAAAAAAGGAGGGAGGCTGTTTTTGTAAGTTTTAGCTGATTTCCAAAATTCTGTTGCAATAATGGACTTCCTGCCAAAATTTGACTTTCCTGTCCAGTTGCCAGGTTCTCTGATCTAATCTTAAAGCAGTACTGCTTGCATAGTTTGCAGACATGCATAATGCACAAACATGAGAACCTATTTTATGTCTGTCACAGAGTGTGACATTTATTAATTTATTTTGGATTGAGTTAATTGCCTGTCCATGAATATGCTTTTTGTATTGGCATGTCTGCTGGATATCTGCTAATTTCGTTGTGTTCTGTGTTATAAGACATGTGTGATATTACAATGAGTATGAAGAATATTTAAAGAATATTTGCATGTCATTAATGCAAGTCTTTTTACAACAGATTAAAAAAAAAAAAAACGCTGGTCATCCGACAAGAAAGGGGCCCCTGGGAAAGAAAAGAAAAAAAATCATCTGCTTTTCAAAATCGTGGATCCACGTTTCCAATTTTAAATGTCTCTCTCTCTCTCTCTCTCTCTCTCTCTCTCTCTCTCCGTATTATTAGGGGAGTATTAAGAGTTAACTCTACTTTTAAAGTGCATTGCATTATTTAAGAAAAAGAAAAATTTGTTATCTTTAAAATAAACAATTGTTATGTTATATGGTTATAAAAAAAATAAAAACAAATTATGGATGTATAGGATAGGTTTTTTCCAAGATTAAGATTCATCTAGTATGCCTCATTGATTATAGTAAAATGATGAAATGGTATTTTTAATAGAGATCCGATAATTTCTTTTGAGGCAATTCTAAACTACTGTATTATATTTGTATTGGTATATTGAAAGCATTTTGCATACCCAGAAGAGAATAAATAATATAATAATTATAAAAAGAACCATACTATGGGAAGAGGTCACCCTATTAAATCGCTAAGGGGTTAAACTCATTTTTGATAAGCATATAAAATTTAGTTTTTGTGGTTAGACTTTTGATACTCAATTTGAACTCAATTGAAGTATTACAACCATATCCTTGCAGGTATAGGAAACAGCTGCAATATGATTTTAATATTTGCAATATATTAGTGTTTTCAATGTATTCTGACAATGGAAAAGTACCTAACTGCATGTCTGCATTACACCTATGACCCAGACTGTCAGTATTGCAAACCCTATATGAAGACTCTGCTTTCACTGTTTATGTATACACCCCTAGACAACCGTGCTATACATATACAAAAAATCTTCAAAAGCTTATTAATATTATATCTGTGTGGTACACAAAGAGGGGGTGTGAGTTAGGTAATCTTGACCTGTGTGAGGTAATCTCGACCTGCATATGGAATATGCTTCCTCCTTGCTCACTTTTGGTTAAATTGTTGGTCTGTGACTGGCCCTCTTTGACCCCAACTGAATTTCTTGGAAAGATTCATGAGAAAGATACAGCAGGTTGTTTTGATATAAAGAAAGAGGGAAAAGTATGTTGTATCGGTCACAAAAGGATTGTGATCTTGAGCAGGCGAGAAAAGGACATTTGGGAGGTGATAGGAGATTGAATCAGAAAAGTTTTGAAAGCAGAGGTAGAGGATTTGATCAAAGGACCTAACTTTTGTAGAGGTGGTAACTTCAGCACTGTTTTAATTCTGGATAGCAGGGATTCACCCCAAGGTGCTCGTGGTGAACCCGGTTCTCCTGGTCAAGCTGGCCCCACTGGTATTGCTGGTGTCCCTGGCTTCCCTGGTGCCTGTGGTGCTCAGTTGGTGTCTGCTGGGATGCACATAAGGGTAACAATGGTGAACCTGGTGCTCAAGGAGACAAGGGAGAACCCGGTGCTAAGGGAGAACCTGGCCCAGCTGGCATTCAAGGACCCACCCTGGCAGGTTCCTCAATACCAACCACAACTTTCAAGCTATACCCACACCCAACAACCTCAGCCTAATACACAGATGGTTCATGTTTTTATAGTTTTGAGTGATAAAACAGTATTAATGCTGGCTCTTAGAGGATGTACAAGCTGAAGTTGAAACCTAGACATTGTTTGCATAGGCTGCGCAATGTGAAATAACTAAAATAAAATAGGATAATAAGTATGCTTAGTCAATTTGTAACGTGGTATAATAGAGGCATCTACAATAAAATAAGTGGGTTTCCAAGACCTGACAAGTGAGGGCAACTTAATATAACATATGTCTACAGTTTGCTGTCCCTTCCTTATCAGAGGCCACTTGCAACCTTAACACAGCAAGACAACTCTTCCGAAACCTGTATTAAACAAAGCACTTTAGAACAATAGTAATTCACTTTGTTTCTCTAGTTGTTCTGGAAAAAATATTGTTTAAATGGGATAAATGTATGGAGGTTCCACCATGTATTAAAACATGATTACACACAGAATTGGTGGCTTTTTGGACATCGGGATCTATAAAAGGTTTCGGTTTCCAAAGATGTTATCAGGGTCCACAAAGTTTCTGACAGACTTCAGCATTCCAATTTTATTAAAGTAATTAATTGGGATTATCAAATCAAGGTTTAAATTTAAGAACAGCATTTTATTGGGAATTATACCAATATGTATATGTTAGTGTTTTAGTACCCAACAAGCATTTATATAGAATGAGTGCTTCTCTCATCCACACAAAGGCATTCTAAAGGGAAATTATGTATTAAAATTTTATAAAGGACAAATTCAATGAATCATAAGCAAAACTGAGAGAAGTACATGTTACACTAGTTAAGAGTTTAACTTTAGTCTCCTATTTGAGTTTAGATAATTAATTTATTGATGTCGTACTGATCCTTGTGTTTGTATGATTATAGAGACCGTACTGGAGTATTTGTGCCGCCTGTTATTTGGGACTACACACCAATCTCTCTGGCTGACCTACCTTTTTTGCAATTAAATCTGTTTGGTCAAAAACCATACTGGCCGAAGAAACTGAGATGCTTACTTATGAGGACATAAACTAACTTGGAAAGTCCTGAAGATGCAGTGCTGTCTAATGCTGCTATTTCTGTATTACCCTTTCAACAATTGGGGTGTTGCACAGAGTATTGTGGTGAACATCCAGCAAACAGAAGAATTAAGAACTAGGTGGAAGCTGACATTGTCTTGTTGTCAGCCATATTGTTACCCTTAGCTATGTTATGGTGTCTAAGATTCTTTATACTCCTTGAAAGACTTATTCTATTTTTCTGGACTATACTGGACTATTGAACTATTTTGTTATTTTTATTTTTGTAGCGTTAGCCGGAGAGAGAGGAAGTGTTAGCTTACTCAGGCATGGATGTACTATGTGTGTCATTGATGTATGTTGAGTGTACCAAGGATGGATTCCCATGTATTAAGTGTGGATATGACTGGACCATCGAAATAGGGATGTGATTAGGAGGCATAGGATGCGAGGTCATGATTAAGATTATTGCTAGAATTGCAAACTGATTAGAAATGATCTCATGATTTAACATGTAAGTGGGCCTTTTCAAACTAATCAAGAAGTGTTTCCCAATCCCGATACCCGAGCTATTTACTTACAAGTGCAGGTTTTATAAGTCACTAATGCTGTTAACGTGAGGGGATGACATGTCTACACAGTCATGGCCCTCACTTAGAGTTTCCTCAGATGTGCTTTTTTCCTCAAATATGAGTTTTTGCCACTGGGTTTTTTGACCTGGCCCAAGTTCACTGGGTGGACTGGTAATCCAAGACCCTGGTCCAAAGAGGGGAAATAGATTTTATTCCCATTTTTGATTATATGTGTTTACGTTGTGAATTATAATAATAATATTCCCGTAGTTGGGAATAATACACTTTGCCTGTTTTGATCCAAGGCTCAAGTTACAGATAACATGATGTGCAGTCTGTTTAAAATCGGTTAATATGTCAGCTGTTTGAAATATTTAACTTGTATACTTAAAAGATGTGTACAACAGATGATTACAGAAGCTGAAAATCGACAGCTCGATCTCCTCTTAAAGGGAAAACCTACGGCATAGAGCAAATGGGGAAAATCGAGGTGAAGAAATAATGAAAGTCCCGCAGACGTGATTAGCACGTCTGAATATACCTCCTTTCGTTTCTCTGCCGCAGGCCTCCCATGGATATTCCGTAAGGTAGATCACGATATGATCTAAAGAGAGGAATTGTAGGATATGAATATCCATTTTGCTTAATATCCTAGCTGTTCATATAAGGGTTAATTTGAATCAAGAATAAATTTGGAATTGTATCTCCGATTCTCGGAAATAAAATTTATCTAAAATCCTATTTACGGGAAATGTTCTTGGAAAATGATTTTGAGATGTTCTTGGATAAGGATTTTGGGATGTTCTTGTTAATTGTCCAAGATTTCGGTATTTGTAATCATCTGGGTTTTATCCAATATGCATACATTATATAACACTGAATTATAACTAGAAACAGCTGTTTATAACTTGTGAAATCAATGTTATTGTCACGCCCATGCTATGAAAATGGGGTATAAATATAACTGACGTATGAATACAATTTGAATTGGTTATTGAACACGTCTCTGCTATTCATTTCCAATTTCCAGAGCTCTGAATGAGTTGGCAAATATCCATCGTCCACAAAGGGCCCGGGCTGATTTTATCCCCAACAATCCCTACACTAGACAAAAAGAAAAAACATAGGGTAATATGGATATATAAAAGGTATTGAAAATTAGTTATATAAACCAATAAAAATCAACAGAGCATACAAAACACTAAATATCTAGAATAAAACGGTCAAGGTGTAAATCATGTGTGTCAGAAACTGTAAATAAGGGTCAGAAAAAAATGAATATGTAATAAGAGTAAACAGAAAAGGGGGGAGTAATATTCGCCTCCTTGTATTAAGAAAATAATAATAAAATCTTGTAATTTTATAAAGTCACAGAGGCTCAGATTAGGCTCATTTAAAACAGAGCAATAACGGTAGAAGCAAAATATTGTGTAGGCTCAAAACAAAATTCACGGAAAGCAAATTCACATGACCAGTCTGCAACCTTAACAAAAACCTCCAGGCAACAACCAAAGAAAATGCTTTTGAATCCATAGTTCCATTAGTTGAATGAGGTCCAAATGTAGATGAATCCAAGATCCATCTCACCTATCTGGCTAAAGAGGTTGTGGAAACCAGATGGTGAGGTTTGCTTAGGGTGAGCTATAACTCTGGCTGAGAGAAATCCCTGAAGACTGACGTCCGGGACTCATATTCCCTAGGGCAGGAGATAGAACATAAGACATGATGTAGAAAGCTGGGATAGAACATTGATTTAATAGAGGTCTTAGTATGTCTGGAGATATCAAGATATAACCCTGTTGGAGTTATATAATAAGTATTACATAGTTACATAGCTGAAAAGAGACTTGCGTCCATCAAGTTCAGCCTACCTCACATTTGTTTTTTGCCGTTGATCCAAAAGAAGGCAAAAAAACCCAGTTTGAAGCACAATTTTGCAACAAGCTAGGAAAAAAAAATCCTTCTTGACCCCAGAATGGCAGTCAGATTTATCCTTGGATCAAGCAGATATTACCCTACATTGGGTGATGTCTAGTGTCTAGACAACTGCCTCAGTAAAAAATCTGTGTTGAATAGCCAGCATTCAAAAAGATGAAAGACAATATTGACGTCTCAAAGAGCAGTATAGTACGGTTGAGGAAGTTGAGCCAGCCATATATTCTGAAGCAGTCGACAAATAAAGAGATATCTCCCTGCTGGAAATCCATAAATCCCAAATGTCCAGCGGAGATAGATTGATAAAAAAAATCACAGTGCAGCAAGCCTAACCATTCTTAAATAAATAAGTAAGGACTTGCAGTACACACGTTACAGGAGCTAATACGTAGTGGCGGAACAAATGTAGAGAGCCGTGGTGCAAAAAAATTGATTGCTCTCTCCCCCTTTCGTCCCGTAGCACAAGAATGGCCAAAAGGTAGATCCCCATATGTCATACCACTCTCATGATGCTATGCCAGCTGGAAATCTACCAAGGTTGCATTTATGAGCAGTTTTTGTGCATTTGAATGTAAGCATGTTTTGTATAGAAACACCTCCCAAATACGTGATAATATAAGAACAAGTGCAGATAACCTGAAATATAGGTCATGGTTCATAAACGGTATCTGTATAAAAGATTAAAAGACTGACATAGCATAGTACAGTACTAACTAGGTGAGTGATATATTAGTGGAAATAGGTGCACTCACAAACAAAATTGAAATCAGGCTTCTCACCCTCCCAAGGGTAGCAATCTTATGAATAGACGATCCTCCGTGGGATATATAAAAGAGTAAAAAAACAAATATGGTGAAGTATGTAATTAAATTACAAAATAATATTTATTGGTCTCACTTACAAGTGAAGAGAAATAGCAGGCATATCTCCATATAACATGGAACTCCCAGGAACAATATGGAAGAGAGTCCAATGGAAGATCCAATAGCAGGCAGAATACAATTAAAATAAAATAAAAATAAAAATAAAAACTACATACAAAATATAAAATAATATAGCAGCATCTATAAAACTTAAAGTTCTCCCTCCCTTGTCACTCTCTTTCTCCCCCTCCCTCCCTTGTCATTCTCTTTCTCCCCCTCCCTCCCTCCCTTGTCACTCTCTTTCTCCCCCTCCCTCCCTCTCTTGTGACTCTCTTTCTCCCTTCCCCCCCTCTCTTGTCCTCTTTCCCCCCTCCCCTCCCTTGTCACTCCTTTGCCACTCTTTCCCCCTTCCCTCCCCCTCCCTTGTCACTCTCCCCCCCCTCCCCTCCTCCCCCTTTCCTCTTTCCCCCCTCCCTCCTCCCTTGTCACTCTTCCCCCCTCCCTTGCCAGTCTTCCCAGTTTTAGCGTGGCCGAGCCCTCTATTGGTCCGCGGGTACAGGTAGCTTTTTTTCCTGTGCACTTCCTGTTAGTCCGGCCGGGTACAGGAGACAGATGCTCCCTGTACCCGCGGACTATACTGGGCTCGGCCACGCTACAGAGAGGGAGTGACAGGAGGGAGCGCTGAGCGCTTTCCTCCTGTCAGCCCCTCTCCTCATGCTGCGCCTGGGCGGTGCGGTCTGCCCTCCTGGACGCACCGCCCGGGCAAAGCTGCAGCCGCCTGAGGCTCTCTACAGAGCGCTCGGGCGGCTGCAGCTTGGGGGGGCCGGCGGGGCTGGGGGGGATTTCCCCATAACCTGTCCCCCCCGCATCAGCTTTAAAGTTTCTGGGACCAGCTCTGTAAGTGATAATAAAGTTAAGCGAGATAAGAACAAAGGCCATCTTGCCTGTCTAGAAGTCATTTAGCATCACCAATATATGCCAAATTTTTGTGATCAGTTATGATCAAAAGGGGATCCTTGGAACCCTCTAAAAGATGTCACCATTCTTTAAGCACTAGTATAATGGCCAACAATTCTCTGGTGCCAATATCATAATTACGCTCTGCCGGAGACAACTTTCTAGAAAAGTACCCACAGGGATGCAGAGGGGTATCCTGACTCTCCCTCTGAGAAAAAACAGCCCACACCCCTGTTTCGGAGGCATCAACCTCCTGTATGAAGGATTTGCTAGTGTCAGGATGTACCAAAATGTCAGCAGAAGCAATCATTTTTTAAGACGTTCAAAAGCTTCTCTAGCTTCTTTAGACCATATAGTACAACTAGCCCTCTTACGTGTCATTTTGGTGATGGGTGCTATCACAGAAGAGAAACTTTTGATGAATCTCCTGTAGTAATTAGCAAAACCAATAAACCTTTGAATAGGCTAGGGGAGGAAGGACGACACCTTCAGCTCCCTGGGACTCACACTGTCACTGGAGATCTGGGTTGGCTGCCCAGCATCACTGTAGGGCCAGTAGAGAGACCTCGGTCCCATCTCCACCTGCCATCTGTGGGTCTTCCCAGGACCAGTCTTTGAGGTCCCTCAACATTTGCGAGTAAGGACCACTGGCTTCCGTACTCGGTAACTCCGGCTGCTGCTGGGGATCTGCCCAGCATCCCGTTGGGCCCGGTGGAGAGACCTCGGCCCCATCTCCACCTGCCTGTTGTGGTTCCTCACAGGACCAGTGTATGAGGACCCCTACTTCGGGTTCCTCTGGCCGCCTCAGGGGGAAATGGTTAACCTCCTTGAATGCAGCCTCTCTTTGGCTGTTGTAACACTCCATCCACTGAGCATATTCTCTCTCTTTCACCAGCCGGAATTCTCGGTCCATCTTTGCGTTTCACTCGGCTGTGACCTGATTCCAAATCGCCTGGAATATATCCATGGGCACATTATCACCATACTGGGCCACTCACTGCCTCACCTCGGCCAGTCAATCATCGCCAGAGCCTTCCATACTTGTCTGCTCCAAGTCACTGGATACCTCTGCTCCCAGGGGCACTGCACGTGTGCTAGCGTTGCCTTCAATTTGTTACTACACGAACGTTGTCTCCGAGCTGCTTTACCTCGCACTAGGACGCCATCCCGCTTGCCACCAATGTAACGGATCGACGGGCACCCCGACTGGGTACCTCCATTGAAGGATGCTCCTAGCGCTTCCCGAGGACTCCAAGCACTGCAGCAGACACCACAACCACCGAACCGGAGAAGCATACGAATGCTCTCAAGCATATGAATGCTGTAAACAGCTGAACAGGAAAAGCATACAAACAGCTTACACTGCTGGCAATCAGCATACAATCCAATTCCCCCAATAACGAGACAACACTTCGTTTTGAGGTCAAGCAGAACTGACTGTACTGACACACACAGCCTCTTTTATGCACAATCCACAAACATAGTACTGCCCACAGGGTTTGAAATATAACCAATCAATCCGTACAATACACACAGACACTCCCACACAAAATCCTCCCCTCTGCCTGTGATATGATTACTGAACACAATGGTTAATATAATTATCACAGGCAGAGAAATACAGTTTTCTAAAACATATCACAGGCACCCCAAAACATGCAATAAGCCTATAAATATATAAAATATATCCTCGGAACCGGGGGATCTGGGTGAACCACATATCCAAAATTCAACCAGATCCGTTCAGTAGTTTGGAAGATACAGTTTAATGCAGATTCCGCAGAATATTTACAGGCTATATGAAAAATAATTACTGTATAATGTGTCCCCTGTTGTATAGTTTAAAACTACTGCACAATGTCTTTGTGCACCAAATACCGGCGAGATGGCACCATGTAGAAAAGTCCAAACAGTGTCTGTGAGTTAAAATGGCCGCCATCCATTGTTCTCACCATGTGCTTCATCCATTGTTCTCACCATGTGCCCCTGATACATGAAATGGTGGCCACCCAGTAACTGCACAGTATGTCCCCAGATGGTTCTTAAAGGGCCAGCAGCAGCATAATAAAATACAATATGCCCAAATCAGTTCCTAGAAGGGCAATACATCCCAGGGCCATCGTCGCAGGGCAAGAGGCTGGCAAACAGGCCCCTCCAAAAACCAGTGGCAGGGTCACTTTCGCCACACCCACATTTAACGTATCCCCAGATAGCTTAGATCTGATTAGCGATATTACCGAACAGCGCTCAGATCCCATTCACACAGTTCAATTGCCATGGAGCCAAAGTCTTTCACATAGTCTTTCCATAGGTTAGTCGACGAACACCACTGGCCATTCGTATGTCCAAGATCGCCGCCGCCGCCACGTGTTCGTTCATACAAATGACGACCACCCAGCCAACCATTCGACAATAGAAAGTGTCTGCGGTTAACCACAACATTCTAATGAGGCCAAGAGGTTAACAAGCAGCACACTTCCCTGCTGGGAGGACCGCCATTCGGTAGTTCTTTCGGGAAAAGATGAATTCCACATAGGGGCCGTACGAACAAGGCAATAGCCGAACAAACAAACGAACCAGCATAAAATAAAAGTAATACAAAGACAGAGAGGTCTGTCACAAAAGTCCTGTAATCAATGCATGGCCGTAATTCTCCATCTTTTTTCGGATACAAAGATGACTTACGTATGTGGCCTTTATTTAGAGAATCTTTGAAGTACTCATCCATGATTCTACTCTCCTGTGGGAGGCATAGCATCGGGTAGCAGATCTATGGAGCAATCATATGATCTGTGAGGAGGTAGAATATTAGTCTGACTCTTACTAAACACCTCTTTGACCTCCCAGTATTGTATGGGAATTTCAGAGGTCTGAGGCGTAGCGGTGGGCAAAGTAACGATGCCCACTCACTTAATAATGGGAGGGAGGAGGGGGAGAAAGAGCGTGACGAGGGAGGGAGGGAGG
>OW240920.1:17742790-17776602 GCA_933207985.1 Pelobates cultripes
TCTTTGTTTATAATTCCAATAAAGTATTTTTTAATGTTTATTAGTAGTGAACTTATCACAATACACCTTAACCCAGGTAGAGTCTGACCTACTGGAAAGAGGTTTATCTTTCATTCCAGTTCCACGATTTGATAAGTTTATGTGGGTTAAAGATATTCATTTATTCGCTCGAAAACTTTTACTCCATAAAACACATGTCCAAAATAATGAAAAAAAGGCTAAAGCATTAGGTCTTGAACCCAAGGATTATCAGCTTACTTTACTGCTTGCAGAGCTGCTAGAAGAAAGCGACCCCCTTGAAAGAGAACAATGTCCTCATACAGACCTTTGTCGTAGGAGTGAATATTGCCAAAGAATGGGAGTTTCGAAGTGTGTAGAGACCTTTTTGGAAATGGTCTGCAAAGAAATTGATACTTTATCTCCCCTGAAATTTATGCTTAAACCTAATTCTAACTTATATGTGGAAGTAAAAGCTTTAAAAAATCTTCAAGCAAGAGAGGAGATAACTATTGAACCCTTGGATAAAGGGGGAAACTTTGTTATCCTAGACACTACTCATTATGTTACAATCACTAAGAAAATTATTTCTGACACTACAACATACAAAGTATTAAAAACAGCATTTTTAGTAAAATTGAAACAAATCTTACAAAGGGGATTCGATGATAATTTGATATCTAAAAAAAGAATATGAGTTTATGCTCAACACAAATCCACGTATATCTACATTCTATAGTCTACCTAAAATCCATTAAAAAAAATACCAAGATCTTACGGGTAGACCTATCGTGTCAGGAAACAATAACTTGACACAGAATGTTAGTATATATTTGAATCATATCTTACGACCCCTAGTGGCCAAGCTTCCCTCCTACTTAAGGGACACTAAACAAACTTTGGCACATCTCAATACCCTAAATATGCCTACGAATTCTATGCTTTGTAGTCTTGATGTGGAGGCGCTCTATAGTTCGATTCCCCCACTCTGCAGGGCTCAAACATGTACAGTATTTCCTACCACAGAGGGGTCTACATCTATATCAACATAGTGAATTTGTCATCGAACTATTACACTTCGTGTTAACCCATAACTTATTTTTATTCGATGGCATATATTACCACCAGGTACAGGGTACGGCTATGGGGACGTCGTGTGCGCCCTCTTATGCCAACCTGCACCTGGGATGGTGGGAAGAAAAAATAGTGTTTACAGCTTGCTCCAACCAATTCACTCGATATATCCTCTCTTGGAAGAGGTATATCGATGATATCATGATGATTTGGAGAGGCACCACGGAAGATTTCATCCTCTTTGTACAGTTACTTAATGACAATACTCTCAATTTAAGATTTACATCAGAAATGGGCACACCCAGTCTCAATTTTTTGGATCTTACCCTAATCCAAAGGGACCTCTTTATAAAAAAATACGGCCACTAATAGCCTGCTCAACTGGGGAAGTTACCATCCAACTCCCCTAAAAAGAGGCATACCAACCGGACAGTATTTGCGCCTGAGGTGCAATTGTTCCGATGTTCAAGATTTCAAAAAGAGAGCAAGAGAACTACGTGCAATGTTTAGAGCTAAAGGATATCCACACAAATGTTTAAAACGGGCCTATCAACGAGCCCTTTTGGCCAATCGAGAGGACCTTATAAAGGATGTATCGTCACTCTCAAGTCATAATGCATTTGACTCTAAACATTTGAGAGTCATCGATACGTATGACGCTGGGTGGGAGCAAGTTAAATCTATTCTAAATAGATATTGGCCCCTGCTCAAACAAGACGAACATCTCAAAGAGGTCCTTCCCACAAATGTGGCTCTTGTAGCACGAAGGGGCAGGAATATTAAGGACATCCTTGTACATAGTGTGAAGAAATTCCCCTTTTTATACACTATTTCTACCTATTTGCACTCGGTAGATGTACCTACCGAACAAAGACCACCCCCTGGCTCATTAAGCATCAAAGACTACTTCAATTGAGGCCTCTGTCTGTGCGGCCAGCGTTCATACTACCGAACGCCACGTGGCAGAGAAAACCGCGGCCATCTTTGTTCATGCGAACAAAGGCAGCGGGACTTGGTCGTCGAGTGTATGGAACTGAAATCGGACACTCGACTTCCCGAACACCGGTCCCAAACAGACGAACGCTGGAACTCTACTTACCGAATAGCTAGAAGAGCGCTATTCGGTACTTTGGTGCATTCGACAGAGGGGAACAATCGCTGCTAAGAGCCAGGGGAATCCATTCGGTAGTTTGTTCGGTTTTATCCTATTTCTAAAGTGACCGGCAAAACCCACTAAACTCATGGAACTGTTTTGGGCATACAGCCCAGGGTGAGCCGGTCACAGAAAACCTCCATAGTTTTTGCGAACCCCTGAACCGATCTGGGTGAAATTCGGATATGTTGGTCACCCAGATCAGGGCTATCAGGGGACCTGTTATTTGTGGGGATACCCCAAGTATAAAGGGGTGTTCCAGTTATTGGGGAAAAAAAGTGATTTTTCAGCCCGGTGATAATTAAGTTATTATTTTATCAGACTTAATTATCTCCAGGGCTAGGGGAGGGAACTGTGGGTGTGTGTTATAGTTCTACAGTATGTGATTGGTGAATATTTGTTCCTCCCGAGGGCTGTCCCCTTGCATGGGGATTGCATAAAAGCTGTGTGCACCCATTAAAAGTTAGTTCATTTTGTACCCTTCTTCTTGACTTCGGTGATGTTTGGGGATTTGTGTGTTTCACTAAGGGAGTCATCTTGTGAAGCTATTGGAATTGCTATAGGATTCGTCTACTCTATCTACCGAACGGAGGGCTATAATCACTAAGGCTCTGGCGGTTCGGGAGGAAACTACTGAATGAGGTTTAAATATACTTGGTTTCCTTACACATAGCCACTTTAAACAGTCCAAAACGATCTCTACTCATTGGTTATCCAACAAGCTTCTAGGGACTTACAAATGTGGTTGATGCAAAGCTTGTAACTTCATCTGCAAGGATTCCAAAAGTTTTCATAATAGTGCTCAGTCTGATACATTCCACCCGAACTCTTTATTCAACTGTAACACCAAGGGCCTGGTCTATCTGATAAAATGCCAATGTAATAAATTATATGTGGGCAAGACTTTCAGGCCATTTAAAAGATGGATCCTGGAGCATATAAACTCTATTAAAACTAGTTGACATATTGAAACTACAGTATCCAGACATGTTAAGAATTTTCATCAAGGTGACCACATATTCTTAGGTATAGAATTGGTCAAACTTGATCAAAGGAAGGGGAACCTGGATAAACTCCTTAGGAGAAGAGTGTTTTTGGATCTACCGCTTAAACACTCTGTCTCCTATGGGGTTGAATGAAGGCTTCTCCTACTCTCCCTTCATTAGTGATCTCTAATAGTTAAATACCACCTACATAGTTATAGGAACTTTACAATATTTTATGACCTATAAATAGATTAATTCACATACACTTATCCTTTAATTCATTTAATTACTATAAGTTTACTTCAATTAGATACCTCTAACATCTAATGATATTTATGATCTCTCAGTTACTGATTTTCATCTAAGCCTTTTTTCCTCTCAGATCTTTAATCATGTGACAGTACCCTTAGGTCGACATTCATAGTAACATTTGATTTTTATTTCATTGTGTTTATAGCCAGTCTCTTGTTTTTAAAGAATAAACAGATATCCAGTTTATATCATTATAGCAGTCTAGGTTGCACTTTTGATTTTCATTTATAGATATTGGCAGTATATTTTTCTAGTCTCCAGTGTACTTTTTATTTATCATCAGTATTATCCTACTCTATAGGTCTACATTTCTAGTTACAATCCTAGATATATTAAGAGACTCTATGCCAAATCAGTTACCTCCTATCCCCTTGACATATCAAATATAACTCGTAAAGTATACCCCATTATACCAATTTTAAAGTCCACTGATGTATTTTGTGTCCTTCTAAATTATTCTATTCTTTTGACACATACTTAGATTACTAACTTTCACATTTTATAGTAACACCTCTTGTGTCAATGTTACCTTACCATTCCTGATCCTTATTTATTATTTTTCTTTTGATATATACCTGGATCAATCTGGCTAACAATCATAAGTATATTTCTATTGCAACATCCTCTAAGTTCAGGTGGCAAATCTTGTGCCACCTTACTTATATTTTCTCCTGCTCTTGTAATTAAACTTCTATGGTATATATTAGTATATTTGTCAAAGTCTGTTTTGTTCTGATATATAACTGATATGAGACGATCTATCAGGAGTCCTACAGGGTGTTTTAAGTTTATTCATTTGATGTGTGATCCCACCCACTCCTGTCCTCTCTTTCACTCAGTATTACAACAGACTTTACACATTACATATGTTGTCACTTTAAAGGGAGGAGTTACCAGCCGCAAGATGCGGCATTTTCACTCGCCCCTATCCCGCCTACCACTGACACGCAGGCATGAACAAGGGAGGAGTTTCCCCTCCCCACAAGAGATATGTAAGGAACAGCCGCATGACGCGGCATTATGTCCCCTCCCCACTATCTTGTCTCTGCGTCCTTACATTCACGTAGGACAGGACGCACGTACGGGCGCACCGCCCATTTTTATGGAGGGTATGACGTATATACGGATTCTCCGCCCATACCACGCCCTTCTACACACCGGCTGATGATCGCCGGGCGATTTTGGGACGACTCTGATTGGCGATTCAGGATTTAAGTCATTTTACCTTCCGAGGTATTCTTAGCCCTGACGAAGGTGCATTAGACGCACCGAAACACGCGTTGGGTTCTTTGTTAGCTCTCACTTTTTTTACACATGGTGGCACTAGGTCTTTGATTCACTCTGTTATTTTATTTCAGCACTGAGTTATGTGACTCAGGGGAGACTGGCAGAGGGATTTTCTCCTTTTCATCTTTCCTTCAGGGACAGCATAGAACACCCTTGAAGGTGTTTATTTTAGGAGCTATAGGTGATTGTACTTTGGATCTACATCTCTCCTTCTATTGCTGCCCTTTCAAGCATCCCCTAATGAGGTGTGATTCCTCGCTATACACTACTAGAGACAGCATAGAACACCCTCGAAGGTGTTTCATTTAGGAGCAATAGGGCAAATTCATTTTATATATACATCCCTTTTGTTATCCTCTGGCTGCCTGTATTATGGCTATTAGCTCTACCCCATTTTTGAGGCTAGTAACTTAGTAAGCCTCCTTGTTGTTGATACTTGGTATATTTATCCATATTAATTTTGAGTCCTAAGTCTGATTTTCCATATATAGTGCCTTTCTTTGTTTATAATTCCAATAAAGTATTTTTTATTTTTATTAACTTTCTGTGGCACCTTTTGGAACTAATAGGCTATTTATTATATGGATAACTTCTATCAGTACTCACTGCTGAACTTCGGAGTCATAATATTTATTAAGAATTTCCTGTACTTTGTTTAAACCAGTTTTGAGTCTCATTTGTTTGAGACTCTAGCATTTTCTATTTTCTAATGCTTGTCAGCTTCCATAAGGTCAGCAATAAGTTGTGCCTTGTTTTTGCCAAAAGTTGGTAAGCCCCTTAATTGACACAACAATTGTAGATTATGCTAGCTTTAGTGTACCTATAATCTTAATTTTATTAATGACAGGAGGTGAGTATTTGCTTAAGTCTCTCTTTACTAGAACTCCACGGCAGCACAGAAAAACATCCAATCAGAAAAGTTAGGTACTATAAAACTCCCCTCCCCATGCATCATTTCCTCTTTCAAGCTGCGACAAAACGAAACAAAAGGCAGAAAACATCATGGGAAAGAAACGAAGTCCTAGATACAGTTGCAAGAAAAAGTATGTGAACCCTTTGGAATGATATGGATTTCTGCACAAATTGGTCATAAAATGTGATCTGATCATCATCTAAGTCACAACAATAGACAATCACAGTCTGCTTAAACTAATAACGCACAAAGAATGAAATGTTGCCATGTTTTTATTGAACACACCATGTAAACATTCACAGTGCAGGTGGAAAAAGTATGTGAACCCTTGGATTTAACAACTGGTTGAACCTCCTTTGGCAGCAATAACTTCAACCAAACGTTTCCTGTAGTTGCAGATCAGCGTGCACAACGGTCAGGAGTAATTCTTGACCATTCCTCTTTACAGAACTGTTTCAGTTCAGCAATATTCTTGGGATGTCTGGTGTGAATCGCTTTCTTGAGGTCATGCCACAGCATCTCAATCGGGTTGAGGTCAGGACTCAACTCCAACCTCAAGTAATGCGTCTAATTCCACCACCAATTTCGTCGTAGTCCTGAGTAGGGTCTGTTCATTCCCTCATGACCTCATGACCTACCCGGTGAGTTGTCTCATCCAAGAATAAATTAATCATGCAGGCAAGCGTACGGTCAAAACTAGTCGTCTCTTAAGTGATTCCAGTATCCCAAATAGACTGTGTAACCCGCGACTGCGGTACGAAAAAAAACTCCCAAAGGACGTCCAAACAGGGTCCCAACTGAACTTGTGTATTGAACGGTGGTCGACTATTCTGGGGGATTGTGAATCCCGGAAAAATACAACAGAGAGGGAAACGTAGACCGGGTTTGAGATTTCCATACAGAGATATCCTTGGCTAAGATTGCTAAGATGTCCGGATCCAATGGTAATTGAGACCTGTATAACCAAGGAGCGTCCTCACGTGCTGTAGTGAGAAAGTGAAATAATCAGATTATTCATTTGTATAATCCTGCTCCACGTCCGACCTGTCAAAATCCGTATAGAAGTTCCTGGTCTGCACGCCACATATAAGATAGGGTATAATAATTAAAACCCTTAGGTCCCTGTACCCTTGACTGTCCGGGCACGTATCTCCAATAATAGGCCCTAGGACAAAGGACCTAGAAATGTGTGTGACGAGACCAATCTCGCCACATTGCATTGGAGAAGCCTGGTTGCTCGCCTGCTGCCTTTGGACTATGGCCCCCTTTTAAAAGACTTTATTTTTGCCTGCAGAAAAGCGGTATTCGTGCTTTTCTGCCTGGGGTTCGGTAGATCTGTTTGAATGTGTTATACCCCAGATAGGAATCCCATGGAGCCCATTCGTATGAAACTGACTGTAAAGACTTTGGCTCCATGGCGATTAAACTGTATTCGTGTGGTCTGAGCGCCATTCGCTTAATAATGTGCGCTCGGACCTGAGCTATCTGGGGATATGTTACATGTCTGTGTTTTATGTAATAAATGTGACTTTATGTATTTTAAAGTGTTTTGTGTCTTTTGCAACCATGTGCTTAATGGAGTCTTGTGTCTGTCCTGGGAGATAATTGAATTACTTATCTCCAGGATAGAAGACTCTGAAACTGGTTTGGGCCAGAAAGCCATGCTTCATTTAGTCACAAAGGACTTTTTACTAACTTTTGAACCCCTTGTCTGATTTGTGCCATTTTTGAATATGTTGTTCCCCTGAATGGATTGATTGTGAATATGTAATTTTATGTGAATGTGATGTATGGTTTTGGAGTTATGAAAGTTGGGTAGAAAGTATGTTTTAACTGTTTGTATAATTGAGTTTCCTCTCAGGATAAGGGGAGGGAATATGTGGGATGTAACTGTGATATGATTGGTTGTTTTATCCCTCCCTGTGGGTGGTCCTGTATTTGAAACACTGTAATAAAACCAGGCTGGGTGTGCCAGCACCTCAGACCACTGCTTGACCCTCAACACGGAGCCTTGTCTCGTCTTTGGGGGGATTTACTGTATGCTGCTAAGGACTGATTGCCGGGAGTGTAAGCTGTTCGTCTGCTTTTCCTGTTCGTCTGCTAGCAGCTATTTGGGAGGTTCCAGTTCGGGAGTTGGAGTGCTATTTTGTATCCAGTTCGTGAGTTTTGGTGTTCTGCAGTAGCTGTGCCTGGATCTCTGGAAAGGGGGCCGATCGCCTAAACGGTTTTTCCCTTTTTGTGCAAAACGGTCCGTTACATTTGGTGGCAGCGGTGGGATCGTTCCTACAACCAGAAGGACAGCTACAGGAGACACCATTCCGTGGATTTTACAATTTGAGGGCAACGCATGTCTCAGTACAGCGACCCTGACAGCAACAGAATGGAACCAGTAGTGGAGTACAGATACTCTGTACAGGAATTTGACCGTATGATGTGGTTGCGGCTGAACTTCTACGGGCCTAATCCAGCTGAGAAATCCGTGAAGTTCATGAGGAGTCTAGTATTCAAGACTCTGCTGTACCGGGCAGAGGGTGACGGTCAGCTGCCACGGTGGGTGGACCTCCACCGGCAGCTACAGTGGCGGGACAGAGAGAGCCCAGTCTCCTCTCCCCAGCGGCAGTGTGATATGCAGGGAATTGGGAGCCCAGTCTCCATTCCCCAGCGGCAGTGTGATATGCAGGGAATTGGGAGCCCAGTCTCCATTCCCCAGCGGCAGTGTGATATGCAGGGAATTGGGAGCCCAGTCTCCATTCCCCAGCGGCAGTGTGATATGCAGGGAATTGGGATCCCAGTCTCCATTCCCCAGCGGCAGTGTAAAGTGCAGGGAGAGGAGAGCAGCGTCCTCCCTCCCCAGCGGCAGGCTGAGCTACAGGGGGCAGAGGTAGTTGTTCCTGCCCCCCAGCAGCAGAGTGATATGCCGGGAAGGCAGTGTAAAGTGCAGGGAGAGGAGAGCAGTGTCCTCCCTCCCCAGCGGCAGGCTGAGCTACAGGGAGCAGAGGTAGTTGTTCCTGCCCCACAGCAGCAGCATGATTTTTTGGGAATTGGGAGCCCAGTCTCCATTCCCCAGCGGCCGAGTGATGTGCCGGGAATTGGGAGCCCAGTCTCCATTCCCCAGCGGGAGATACAGCAGGGAATTGGGAGCCCAGTCTCCATTCCCCAGCGGCAGAGTGTCCAGCAGGGAATAGAGAGCCCAGTCTCCTTTCCCCAGCAGCAGGACACTGTATTGGGAGCGGAGACAGTCGGTCTCCAACCACAGAGGATGAAAGTATGTATGGGAGAGGAGCTTGCTACCACCTCTCCCCAGCGGCGGATCATTAATGGGCAGGGAATAGAGAGCTCAGTCTCCTTTCCCCAGCGGCAGAGTGTTCTATCGGGAGAGGAGCCTGTTACCCCCCCTCCCCAGCGACAGCTTAGAGTATCCAAAGGGGAGACAGTCGGTCTCCCCCTCCGGCAGCAGAGCTGTGCAACAAAAGGGGAGACAGTCGGTCTCCAGCAGAAGAGCGGTGTATCTAAAGGGGAGACAGTCGCTCTCCAGCAGCAGAGCGGTGTAGTTAAAGGGGAGACAGTCGATCTCCCCCTCCAACAACCAGGCTTCAACCAGGCTACCCTCCCAGTAGCGCTGGCAACAGGGCAGAGTGCCGCTGGTCTCTGCCCACGCAGCAACCCACCAAGTCAGCGTACCCGTACCCAGCACAGCCGTAGTGAGGCACCTGGACATGGATAAACTTCTCCTTTACCCAGGTGTAGTAACCCTTTATTGTGGGTGGGCTGTGCTGTTGATTATGTGTTGTGGGTGGGCTGCTGGACTAACAAGGGCACTGACCGGCAGGAGGTCAGATACCCTGTTAGTCTGTTTGGAAAAGGGGAGAGATGTGACGAGACCAATCTCGCCACATTGCATTGGAGAAGCCTGGTTGCTCGCCTGCTGCCTTTGGACTATGGCCCCCTTTTAAAAGACTTTTATTTTTGCCTGCTGAAAAGCTGTATTCGTGCTTTTCTGCCTGGGGTTCAGTAGATTTGTTTGAATGTGTTATACCCCAGATAGGAATCCCATGGAGCCCATTCGTATGAAACTGACTGTAAAGACTTTAGCTCCATGGCGATTAAACTGTATTCGTGTGGTCTGAGCGCCATTCACTTAATAATGTGCGCTCGGACCTGAACTATCTGGGGATATGTTACATGTCTGTGTTTTATGTAATAAATGTGACTTTATGTATTTTAAAGTGTTTTGTGTCTCTTTGCAACCATGTGCTTAATGGAGTCTTGTGTCTGTCCTGGGAGATAATTGAATTACTTATCTCCAGGATAGAAAACTCTGAAACTGGTTTGGGCCAGAAAGCCATGCTTCATTTAGTCACAAAGGACTTTTACTAACTTTTGAACCCCTTGTCTGATTTGTGCCATTTTTGAATATGTTGTTCCCCTGAATGGATTGATTGTGCATATGTAATTTTATGTGAATGTGATGTATGGTTTTGGAGTTATGAAAGTTGGGTAGAAAGTATGTTTTAACTGTTTGTATAATTGAGTTTCCTCTCAGGATAAGGGGAGGGAATATGTGGGATATAACTGTGATATGATTGGTTGTTTTATCCCTCCCTGTGGGTGGTCCTGTATTTGAAACACTGTAATAAAAACCAGGCTGGGTGTGCCAGCACCTCAGACCACTGCTTGACCCCCAACACGGAGCCTTGTCTCGTTCTTGGGGGGATTCACTGTATGCTGTTAGAGACTGATTGCCAGGAGTGTCAGCTGTTCGTCTGCTTTTCCTGTTCGTCTGCTAGCAGCTATTTGGGAGGTTCCAGTTCGGGAGTTGGAGTGCTATTTTGTATCCAGTTCGTGAGTTTTGGTGTTCTGCAGTAGCTGTGCCTGGATCTCTGGAAAGGGGGCCGATCGCCTAAACGGTTTTTACCCCTTGTGTGCAAAACGGTCCGTTACAATGTGAATGCGAGAACCGAAGTCAAGGCATCCCTATAGGGGAAATCTTCCTTTTTTAAACCTGGCGTCCCGCGAATACATAGCCTTGTCTCATAAGCGGTCAAGACGTAAAGTCCCTTTACTCACGACAGGTGACTCCATAGAGTAGGTAAACTAAGAACAAGAGACTAGCTGCAATCGTCAAAAGCAGGTATTGTCCAGTTGACAACTTCAACGGTCATATCTGAGCCTGTTACACCTCCTGAGCAGTACTCCAGCAGTAGGTTGCATCCCCACTTGTGACCTTCCTGTAGGAGCCGGGACTACACAGGCTTCCTCCCTAGCGCCCAAGTAGGTACCCTTGATGGTAGTTGTATAAGTGGGTTAGCGAGAACCCAAACCCAAGACGATTCCCATGAGGGAGTTAGGGTGTAAAAGAAGGGTCTTGCCTCTCCGAATCCTGTTCACCAGGTATGTTCTCAGAGGAGCAGAGACAGTCCCACCTCCTTATCACAAGCTTGTTAATGACCAGGGAACCCAAGTCGACCGAGGATACTGGTCTTTCCATGCGATCCATGCGTACGGTGTACCTGTAGACCTAAACAGAGTGCAATGCTTGTTTGAGATAGCGCAGATTATGCCAAGACCTGCACTCTTGAAATAACTGGTTCATCGGTTAGGCGTACCTTCTCCAGGAGTACATCCAAAAGGAGTGGTATATGAGCACCAACGAAATGGGCCAATCCTGGGCTGAACCTAGGAAGGTCAGTCCAAATAGTCCCTATACTGTCCCATAAAGTCTCCGGAGTTGTGTGTAAATAAGCGGGGAATCTCCCCCAGTAATACCTCTGTGAGTATATCTCATGTGGGATTCAGAGGCCTGGATCCAGTAGATCCAATATAGTAGTGAAATAGAGGAATCCAGTCTAAACCCGTATACCCTGGCCGATCAGGCAGCCCTCTGTAACGATATCCAAAGTACGGTCGTTAGATCTATTGGAAGGGTTCTCTACCCTTGCCCCGTGTTCTGGAGCATCGTTTCCCTTGCATGCCGATGAGGTATTACACCCCTGTATTTGAGCTGAAGCATCAGCGGCAAACTCGGTATGTGGTAAGCACCTCCATAATGAATGGACTGCAGGAGGGACGCCCCTCTTTGCAGTCATCATTGTCCTATAATGGTACAGGCCTGTGTGATGAACAAACGGATGGTACCATAGTGCATAGCATTTATGAGGGAGCCGCACTCTCTAATAATGTAACCGCACTCCGTGTCAGCGCCTGGTTGATAGCATGAGTGAGCCGCACCCGTTAATAACCAGATTTTTGAGTCTACCTCCGTGTCCGGCTCCTTCGAGGAGAAGGATTCACACTCAAAACCTGTCCTCTGTATCCATCTCAGTCTCTGGTTGAGGTTGAGGGAGGGCCGTGTCTTCAAATAATGGATCAGTGTCCGGTTCAACATATGAGAGTGGCTCACTTTCTACTCATGCAAACACTGGGAAACAGTCTCGGGTCGAGGTGATGGAGGGCCGCACCCTCTGGTAATCCAGATTAGAGTCCATATAAGGCTCAGGGTGATCAATTGTGATCAAATGTATTCCCCATCCAATAATATCCACATAGGACTTAGATCCTGGGAAGGGACCCCCTCTGACCACGAGACCTCTCTCTGAACCACCCACCTGAGAGGCGGAATCATCTGGTAATGAACCAGACCGATGGTAGATGGGGTAGTATACAACCTTGCGACATGTCCATCTTAAAACAACCGAAGGGCTGATGAGAAGAAGGAACCGCAGGAAGCAATGATGGAGTCTACCAACGGACCGCCCGGATCCCGTGCACGTGCTCGGGATCTGGGGTGACCATCGGTAGCCTGATGAAAGCTGGAGACATTCTCCGCAAACCACGGGAGCCCGGGAGGTCGGAGGAGGTCAAGTCAGGCCTCTCGACGACCGAGTGAAAGGAAAATAGGGAGGCATGAAAACAAATAATGTAGAAAAAGATAAATACGTACCTCGGAGAAGTGTTGCTGCTGGGCATATTCATACAAGATTTGCCCCACAGGGCATGAAGTTTAGGGCCTTCACCCTTCCAATCAGACATAGTTGGCCAATCAATGAGGCGCAGACATAGCTGGCCAATCAATGGGGCGCAGACATAGCAGGCCAATCCTGGGTAGCGTCTTAATGGGTAATAAGGGCCCCCTGTGATAGGGTAGAGTCCCCTAAATATCTGTGATTCTTCAGGGTACCCTGTGGTATAGGACCCCCAGACGCCAACCCCTTTAGACAGCATAATACTGTATGAATAAACCTTAACTGGGACTAGGAGCCCGTAAATGCCCAGCAGGCAAAATAGTGGTATTCCAGCTGTAGTGGATATAGTCTGAAAATGTTCCAGCGATCATAGTGTCCATGAAATCATGGAATACTGAGCGATTCATTCTTAACTGTGAATAGGTTATGCACCTGAACCTGCAGAACTGCTTGAGATTTCTTCTACAATATATGCATCATCAGCATACCACCTGAATGGTATTGAACCCATGGTATATTTCAGGAGTAGGGGTAGACAATTGCTAACTCAATTCGCCCCCTTATTGAGTTTGGAAGGTACCGCCTTCCAACTACTAGTCCCAGAACCTGATAAATAGAATTAGTCAGCATGGGCTGGTCTCCCATACCAGTTAGAGCCAGAGCTAGGTCTGCTTAGCTTAATACACTTGCCGTAGACAGTGCATATCCCACTATAGCCATCTCATCGCTGACTCAGAGATGGAAGGATGATATATATATATATATATATATATATAGTGAAGCACAAGGATAGAAACATAACACTAGATGAATAGTGCAAAAAAAATATTCCCCACAGTTCCTAAAATCTATAATATACTCATAACAAGCTTTATGATGATTGGTCACTTGTTCACAGCCAAATCCAGCTGGTATAAAAGTATAAAAGTGAGCTTACCCCTGATCTAAGTGGCGAACTGGCTCTGCATGCTAAGTGACAGCGGGAATCCCAGCGGGAGAAAAAAAATCTTGCGGTCCGACCGCCATGGGTGGAGGAGGGGCCGCGAGCAAGCGCACCCTCTTCTCGCTGGTCGGGTGCACGTGGATCTTGAAGGAGCCGGCCGCGGTGAGGCGGCCATGTGTGCGAGTGGGTCCGGCCACCGGGTACTCGCGTCCGACTGCAAGTAACCCCGGGCGGTGACATGCTCATACTGGAGCTCGGGGAGTCAGAGGAGACAGCCAAACGGTGTTGGAGAGAGGGGTAGGGGGCAAAACAAAAAGGGGAGCGACCCTGGCAGCATCCCCAGAAACCCCCATAAAACCCCCACTGAAGGAAACCATCCCCAAAGTAACAGGGGACCAACTAAATATATATAATTAACTATATTAAGCATATAATATAGAAAAGAAACATTTAATATGATAACTAGATATAAGACATATAATCTGATAACTATATATAATGTAAATAATACATAAAATAAATATATATTCTGATAACTATAGTGCAAATTATATAAATATGACAACAAAATATAAAGTATATAATATATAAAATATATAATATGATAACTAAATACAGTGAATATAAGTCATAAATCATAGTAAAACCCAAAGCCACCCACTAGAAGCAGGAGGCAGTGGTACTCTGACCTGTAGTGACTGCGGAGCAGCAAAGAAAGAGGCAATGATGCATGGGGAGGGGAGTTTTATAGTACCTAACTTTTTTCTGATTGGTTGTTTTTCGTTGCTGCTGTGGAGTTCTAGTAAAGAGAGACTTAAGCAAATACGAAGCCTCCTGTCATGTTATACAATTCCAGGGCGTCTTTGGGTTGTTAGCGATAGGCCTCCATATTCACAAATGGGATAGAAAAAGAAAAACAAGAGATGGGGAGGTGAGAACGGTTTTGCACTTTGTATGTCTTCTAAATCAGCACTGAGCTCAGTCTTTGGAAATTACACAAATTACAGGTAAAATCCAACAAGCACTAAAAATCTCTAAATATATCCCATGAGCTGTCGCCAGTTTGTCACAAGTGTGGGCTATAGGCCCAGCTGAGATAGTGGGGAGAGTGTGGAAGTGACAGGGTTAATGACACCAGACCCCTTGTTACCTGTTGCTAGTCCCAGCAACCACTAAATTAACCTCTGCAATCCCTTCTACACGAACACCCTAGTATACACTTTACTGAAACTACCAAGACTTTATGGTCTTCGGTTACCCCTTACACAGTAGAATTATAGAATCACAGTTCTACGTTTACTGATCATACATATATAGTTAACACTTTTGGTAACGTGTTTACCTGAGCTTTCCTCAGGAGAGTGAGCTCATAGAGAACAAAGACACAAGCTGATTAAGTAAACAATTAATCTGACAAAAAGGATTCACAGTGCTGTGTACAAAAATACAGAAATAAATGACATATAGAAACACAGATAACAAATTGCAAAACAGCCTGTAAAATAAAATAGGCGAAAACACAAGAAATCCTTACATATTGTAACAGAACCGCTGGCACCCCGACCGGGTACCTTCCGCCGACGGATGCTCCTAGTGCTTTCCGAGGACTCCAAGCACTCTGCCCGACACCATAACCACTGCAGACCCAACGAACCGCCGCAGCTTGGTTGGGGTCTCGCTGTCTCCACCCACTCTGGACCCAAGACCAGGGTCCAGCTTGCAGTAGGTTGACCTCTCCGAATTCCAGAGAGCAGGAACAGGAACAAGCTCTTAGCAGAGCTTAGTGATTATACCCTGGGGAGTATAGTGATTATAGCAATCCCCAGAGTGTAGTTTCTCCAATCCCCCAAACATGAGTCGAAACTTCATGAAGGTACAAGATGATCTGATCTTTTAATGGCACATACTCTGCTTTTATGCAATTCTCCCCTGCAAGGGAAGAGCCCACAGACAATTATACATTACCCAATCACACAATGGTTACCATCCCACACATCTTCTCCCCTTAGCCTGAGAGGTAACCCAATTATCCATACATTTTAAAACACACTTTTTACCCAACTTTCATAACTCCAAAACTATACATCCAATATTAACTTACATATTATTAATCAGCACACTTTAAACATAAACATAACCAAAAATCAGACAATTCCATCCAGGGGTTAAAAAGTTAGCTGGAGGTCCCTTTATGACCGACCGCAAGCACATTTTCCTGCCCAAAACAGTTCCACAGATTTGGGCTGTGCGGCCGGTCTATTTTGAGCTGAAAAAATGACTAAGTCCCATCGCCGAATGGGACTTAGTCTCTGCAGCTGTAAAATCAGTATGGGAGAAGGTAGAGCTCAGCGGTGTTCGCGGAAAGGTGTAGCTGATTTTAGTTCCATGAATTTGGCTACACATACCGTTGACCTCGTTCCCATTAACAAAGATGGCTGCCGCCACGTGTTCGGCAAACGAACAAAGGCCACCCAGCATTGTCAATTAAGCTGCGGTTAACCGCAGCTTCTGGGAGGTAAATTGCCTGCACACTTCCACTTCTGGGTGGTCTGCCTGTGTGGTACTTGGTTCAGTAAGCCCCATTTACTGAACCAAGTGGGAAATAGCCAGACACAAAGGGTTTAAGCAGGTCTGGGGACACAGGGGACACCGTCTTAAAGGGGCAGTGTCCCACACAAGTCTGGGGACACCGTCTTAAAGGGGCAGTGTCCCAATTTTCCCTAAGCCCCAAAAAGGTGCTTAAAGGGCCAGCACCAGTCCCATAACCCACAAGGCAGGTCTTAAAGGGCCAGCAGCAGTACAATATAAATCCATTAGCACAAATAAGGTTTGTAAAGTGCCATACAACCCAGGGCTGTAGTCATGAGGCAGGAGGCTGGCACTCAGGCTCCTCCAACAGCCAGGGGCAAATGGCAACTTGTCACCTAAAAATCTAGTGACGAAAGGCATTTCGTCACACATATAATTACCCCTTATATTTGATTCTTGTGGGAGATTCAGATGTTACAGGTCTCCAAGTAGTCGTTGAAAAAAAGAAATCTTTCTCCGAATTGTCCAACATCCTCATTATATATCTCAAATTCCTTGTTTCTAAGTGGGCAGACCCCTAGGTGGGGTTTGACCTGGCAGTTTATTGCCAGGTCAAACCCCACCTAGGGGTCTGCCCACTTAGAAACAAGGAATTTAAGTTAGGCTTTCTCCTTTTTTTAAGTTATGTTGTATTTTGAACCCAAAGTCAGAGCATACACACCAATACTTTTTATGACATCCTATGACCAACTCTCGTGATTGTTATAAAGTCGTTTTATGGCTTAGGCCTGGTAGTAGACCAAAGCCTGCAATAAATGTTATCCCAACACGTATAAAAACAACTCATAACATATATCAAATGCCAGCTCATGCTTCGGGAATGGAACCTACCTCTTCAGGCATAGAATTCCACATCTTTCCTATAGGACATTGTTGGTAGACAATGAAAAGCCCTGTACATGCAGGAGGCATCCAACAATAGGCTGTCCCCATTATCAGAACACTGTCACAAGCTGTCACAGCACTACAGTGCACCAATACATGCACACCATGATCAGCAAGTACTGGGTTATTGCTGGCTGCCATACAAGTGAGGTGGTCTAGTAACAGTGGTCAATTGGCCCACAGGCTGTATCATCACCCTGTGATCCAATCACAATGATTATATGACTTTACTGATTGCCACGTTTAAGACTACTCAGTCTGGAAGCCAATCAACTCAACAGTAAGGAAGGGTAAGGATTAGGGTTAGTTAAGGTTACCAAGTGTTAGCTAGGATTAACTATTGTTAACTATGGATAGAGTTTTTGGTGACACTTTACGACTTCTACAATAACCCAATAAAGGTATATATGTGCGGTTTTGGTGTGACCATGAGATCTGTGAATAACCCCTTAACTATAACCAGCAGATCTATAACATCTCAAAATATATCTTTGTGTAGCTATTAAATGTATGCATTATTCAACTTACATCCTTCACATTAAAAATGTTAATGTTTTGTTCTAAAAGTTATTCCCTTGAAATACTCTATAGGTTCAAAAAGTGATTGATTGACATCCTAGACATATAAGAAATCAGATATTGCAAAAGCAAATTAGCGACAATTAACCAGTCTGTGTATTGTGACATTTTAGATCAGTTTTACCTCCTAGTACTTCAACAAGGCATATACATTTACCATAAATGCTTCAATTAAATGACTGCCTTTAGCATTAACATTTCTTTATCACATGTAGCTCTCTATATCTCTGTCAATACTTCACTCAAACTCTGATTACATTACTACAACCCTCTTTGTTAGCATATTCATATTGTTTTGAAACTCACAGATCAGAGCTACAGCCAGGAAAATAAAAGCCCCACTTAGGACTGGCCAGTCTTGTTTGGAATATCTCAAGATTCTTCTGAAATTCTTCCTGTTGTTTTTCTGTCCGTTTGTCTCCTGTCCAGAAGTCTCTTTTGGGAGAAGATAGGGTGATGCCAGATCCCAAAGTAGGCAGGCAGTGAGCAGGGTGAGATGGGAGACTATGCAGTGGGAGAGGATGGAATATAGCTCAGGGGAGTGTGAGATTAGATGGAGTCTCAATGTCTGATATAGCGGTGGGGTCAGGCAGATAGTAAGTATATACAGCAGAGAAGAGGAGATCCAGGCTGGGCGATAGAGCTTACGGGACACTATGCCTAGAATAAAGAATTTAATAAGACACACTATCCATAAAGCTGGCTGGAGATCATAGGGGTAATGTGTATAGACTATGCTGGAAGAGATATAGGTTAGAGAGGAGTCCAGTATGAGGACCGTGAAATAAAACCATAAAAATATCATTTTGAAGACGAAGAGATATGTTTGTGAGAAGACCTGAAAAACACAATAGAAAATGTTATGTAACAATATTTCTACAAATACTTTGTAGAATATTATATATAGTAATATTTTACATACATATAAACTTCTGTATAACCATTGTATATGTGTGTGTCTGTATGCGTTGCAAGTAATTGTTATGGCCTACTTATCTATGTGTTATGCATGTGAATGTGTGTGTCTACAGGTTATATCGTGTGTGTATCGAAGTTAATTTAAATTATATGTTTTCCTAGCAAACCATTTTAAGCAGCTAGAATGTAATTCACCCTATATATCGTATAATATATGTAAGCCCAGTGGTGTAGTGAGCTAATGCTCTCAGTCAATGAGCTAGCCCTGAACTGCAGGGTCCCGCTAAGGAAAACTAACAAAAACTCCTAAGCAAGAGCTTCTGGCTTTATTAGGACCGGCAGACCCCTGATAAGAAGTAAAACCATTCTAAAACAGTTTAAGGTACGAGAGAGTGGGAGGGCACTCCTGGCACCATAAACACTACAGCATGGTATAGTCCTTATGGTGTCTGTAGTATTTCTTTAAGAGGGAAGTCGAAATACAGGGGTTGAGTTCCATCATCTTAAAACTTGACTGCTCATATTTGGTATTAACCCAGTACCATTTGCAGTCCATTAAGCGGAGTTATACTTGTGTGCTAGTGGATATTAAATGATTGCCAATATGTGTACACAATTACATTTGGTACAATGTAAATGTAGACAGCTACCACAATAATTCATGTGGGTACAGGCAGTTACAAATGTCAGGGCTTTTGGATGCCTCACTGAAAAAGGTAGCAATTTGTCAAGTAAAACTGTTAGTGTGTAGCTTTAAACTTTAAATATCGTCTATTTCATGTTTGGAAAAAAAAAGGGTCACATTGTTGATGGCAACTGCTACATAATATTTTCTCTCAGACACTTTAAGAGACTAAATATCCAGAGAAAATTGTGCGTGTGAAATGCATCGTGGAAGGCTACTAGGAAGTAGCTACAGTGAATTACACCTATGATATCACATGTGACCGAGGCTCTATAGAGGTGGAGAGTTGCAAACAGGACATAGGTGAAGAGAATGTCAAAGATCGCTGCAGAAATACGGACCCCGAATAAGGACTATGTATACTGACACTGTAGGAAGGGGGTTTTCATGCACATTTGTTTACGGCACATGTTTGATTTTATTGTTTTTACTACTAACGGTCCCTAAGGAAGTCCTAGGCTATTGGACGAAATGCGTAGGACATATTTCTATTTTTATATTTATTGGAAAAAATATTTTCATATCTTCACCCGATGTTCCCTGCAAATATTCCTGCAGAGACCTTCAATAGAGGAGGCATTCTGCTAGCTCACTGGGAAATCACAGAAAGGCTTTGGGGCATTATAACTCCCAACGTTGAGATAATTGTGTAGCGATTTATGGTGTTACAATACGTTACTATTATTTGTATTCATTTTTTTGTCTAGCGATAGCTGAAACCCCATTTGTATGTTTTTTTTTTGTATACTGAATGTGAAAGAGGCTGTTCAGGAGGAGCCTTAAAGGGGTAGCTGCTCCTATGAATACAAGCTAAGTTGTGCCGAAACCGACCTCGCCACTGGGCACTGGAGAAGCCTGGTTGCTCGCCTGTTGCCTCTGGACTATGGCCCCGTGTTGAAAACATTTATTTCTCCCTGCAGAAAGGCTTGTTCGTGCCTTTCTGCCCATGCGTTTGGTAGATTAGATCTACGGAACAAACAGACGAATGACCGGACCACCTGGGTATGGAGTTTGCCAGTAATTTACCTCCCAGAAGCTGCAGTTAACCGCAGCTTAATTGACGAACGCTGGGTGGCCGTTGTTCGTATAGCCGAACACGTGGCAGCTGCCATCTTAAACTGCCGAACGGCCAGCGGTGTTCAGCTACAACACCATGGAACTGAAAACGGACAGTTATATTCACGAACACCGCTGAGCTGCCGACCTCTCTTCTCCCTGCAATTATACAAATGCCGGTTCATTTGGTACTTTCCCTGTGTGAACAGTACTACCCCAGATAGCTATGCCATGGAGCCCATTCGTATAACGAAAGACTATGGGAAAGACTTTGGCTCCATTGCGATTGAACTATATGTATGTGATCTGAGCACTATTTAGTAATAATGTGCGCTCAGATCTAAGCTATCTGGGGATATGTTGAATGGCTATGTTTTATACAGTATTGGTAACATTGTATAATTTTATGTCTTTTTGTTAACATGTGTTCAATGGAGTTTTTGCCTCTGTCCTCTGAGATAATTGGATTACTTCCCAATTATCTCCAGGATAGAGAGGAGGGGTTGTAATGTACCTGTGGGAGGGCTTAACTGTGTGTGTCCATGATTGGTCAACTTGCTATTTTGTCCCAGTCTTCCACCAGGTCCCCTAGGGGAGTGTCCACCTGGTGGGATACCTGCATAAATACCGGGCAGGTAGCCCAGATTAAACAGATTCCTGCTTGACCCTCAATACAGATATAAAGAATACAACATGTGGAGAGACACTTAGTATAATTGCCACCACAATCGTGGGTGCTATTCCAAGAAGGTACTCCCTTAAATACCAATAAAGCAAATACTCAAAAAAGAAAGGAATGCACACCAACTAACACAATAGTATATATCTAAATATATTTTATTATAATACAAATCCAAATCTTACATATAAAATGTAACAGTGACCAAATAGGCAAAAAAGTTAAACAGTATATTTACCAAATTCCACAAGCCTATAAGGGCAGAAACACGAGTCACAAACAATCCCCCAACGTTTCGGCTCCTCCTGGTAGCCTTTATCAAGGGTAGCTATATCACAACATCATCCAAGAAACTATTATATACACATAAACAAACTACTTACAGCTGATGGCCATCAGTGATGTCACAGAGAACCGTGACCGGAAGTGACATCATCACTTCGGATCATAGCCCTATATGTAAAGCACAATAGCAATAAATACATTATACATTCACAATATTGTTCCCCGACCAATTCTATCATTGGTATAAAGATCTGCTGTTTATTATATACTCCATAGTTATCCTCGTGAACCTAAATGTGAACGCGCATGCGCAATGCAAATATAAATATAGGCGGTCGCCATACCATCTCCTGGCATCTATCTATTGGCACACTCCATACTCCCCAGCGAGGAAACACATCCCCCAGCAGGCAACCCGACAAGCACACTAGACATGACAACAACATGTGTGCAATAACTTGACAAAAAAAGGCAAAAGCGCACTCATCTTGCCACAACCGGCTGATCTCTCTCCAGCTCCCCTCTAACGGAAGCCTCCGTGGTCCACACCTAACAGAAAATCACTTCAAACAAAGGGCTAACCCGACCGCGCATGCGCTTCCCCAAAAATAGAGAACGATACCTACAACATGATAGCGCACCAACCAAATCTTAAAGGGAAATAGCATAAATGCATAAATCACTAATAATATGTCATAATATGCATATAAATAGTCCCATAGTATAGCGAAAATTCATAAAAAATAAGTAAATGTTAACAGTGAAAATCACCTCCACCATAATAGCAAAACACCAAAAAATGTGTACTATACTAAACTAATGCTTATTCATCTATATCATATATACAAAACATACATTCAGCAACCTGCTGAACGATCAGGTCATTCCCAAAAAAAGGGAAACTCAATACTAGAAAATCCATCCATCATGTAAAGTAGACAATTATATATGTTTCTTTACTCAAGCCTTATATATGTGATCCTTATATCAATATCAGTACACCCTATTAGTTATACAGCTTTTTAGTAACATTTATATAAAGCTTCTTCTTAAATGATAACAGGTATTCATTCACAAACATATACAAATCAAAATCAATCAAAGATATGGAGGTATCCAATAGATCAAATCTTCGTCGTCCAATCGTAGATCCAATAAATGAGTCCAAATCCAGATTATATCCATCCACCTTGTTGGACGTACCAATGGGACCCAATATCCACAAAAAAAATTGCACTCCATCCTTGATCTAGTACACACTATCAACCGGGTACCCATTGTATTAAGTATCCAAATGGAAATCCATACGCAATCTAGACAAAATAAACATCAATTAAAAACAATATCAATGATACAAACACTACTCAGGCAGGGTGGATAAGTCAGCTTCTCCAAACGAGGCTACAATAAAGGAGAGAGATCCCGTTCTTCATTCAGACCCTTAGGGAATAGAACCTGCAATTCATAAATCCAAAATAATTCACGCTGCTTCAACAACATTTCCCTAGATCCACCTCTTCTCAGAGGTTTCACTACCTCTAGAATCGAGTATCTTAATTGTGACACCATATGTCGCATCTCCACAAAATGTCTAGCCACTGGATATTGAATCTTTCCAGTCCGAATGCTACTCTTATGTTCCCCTATTCTAATGGTGAATTTCCTCCTGGTCTCCCCAACATAGGCTAAGCCACAAGGGCATTTTAACATGTAGACTACAAATTCTGATTGACAATTGCAAAAATCCCGAATAGGATATTTCTTCCCAGATCTAGGATGGAGAAAGGAATCGCCCAGAATTACCCCATTACAATTCACACAATGTCCACATTTGTACATACCAACAGGCATTCTAAGCCACGATTCCTTAATCCCCATCTTTCCTTGGACTTCCACATTCCGCATTAAATGATCACGAAGATTTCTGTGCCTCTTGAAAGAAAACAAAGGTTTCTCATTAAAACAAATCCTAACTTTGGGATCCGATTGTAATATATTCCAGTGCTGGTGCACAATATGTTTAATCTCCTTCGAATGTTCAGAATAGGTGGTAACACATGGGATCCTCATGTTCCTATCCCTAACTCTTTTAGTTAGAAGTTGTTCCCTTGCCAACAATCTAGCCTGATCCTTGCATTCCATCAAAATCTTCTTCTCATATCCCCTTAAGGTAAATGCCTGCACTAATTCATCTGCCCGTCTATCATAATCTGTGTCCCGTGATGTAATTCGTCGGGTTCTAATAAATTGTCCATATGGTAATTTTTGCAAAAATTGTGGTGGATGGAAGCTATCAGCATGTAAGTATGACACACGGTCAGTAGGCTTCTGATAGAGATCAAAGCTCAATTGTCCTTCACTTACCTCCATAGATACATCCAAAAAGTGCATTTGATGCCTATTATATTCTATAGTGAAAGATATCGTGTCCAGTTTATTATCCAATCTTTCCTTAAAGCAGAGCAACTCATCAACCGTACCTGTCCAAAAGAAGAAGATGTCATCTATGTAGCGTACCCAATTCAACACAAATCTGGTAAAAAGTGGATCAGGGTATACAAATGCATCCTCAAATGCTGCCATAAATATATTGGCATATGTGGGGGCCACATTGGACCCCATCGCAATACCCTGTACCTGCAAGTAAAACTTGCCTTCAAATGTGAAATAATTCTTATGCAATACCAATGTCAATAACTCCAACAGAAAGTCTCTATATGCTTCACTAATTTCCAGAGCTTGCATCGCTCCAAATACTGCCTCAATGCCTTCCTCATGTGGGATAGACGTATAGAGACTATTAATGTCCATAGTGCATAGTAACGCTCCTTCAGGAATAATACTAACACATTCTAGTTTCGGTCACAATTGGAACCACTCTGTGTACCTCTCCTCAACCTCTTGCCACGTCTCCTCTTGGAGGTTCCCCTAAAAAAACACTTTTTCCAAATTCAGATTCCCCAGAAGACACCTCAGGACCCGACACACTAGTATCAGAATTGTCTGGCATCTATCTATTGGCATCTATCTAAAGACAATTCTGATACTAGTGTGTCGGGTCCTGAGGTGTCTTCTGGGGAATCTGAATTTGGAAAAAGTGTTTTTTTAGGGGAACCTCCAAGAGGAGACGTGGCAAGAGGTTGAGGAGAGGTACACAGAGTGGTTCCAATTGTGACCGAACCCAAGAGGAGATATCCGGGGCGCATGAGACAGCAGCGGAAACATTGGTAGTGAATATTTCTGATAGAGTTTTATCTCAAGCCGAGGTGAGTCTCTTGGAAAAAGGTTTTGGGTTTGTACCCACCTTTAGTGGTGATAAGCTCACTATGGATATAGAGATGGAACGTTTTTTTCGGACAATACGCTTAAAAAGTTTTTTTCAGTTACAGGATACCCCTATAGTTCAAGAAGGGGTTACGATGGCTGAGTCTTCCAAATTTGACAGGCACAAGTGTAAACCTAAGAGCACGTTCCTTCCCCCTTCCATCAATGCGAGTGTTGAAACATTCATTAAATTATGTCAAATGGGCATGGATAAAATTAATTGGAAAAAGAAGGGAAGGTCGAATTTGAGTAGACATGAATATGCTACACTTATGGGATTAAGAAAAGATACTACCATCTCTATTAGACCTGCTGACAAGTGAGGAGCTTTGGTAGTGATGAACACGAGTGAATATGTTGCTGAGATGAATCGCCAATTGACTAATGAAAGCCATTATAGAATCTTGGAGCAAGACCCTACAGGTGAGTTAAAGGAACGAATTAAGGTAATTACGGGTGTGGCTTTGGAGAAAGAGTTAATTGAGAAAAGGGATTTTAATTTTTTGAATACGGAACACCCAAAGATCCCCTTTATTTACCTGCTTCGAAGATACATAAGAATTTGAGGTACCCACCTGGTCGTCCTATAGTGTCAGGATGTGGATCGGTCTTGCAACCACTATCCAAATTTGTTGATATACACTTGCAATCTTTGGTCTCCAATATGCGTTCATTTGTGCAGGACACGACAGATTTCATTACGAAACTAGAACGTGTTAGTATTATTCCTGAAGGAGCGTTACTATGCACTATGGACATTAATAGTCTCTATACGTCTATCCCACATGAGGAAGGCATTGAGGCAGTATTTGGAGCGATGCAAGCTCTGGAAATTAGTGAAGCATATAGAGACTTTCTGTTGGAGTTATTGACATTGGTATTGCATAAGAATTATTTCACATTTGAAGGCAAGTTTTACTTGCAGGTACAGGGTATTGCGATGGGGTCCAATGTGGACCCCGCATATGCCAATATATTTATGGCAGCATTTGAGGATGCATTTGTATACCCTGATCCACTTTTTACCAGATTTGTGTTGAATTGGGTACGCTACATAGATGACATCTTCTTCTTTTGGACAGGTACGGTTGATGAGTTGCTCTGCTTTAAGGAAAGATTGGATAATAAACTGGACACGATATCTTTCACTATAGAATATAATAGGCATCAAATGCACTTTTTGGATGTATCTATGGAGGTAAGTGAAGGACAATTGAGCTTTGATCTCTATCAGAAGCCTACTGACCGTGTGTCATACTTACATGCTGATAGCTTCCATCCACCACAATTTTTGCAAAAATTACCATATGGACAATATATTAGAACCCGACGAATTACATCACGGGACACAGATTATGATAGACGGGCAGATGAATTAGTGCAGGCATTTACCTTAAGGGGATATGAGAAGAAGATTTTGATGGAATGCAAGGATCAGGCTAGATTGTTGGCAAGGGAACAACTTCTAACTAAAAGAGTTAGGGATAGGAACATGAGGATCCCATGTGTTACCACCTATTCTGAACATTCGAAGGAGATTAAACATATTGTGCACCAGCACTGGAATATATTACAATCGGATCCCAAAGTTAGGATTTGTTTTAATGAGAAACCTTTGTTTTCTTTCAAGAGGCACAGAAATCTTCGTGATCATTTAATGCGGAATGTGGAAGTCCAAGGAAAGATGGGGATTAAGGAATCGTGGCTTAGAATGCCTGTTGGTATGTACAAATGTGGACATTGTGTGAATTGTAATGGGGTAATTCTGGGCGATTCCTTTCTCCATCCTAGATCTGGGAAGAAATATCCTATTCGGGATTTTTGCAATTGTCAATCAGAATTTGTAGTCTACATGTTAAAATGCCCTTGTGGCTTAGCCTATGTTGGGGAGACCAGGAGGAAATTCACCATTAGGATAGGGGAACATAAGAGTAGCATTCGGACTGGAAAGATTCAATATCCAGTGGCTAGACATTTTGTGGAGATGCGACATATGGTGTCACAATTAAGATACTCGATTCTAGAGGTAGTGAAACCTCTGAGAAGAGGTGGATCTAGGGAAATGTTGTTGAAGCAGCGTGAATTATTTTGGATTTATGAATTGCAGGTTCTATTCCCTAAGGGTCTGAATGAAGAACGGGATCTCTCTCCTTTATTGTAGCCTCGTTTGGAGAAGCTGACTTATCCACCCTGCCTGAGTAGTGTTTGTATCATTGATATTGTTTTTAATTGATGTTTATTTTGTCTAGATTGCGTATGGATTTCCATTTGGATACTTAATACAATGGGTACCCGGTTGATAGTGTGTACTAGATCAAGGATGGAGTGCAATTTTTTTTGTGGATATTGGGTCCCATTGGTACGTCCAACAAGGTGGATGGATATAATCTGGATTTGGACTCATTTATTGGATCTACGATTGGACGACGAAGATTTGATCTATTGGATACCTCCATATCTTTGATTGATTTTGATTTGTATATGTTTGTGAATGAATACCTGTTATCATTTAAGAAGAAGCTTTATATAAATGTTACTAAAAAGCTGTATAACTAATAGGGTGTACTGATATTGATATAAGGATCACATATATAAGGCTTGAGTAAAGAAACATATATAATTGTCTACTTTACATGATGGATGGATTTTCTAGTATTGAGTTTCCCTTTTTTTCGGAATGACCTGATCGTTCAGCAGGTTGCTGAATGTATGTTTTGTATATATGATATAGATGAATAAGCATTAGTTTAGTATAGTACACATTTTTTGGTGTTTTGCTATTATGGTGGAGGTGATTTTCACTGTTAACATTTACTTATTTTTTATGAATTTTCGCTATACTATGGGACTATTTATATGCATATTATGACATATTATTAGTGATTTATGCATTTATGCTATTTCCCTTTAAGATTTGGTTGGTGCGCTATCATGTTGTAGGTATCGTTCTCTATTTTTGGGGAAGCGCATGCGCGGTCGGGTTAGCCCTTTGTTTGAAGTGATTTTCTGTTAGGTGTGGACCACGGAGGCTTCCGTTAGAGGGGAGCTGGAGAGAGATCAGCCGGTTGTGGCAAGATGAGTGCGCTTTTGCCTTTTTTTGTCAAGTTATTGCACACATGTTGTTGTCATGTCTAGTGTGCTTGTCGGGTTGCCTGCTGGGGGATGTGTTTCCTCGCTGGGGAGTATGGAGTGTGCCAATAGATAGATGCCAGGAGATGGTATGGCGACCGCCTATATTTATATTTGCATTGCGCATGCGCGTTCACATTTAGGTTCACGAGGATAACTATGGAGTATATAATAAACAGCAGATCTTTATACCAATGATAGAATTGGTCTGGGAACAATATTGTGAATGTATAATGTATTTATTGCTATTGTGCTTTACATATAGGGCTATGATCCGAAGTGATGATGTCACTTCCGGTCACGGCTCTCTGTGACATCACTGATGGCCATCAGCTGTAAGTAGTTTGTTTATGTGTATATAATAGTTTCTTGGATGATGTTGTGATATAGCTACCCTTGATAAAGGCTACCAGGAGGAGCCGAAACGTTGGGGGATTGTTTGTGACTCGTGTTTCTGCCCTTATAGGCTTGTGGAATTTGGTAAATATACTGTTTAACTTTTTTGCCTATTTGGTCACTGTTACATTTTATATGTAAGATTTGGATTTGTATTATAATAAAATATATTTAGATATATACTATTGTGTTAGTTGGTGTGCATTGCTTTCTTTTTTGAGTATATGACCCTCAATACAGAGCCTCGTCTCGTACTTGGGGGGGGTTCATTCGTATATCTTGCTGTTCGACTGCTGGTGTAAACCTTTCGTATGGTTTTTCATTTCCGGCTGTTTGGAGCATTTGTCTGCTTTGGAGTATTCGTATGGTTCTTCATGTTTGGCGGATTGGTGTCTTTGGTAGCTGCCTTTATAGCTGTAAGGGGAATATCTCCTAAATGGTTTTAACCCCTTTTATGCCCGGGGTGCCGTTACAATTGGTGGCAAGAAACGGGATGGTTCCCACAGCCCAGAAGGACAGCTACAAGACAACACCATTTCTTGTAATTATAAATTAAGGGCAACGCATGTCTCAGTACAACGACCCTGATCAAAGCATAATGGAACCAGGCTGGACCCAAACAGCAGTTCCATATGAGGAGGAGGACCTGGATGGCCAGGATGCAATAAGGAAAGGCATCTGGTACCAGGCACTGGATTGGGTACAGCATCAGTGGGGCGAGGGACTCCCCAGTGAAGAGCAGCGATTGCAGACGTGACTGGCACTGCAAATGCCCTTCCTGGGAGAGCAGCCCCTGGAGCAATGGGTAAAGAAGCTTGAGCACTGGGTATGGCAGGAGCTGTGGCTAGAGGATGCCTACCAGGCACACTGGTGGTATACGGTTCGGTATACCTGGACAGTGGAGCATGATAACCCGGAGGGAGAAGAGTTTAATGGCCCTGGCTTGCTGTGGGAGGCTTTCACAGAAACTGACTTTGGGAGCCCTGAGGAGACCCAGTTCCCGGATATTTTTGAACTGGAGGGAGGGTATGCAAGACTGGTATGACCCCCACGAAGTGGGACCTGACTTGGTACACCTGGAGTGGGAACTGGAGTAGGATTACAAACACCTGTTCCGCTCCATCGAGGATACCCAGTGGGAGAGCATCTTGGCAGACCCAAGTCCAGAGCCCTTCAGGTTGGAGGATGTCATTGAGGTTTACTGGAAGGACCTCCAGCCGGCAAGTAGAGATGGGACTGAGGTCTCTCCACTGGCCCAACAGGTAGAGGAGAGCAGCATCCTCCCTCCCCAGCGGCAGGGTGAGTTACAGGGAGTGAGTCTCGTCTCCTTTTCCCAGCAGCAGTGTGAATTGTAGGGAATAGAGAGCCTTGTCTCCTTTCCCCAGTGGCACTGTGAATTACAGGGAATAGAGAGCTTCGTCTCCTTTCCCCAGCGGCAGTGTGAATTGCAGGGAATAGAGAGCCTCGTCTCCTTTCCCCAGCGGCAGTGTGAATTGCAAGGAATAGAGAGCCTCGTCCCCTTTCCCCAGCGGCAGTGTGAATTGCAGGGAGAGGAGAGCAGCGTCCTCCGTCCCCAGCGGCAGTGTGAATTTCAGGGAGAGGGGGAAGTCCACAGAGTCTTCTATTCTGGAGATAATTGGGAAGTAATCCAATTATCTCCAAGGACAGAGGCAAAACTCCATTGAGCACATGGCAGTAAAAAGACAGTAAAATACAATAAAATACACAAGGTTACATTTATTACATAAAATACAGACCTGCAACATATCCCCAGATAGCTTAGGTCTGAGCGTAGACCACACACATACAGTTCAATTGCCATGGAGCCAAAGTCTTTTATAACACGAATAGGCTCCATGGCATAGCTATCTCGGTTAAATGAGTTCATTCAGTAAATCCGAGAATCTACCGATCGCCAGAGCAGAAATACATGAATAGACCTTTCTGCATAGGAAAATAAAGTATTTAAATGCCGGTCCATAGTCAAAGGGCAGCAGGCAGGCAACCAGGCTCCTCCAATGCACAGTGGCGAGTTTGGTCTCGTCACAGGAGAGATGTGGCAAAACCAACCTCGCCACTGCGAACTGGAGAAGCCTGGTTGCTCGCCTGCTACCTCTGGACTATGGCCCCGTGTTGAAAACCTTTATTTCTCCCTGCAGAAAGGCTTGTTCGTGCCTTTCTGTCCGGGCGTTCGGTAGATTGAATCTACCGAACAAACAGACGAATGACCGGACCACCTGGGTATAAAGTGTGCCAGTAATTGACCTCCCAGAAGCTGTGGTTAACCGCAGCTTAATTGGCGAACGCTGGGTGGCCGTTGTTCGTATAGCCGAACACGTGGCAGCGGCCATCTTAAACTGCCGAACAGCCAGCGGTGTTCAGCTACAACACCATGGAACTGAAAACGGACAGTTATATTCACGAACACCGCTGAGCTGCCGACCTCCCTTCTCCTGCAATTACACAAACGCCGGTTGATTCAGTACTTTCCCTGTGTGAACAGTACTACCACAGACAGCTATGCCATGGAGCCCATTCGTATAACGAAAGTGTAACGGATCACCTGGCACCCCGACTGGGTACCTCCGTTGAAGGATGCTCCTAGCGCTTCCTGAGGACTCCAAGCACTGCAGCAGACACCACAACCACCAAACCGGAGAAGCATACGAATGCTGTAAGCAGCTGAACAGGAAAAACATACAATCAGCTTACACTCCTGGCAATCAGCATACAATCCAATTCCCACAATAACGAGATGACACTTCATTTTGAGGTCAAGCAGAACTGGCTGTACTGGTACATACAGCCTCTTTTATTCACAATCCACAAACATAGTACTGCCCACAGGGTTTTGAAATACAACCAATCAATCCGTACAATACACACAGACACTCCCATACAAGATCCTCCCCTCTGCCTGTCATATGATTACTGAACACAATGGCTAATCTAATTATCACAGGCAGAGAAATACAGTATTATAAAACATATCACAGGGACCCCAAAACATGCAATAACCCCATAAAAATATATCCCATAAAAGTATATCCTCGGAACCGGGGGCTCTGGGTGAACCACATATCCAAAATTCACCCAGATCCGTTCAGTAGTTTGGAAGATGCAGTTTCATGCAGATTCCGTAGAATATATACAGGCTATATGAAAAATAATTACTGTATAATGTGTCCCCTGTTGTATAGTTTAAAACTACTGAACGATGTCTTCGTGCACCAAATACTGGCGAGATGGCACCATGTAGAAAAGTCCAAACAGTGTCTGTGAGTTAAAATGGCCGCCATCCATTGTTCTCACCATGTGCTTCATCCATTGTTCTCACCATGTGCCTCTGATACATGAAATGGTGGCCACCCAGTAACTACACAGTATGTCCCCAGATGGTTCTTAAAGGGCCAGCAGCAGCATAATAAAATACAATATGCGCAAATACTGTATTTAAAGGACCAAATCTCCCAGGGCCATAGTCAGCAGGCAGGAGGTGGGCAAACAGGCTTCTTCAATGCCCAGTGGCGAGGTTGGTTTCACCACAGAAAGACTATGGGAAAGACTTTGGCTCCATGGCGATTGAACTATATGTATGTGATCTGAGCACTATTCGGTAATAATGTGCGCTCAGATCTAAGCTATCTGGGGATATGTTGAATGGATATGTTTTATACAGTATTGGTAACATTGTATATTTTTATGTCTTTTTGTTAACATGTGTTCATTGGAGATTTTGCCTCTATCCTTGGAGATTACTTCCCAGGATAGAGAGGAGGGATTGTAATGTTCCTGTAGGAGGGCTTAACTGTGTGTGTCCGTGATTGGTCACCTTGCTATTTTGTCCCAGTCTTCCACCAGGTCCCCTAGGGGAGTGTCCACCTGGTGGGAGACCTGCATAAATACCGGGCAGGTAGCCCAGATTAACCCCTTAAGGACTGGACTGTTTTTGCGATGTTGTACATTTGCGACCAGGCCTCTTTTTACACTTTTCTGGTGTTTGTGTTCAGCTGTAATTTTCCGCTCTCTCATTTACTGTTCCCATACAAATTATATATTGTTTTTTTCAGGACAAAAGGGGCTTTCTTTACATACCATTATTTATATAATCTCATGTATTTTAATTTAAAAAAAATTAAAAACAAATGATGAAAAATTGAAAAAATAAAAATTTTTTGACTTTTACTTGAAAAATCTTTTACTCATCTACAAAAGCGAATGAAAAAAACAGCTAAATAGATTCAAAATTTTGTCCTGAGTTTAAAAATACCCAGTGTTTACGTGCTTTTTTGCTTTTTTTTGCAAGTTATAGGGCTATAGGTACAAGCAGGATATGGCGGTTTCAAAACAAACATTTTTAAAATGTATCAATAATGACATTGTAACACTATTATCTGTCATAAATCTCTGGAAAACACTTCACATGTATATATTTTTTTTAAAGTAGACAACCCAGGGTATTCATCTAAGGATATTTTGACACTTTCTATGCAGCCATTTTACCACAAGTCTTTGCCAAACTTTGCATAGGTAGTTGTTTTTTTGTTTTTTTTCACATACATTGCAATTCAGGTATAAACTTACAGATCCTGCTGCCAAAAAACACACTAATATATGTTCAGCAATATCTCCCGAGTACAGTGATACCACCCATGCATAGGCTTGTCGGATTGTTTGGGGGCTAAAAGGCCACATTTGACAGGTGAGCATATCCATTTTTCAACTTGGAATTTTGACATGTAGTCAACCTGCGCACATGTCCTATTTGGGACATTTGGAAGGCCGGCCAATGTATTTTACCCCCACCAAACCATATATTTTTGGAAAGTAGACACCCTAGGGTATTTCAAATGGTGGTTTTTAACACTTTCCATGCACTAATTCTACCACCAGACTTTGTCAAACATTTAGGTAGTCATTTTTTGTGTGTTTTTTTTCACACACATTGTACTTTAGGCATGAATTAACAAATCGTGTTATGTGTCACTGCCAAACAACGCGCCAATATGTGTTCAGCAACATCTCCTGAGTACAGTGATACCACCCATGCATAGGCTTGTCGGATTGTTTGGGGGCTAAAAGGCCACATTTGGCAGGTGCGCATATCCATTTTTCAACTTGGAATTTTGACATGTAGTCAACATGCGCACATGTCCTATTTGGGACATTTGTAAGGCGGGCCAATGTATTTTACCCCCACCAAACCATATTTTTTTGGAAAGTAGACACCCTAGGGTATTTCAAATGGTGTTTTTTTAATACTTTCCATGCACTAATTCTACCACCAGACTTTGTCAAACATTTAGGTAGTCATTTTTTGTGTGTTTTTTTTCACACACATTGTACTTTAGGCATGAATTAACAAATCGTGTTAATCGTGTTATGTGTCACTGCCAAACAACATGCCAATATGTGTTCAGCAACATCTCCTGAGTACAGTGATACCACCCATGCATAGGTTTGTCGGATTGTTTGGGGGCTAAAAGGCCACATTTGGCAGGTGCGCATATCCATTTTTCAACTTGGAATTTTGACATGTAGTCAACCTGCGCACATGTCCTATTTGGGACATTTGTAAGGCCGGCCAATGCATTTTACCCACACCAAACCATATATTTTTGGAAAGTAGACACCCTAGGGTATTTCAAATGGTGGTTTTT
>OW240920.1:17776702-17788889 GCA_933207985.1 Pelobates cultripes
GATGAAAATCACTTTCAGGTATTCCACGACAGGGTGATCTTGAGACCCAGACAAGAGTTTCTGCCGAAAGTTGTCTCGAATTTCCACATCCTACAGGAAATTGTTATTCCTTCCTTTTATCCATCTCCTTCTACTCCAGAGGAAGTGAAACTTCACCAATTGGATGTCAGGCAGTGCCTGCTTAAGTATATAGAGGTTTCTACTCAATTTCGGAAGTCTCAACAGCTGTTTGTTCTTCCGATTGGTCCCAGAAGAGGGGAGGCAGCCTCTACTTCCACCTTGAGACGTTGGATCTCCAATACCATAATCAAGGCTTATCAGTTGAAAGACCTTGTTCCTCCTAGTAGGATCAAGTCACACTCTACAAGGGCTTTAGCAACATCATGGGCTAATTGGGCAGAAGTTCCATCTGACGACATCTGTAAGGCAGCTACATGGTCTTCTCCTCTCACTTTCATCAAACACTACAAACTGGATTTGGCATCTTCCTCTACGGCTTTTGGTAGAGGTGTTCTGTCCTCTGTGGAATCTATCTAAATTAAACTTTTTCAGCATTATCTGGTTTGGAGTTTTATTTTTTTTGTTTTGTTTTTGGAAATTCCCACCCTATGGTGAAGCTTGGGTATTACCCATAAGTGATGCTGCCATGATTAGCCAGGAATACAGAAAATTTTATCATGCTTACTGTAATTTTCTTTTCCTGGCTATTATTCATGGCAGCATCAGCAACCCCCCCTTGTTATCAGAGTTAGCTTTGGAACTAGACTGTGGGATAGAAGGAGGAGGGACCTTTTATACCCAGTCTGGTCCGTATTAATTGATTTTATCCTGTCCTGTTCCTGATTAGGGCGGAGCTACCCATAAGTGATGCTGCCATGAATAATAGCCAGGAAAAGAAAATTACAGTAAGCATGATAAAATTTTCTGTATTCTTTACATACCATTATTTATATAATCTCACGTATTTTAATAAAAAAAAAATGATGAAAAATTGAAAAAAATACATGTTTTTTGACTTTTACTTGAAAAATCTTTTACTCATCTACAAAAGCGAATGAAAAAAAACTGCTAAATAGATTCAAAATTTTGTCCTGAGTTTAAAAATACCCAGTGTTTACGTGCTTTTTTGCAAGTTATAGGGCTATAGGTACAAGTAGGATATGGCGGTTTCAAAACAAACATTTTTAAAATGTATCAATAGTGACATTGTAACACTATTATCTGTCATAAATCTCTGGAAAACACTCCACATGTATATATTTTTTTTAAAGTAGACAACCCAGGGTATTCATCTAAGGATATTTTGACACTTTCTATGCAGCCATTTTACCACAAGTCTTTGCCAAACTTTGCATAGGTAGTTGTTTTTTTTTTTTTTTTCACATACATTGCAATTCAGGTATAAACTTACAGATCCTGTTATGTCTTGCTGCCAAAAAACACACTAATATATGTTCAGCAATATCTCCCGAGTACAGTGATACCACTCATGCATAGGCTTGTCGGATTGTTTGGGGGCTAAAAGGCCACATTTGGCAGGTGCGCATATCCATTTTTCAACTTGGAATTTTGACATGTAGTCAACCTGCGCACATGTCCTATATGGGACATTTGTAAGGCCGGCCAATGTATTTTACCCCCACCAAACCATATATTTTTGGAAAGTAGACACCCTAGGGTATTTTAAATGGTGGTTTTTTAACACTTTCCATGCACTAATTCTACCACCAGACTTTGTCAAACATTTAGGTAGTCATTTTTTGTGTGTTTTTTTTCACACACATTGTACTTTAGGCATGAATTAACAAATCGTGTTATGTGTCACTGCCAAACAACACGCCAATATGTGTTCAGCAACATCTCCTGAGTACAGTGATACCACCCATGCATAGGCTTGTCAGATTGTTTGGGGGCTAAAAGGCCACATTTGGCAGGTGAGCATATCCATTTTTCAACTTGGAATTTTGGCATGTAGTCAACCTGCGCACATGTCCTATTTGGGACATTTGTAAGGCCGGCCAATGTATTTTACCCCCACCAAACCATATATTTTTGGAAAGTAGACACCCTAGGGTATTTCAAATGGTGGTTTTTTAACACTTTCCATGCACTAATTCTACCACCAGACTTTGTCAAACATTTAGGTAGTCATTTTTTGTGTGTTTTTTTTCACACACATTGTACTTTAGGCATGAATTAACAAATCGTGTTATGTGTCACTGCCAAACAACACGCCAATATGTGTTCAGCAACATCTCCTCAGTACAGTGATACCACCCATGCATAGGCTTGTCGGATTGTTTGGGGGCTAAAAGGCCACATTTGGCAGGTGCGCATATCCATTTTTCAACTTGGAATTTTGACATGTAGTCAACCTGCGCACATGTCCTATTTGGGACATTTGTAAGGCCGGCCAATGTATTTTACCCCCACCAAACCATATATTTTTGGAAAGTAGACACCCTAGGTTATATTAAATGGTGTTTTTTTAACACTTTCCATGCACTAATTCTACCACCAGACTTTGTCAAACATTTAGGTAGTCATTTTTTGTGTGTTTTTTTCACACAGATTGTACTTTAGGCATGAATTAACAAATCGTGTTATGTGTCACTGCCAAACAACATGCCAATATGTGTTGAGCAACATCTCCTGAGTACAGTGATACCACCCATGCATAGGCTTGTCAGATTGTTTGGGGGCTAAAAGGCCACATTTGGCAGGTGCGCATATCCATTTTTCAACTTGGAATTTTGACATGTAGTCAACCTGCGCACATGTCCTATTTGGGACATTTGTAAGGCCGGCCAATGTATTTTACCCCCACCAAACCATATATTTTTGGAAAGTAGACACCATAGGGTATTTCAAATGGTGGTAGTTTAATACTTTTCATGCAATAATTCTACCACCAGCCTTTGGCAAACTTTTGGGTTGTAATTTTCTTCGTGTTTTTTTACACATACATTGTACTTTAGGCATGAATTAGCAGATCCTGTTATGTATCACTGCCAAACAACACCCCAATATGTGTTCAGCAACATCTCCTGAGTACAGTGACATCACCCATGCATAGGTTTGCTGGGCTGTTTGGGGGCTAAAAGGCCACAATCAAGACTTGTACATATCAGTTTTTCAACTTGATATATAGGTATGCTTGGCCTATCTTCAGTTTGGCATATTTTTGCATCGCCCCGTTAATGTTAACATCATGAAAGTTTATATTTATTGTATATGAGGTGTTTTCACATCCTTCCCCCAACCATTGTGCTAAACAAATTTCAAAGAACGTGCATGGTGGTAATTTTTGAATTCTGCTTTTTATGCACACGTCATCTGGTTTTGGCCAGCCAGTTATATGTTACTACCATAAAACTTTTTTAACCAAATGTGCAGGTATCAAATGCACCTTTAGCAGCATTCTCTAAACTAACTCCTGCAAAAAGAATCTAATTGGAGATTTGGGGGGAAGGAAACTGACTAACTAAAATTTGCTGCTTTCAAAAGAAAAAAAAACAGTGCAAAGGGGTGTCTGTCCTTTTCCTTTTTTATAACAGACCCAGCAACATTTCAGGGGATTTGTTTGTTTTTTTTGCAGTTGGCGGTATCTTAAAAATAAAATGTCTGGACTCCTTTGGCACCGTTGTTGGAACTTGACCATCTCCATAAATTATTGTGGAAATCAGCTTGAACTAAAATTGGAGAAAGGTGGTTCTTTCTGGATTCATTTTTTTTTAAAGAGTAAAAATTAATTATGTGTTGCTACTTGCATCAGGTAGATAGCCACCTTTTTATACCAGGCTTTTGTCTTTCTTAAGATAAGATATGGCTGCATCAGCTGATCAGCCAAATCAACACCCCCATGTGCATTTTATAAGCCCTGATGCAAACAGGTTTGGTCTGAACTCTGCCTCGGACAGTGACGTCTGACATGCTTTCGTCATGGATGCTGGTTAGTATATTAACATCCTTCCTGTCCTTAAATTTTATTGCATAGGGGAGAAGTCATCCACATTGACATTAATGCCTGTGTTGGCACTAAAAGGGGTGATTTGGGGCTCAGCTAACTGTGGAGAAACCTGTTCCTCCTCCACATTCGGCGTAGCAGAGAAAGCACAGCTTCTTTTTGCAGCTGGCTCACACACAGATGACATGTCAGAAAACTGACCTGGGTCAAAATCGGATGCAGTGTCAGTGGCGTCAGAGTCTGGCTAACACAGAGTTACTAGCACACAATTTATTTTTTATTTTATACTAAAAACAGACTAAAACTGATAAAAACAGACTAAATGAGACTAAAACTTCTGTTAGCAGCAATCTGTAAAAACTAACTCCTGCAAAAAGAATCTAACTGGAGATTTGGGGGAAGGATACTGACTAACAGAAATTTGCTGCTTTCAAAATAAACAAAAAAAATAAATCAGGAACAAGTATTATACAAATGTATTTTCTGTGTGGTAGACCTTAAAACATGCTCCAATACACAGTCCAGGTTTTGTAGGGCAATCGGGACAGTGAAAAGGGGTGTCTGTCCTTTTCACTTTTTTATAACAGACCCGGCAACGTTTCTGGGGGTTTCTTTTTTTTGGTGTTGGCGGTATCTTAAAAATAAAATGTCTAGACGACTCTTGCACTGTCGTTGGAACTTGACCATCTCCATAAATTATTGTGGAAATCAGCTTGAGCTGAAATTGGAGATAGGTGGTTCTTCCTGGATTCATTTTTTTAAAAAGTAAAAATAAATTATGTGTGGCTACTTGCAACAGGTAGATAGCCACCTTTTTATACCAGGCTTTTGTCTTTCTTAAGATAAGATATGGCTACATCAGCTGATCAGCCAAATCAACACCCCCCATGTGCCTGTTATAAGCCCTGATGCACACCGGTTTTGTCTGTACCCTGCCTCGGACAGTGACGTCTGACATGCCCTCGTTATGGATGGTTGTTAGCATGTGAACATCCTTCCTGTCCTTAAATTTTAGCGCAAGCAGTTCAGCCTTGCGCAGAGCTTTGCATTCCCCTTTTTTTAATTTGGCCTCTATGAGAGGTCTGGGGAAATCCTTGGCATTTCTTCTTACAGTGCCGCAGGCCAGTGTCTGTAAACTATAAAGAATTTTAAACAAGTGGACACTGCTGTAAAAATTGTCCACATAAAGGTGGTAACCCTTATTGAACAAGGGGATCAGTAGGTCCTAAACAAGTTTCCCACTTGTTCCCAGAGAGTCAGGACAGCCAGGAGGGTTCAGTTGAGCATCTTTCCCCTCGTATACACGGAAGGCAAATGTGTAGCCACTTTCGCTCTCGCAAAGTTTGTACACTTTCATGCCATACCTAGACCGCTTTGAGGGGATATATTGTTTGAACCCTAATCTCCCTTTGTATTTCATAAGGGATTCATCAATAGATAAAGTTTGTTGGGGAGTATAAACTTCAGAAAATCTGTTCTGAAGATGGTCTACCAGTGGGCGTATTTTATGAAGCCTATCATATTGGGGGTGATCTCTGGGGTGACAGAGCGTATTGTCGTTGAAATGTAAGTATCTCAGCAGCAGCTCATATCTTGGTCTAGGCATTGTTTGGGAGAATATAGGAGTAGAACAAATTGGGTTGGTGCTCCAGTAAGAGCGGATTGATGGCTTCTTTATTATCCCCATGAGCATGGTAAGAGCCCAGAATGTTTTAAGTTCATGGACATCTGTGGGATGCCAAGCATGCTCCCTGACTGTATAGCTACCTGGATTGGTCTCAATAAATTGGCTAGCGTATAAATTAGTCTGGGAAGCAATCTCCTCCCAGATGGTATCCCCTAAAAATAACTCCATATATTGTATAGGGGAGAAGTCAACCACATTCACATTAATGCCTGCGTTGGCACTAAAAGGGGGGATGTTGGGCTCAGCTAACTGTGAAGGTACCCAGTCCTCCTCCACATTCAGCGTAGCAGGGGAAGCACAGCTTCTTTTAGCAGCTGGCTCACACACAGATGACATGTCACTAGACATGCCGCTAAACTGACCTGGGTCAAAATCGGACACAGTGTCAGTGGCGTCAGAGTCTGACGCCAAGAAGGCATATGCCTCCTCCAAGCTGTATATGCGCTGCATGTTTCACACTAACAGACTAAACTAACAAAATACTAAACACAATATTTTTATTTTTTTTTATTTTTTTAAAACACTAAAACAGACTAAAACAGACTAAAACAGTAATCCCTAAACTAACTCCTGTTAGAAGAATCTAATGGAGATTTGGGGGAAGGAAACTGACTGACTACGACAGACTATGACAGACTACGACAGACTAAAACAGACTAACAGACTAAAACAGACTACGACAGTCTAAGACAGTCTAAGACAGTCTAAGACACAGATTTTTTAAAATAAAGTTAACCCTTAAGGGCAAAAAAAAAATACAGACAGTACAAATGCACTGTCTGTAACAGATCTGGCAGGGAAGGGGTTAAAATAGGATTTTTATTAACTGCAGATACTTTTTAATTTTCTCTGGAACAGCTGCTGCAACAATATATCACGATCTCTGTCTCTCTCCTCTCACAAAACGCTACAGAGGGGAGAGAGGCAGAGATCAGTGTCAAAGTGAGTGTTTGTAACACCCACTTTGACACCAGCCAATTGTGAGCGATCGCGGAACGCTCACATGCCGTAATTGGCTGTTACTATCTGCCTGGGATGCCAGGCAGATAGTAACAACGGGATTTCGGCGGAAGAGATCTCTGATCGCTCCCGCCGCCCGTTTTCCGTTAGGACAGTTCAGGACCGTCCTCGGTCGGCAACGCAAAAATGCCGAGGACGGTCCTGAACCGTCATGCGTCGTGAAGGGGTTAATATTAATATATATATAATTATATATTTATATTAATATGAAAATACATGTACAATGATATTGCTTAAATATATACATAATTTTCATTATATATATATTTATATATAATATAAAATAAATATATAAAAACGTTAAAAAATAAAATAAATAAATATATGTATGTGGAAATTCATTCTAACTGTATTTTAAAATTAATATATATATATATATATATATATTGATATCAAAATACATGTAGAACGAAATAATATATATTATTATTATTATGGTATTTATATAGCGCCATCAAATTCCGCAGCGCTTTACAATGGGTGGACGAACAGACAGGTAGTTGTAACCAGTCAAGTTGGACACATAGGAACAGAGGGGTTGAGGGCCGTGCTAAATGAGCTTACATGCTAGAGGGAGTGGGGTAAAATGACACAAAAAAGTAAGGATAGTATTAGACTAGTGACAGTTGCAGAAGAGGAATCAGTCAGGAGCTATTAACAGTTTAATTGATACGTTTTTATGAAGAAGTGGGTTTTTAATGATTTTTTGAAGGAGTGGAGACTGGGTGAGCATCCAACAGAGGAGGGAAGCGAGTTCCACAGGAACGGTGCAGCCCTCGAGAAATCTTGAAGGCAAGCATCAGAGGTGGGAGTACGGACAGAAGATAAACGTAAGTCTTCAGCAGATCGAAAGGGCCTAGATGGGACATACTTGTATATAAGGGAGGATAGATAGGTGGGAGGAGCATTATGTAGTGATTTGAAAGCAAGAACCAGAATATTAAATTCAGCTCTATATTTTATAGGAAGCCAATGTAGGGACTGACAGAAGGGTGAGACATGGGAGCCTCGCTGCTGCATTCATTATGGACTGTAACGGTGCAAGTTGGGAGCATGTAAGACCACTGAGAAGCGGATTACAGTAGTCAAGGCTAGAAAGGACAGTGGAATGGACCAACACCTTAGTCGCATCTGGCGTTAAGAAGGGGTGGATGCACGCAATGTTTTTGAGATGGAAATGACAGGATTTGGTGATAGATTGAACACGAGGCTTGAAGGAGAGGTCAGAGTCAAAGAGAACACCTAGGCAGTGAGCCTGCATGGTGGAGCTGATGGTAGCACTGTTGACTTGGAGGGAGACAGACACATGAGTAACAACACTTGAGGGAGGAAAGACCAGAATTTCAGTTTTGGTCAAGTTTAAGGAAGTGGGCAGCCATCCAGTTAGAAATAGCAGAGAGGCAGTCAGAGACACTAGTCAAGAGGGACGGGGAGAGATCAGGAGAGGACAGGTAGATTTGTGTGTCATCTGCATAGAAATGATATTGGAAGCCAAAGGAGCTAATGAGTTTACCAAGGGAAGCAGTATAGATGGAGAACAGTAGGGGACCAAGGACTGAACCTTGGGGGACACCAACAGAGAGGAGTTGGGGAGAAGAAGCAGAGCCAGAGAAAGAAACACTGAATTAGCGCTGGGAGAGGTAGGAGGAGCACCAGGAGAGAGCAGTATCTTGTAGACCGATATTGAGGATGAGAAGAAGCTGTTGATGATCAACAGTGTCAAAAGCCACAGACAGGTCAAGGAGATTTAGTATAGAGTAGTGACCACAAGATTTTGCAGCGAGTAGATCATTGGATACTTTTGTCAGTGCCGTTTCCACAGAGTGCTTAGCACGGAAACCAGACTGAAGCGGGTCTAGCAGAGAGTTGGACCTAAGTATATACGTATAAGTATATACGTATACGTATACCTAAGTATACTTAAGTATATACGTATATATCACTATATATATATATATATATATATATATATACCTATATATAAATACAAATAATTAAAAAAAATTATATACATCTCACAGAGGTGAAAGCAGACGTTACCTTAATAAGACCAAAAAGGTGCCAATATGTCCAAAATTGAAAGGGATGCCCTTAACAACTTGACTGCAGATAGTACCATCACTATTCTTCCAACAGACAAAGGTGGGGCTATTGTCTTGATGCAGTATCAAGACTATAGAAATTAGATTTTAAGACAACTTTCAGATGATAAAGTGTACAAATGCTCTGAAATAGATCCAACTGTGGAATTTGTAAAAAAATATTTTTTCAACATTACAGAGAGGGGTAGAAAAACACTATATAACACAACAAGAATTTGAGTACTTACATGAAACTCACCCCACTTCCAAAAGTGCATAAGGACCCCATTCACCCCCCCGGACGACCAATAGTCTCAGCAATTGGCGGTTTATTGGAGCCCATCGGTAAATGGTCAAAGACAGTGTAGCTGTTATTGAACGTCTTAACAACATTACAGTACCGGCAGAGGGGATTTTACTAGCCACGATTGATGTGTCTCGCTTATACACAATAATCCCACACAATGATTGTATACTAGCAATCAAGGAAGTTCTACAGAATTTTACTGAGTGGGTGAATCCCCCTCTGGAGTATATACTGGAACTTTTGAAGCTATGTCCCACTTTGAATTATTTGAGATTTGGAACAAAATTCTATATACAACAGACAGGAACTTCAATGTGGGCTCCTATGACCCCTATGTATGCAAACGCATACATGTTTGTATTTGAGCAACAACAGATACTTGGGCCTTATGGAGAATATTTATTACAATACCTTCGCTTTATAGATGACGTCCTTCTTCTATGGACTGGTGGAGAGGAAATGTTTGTGAACATGATGCACACACTACATACATACAAATCAGTTGGAGTGCAAGGTGGACCTTGAATTCAGGTATCACAGACAGCTGAAAATATATAAAGAAAGACACAACCTAGTGCAATATAGTCTCGTGCATGTGCATATGTAATAATCAGTAGGTATTTTACTCACAAATACAGAGCCAATAACATTAGGCTCAATGTGCAGTCTGTTGGAAATATTAGGAGGGATCCCACTGCCTAGCTGAGCAGAATAAGGTGATATGCCAAAGATCTTCCACTCAATAGCGTCCCAGGGCATAGAATGGTGATAAAAATCTAATTTATTGGAACATAAATATAAAATAACAGGCAGTTTATACTGCTAAGTCTCTGGTAAAATCAAATACTTGCAAAACACGTTTCGCCTAAATAGGCTTCCTCGGTTGCATAAACTTCTTGTCTTGGCGTCCGTCTTATATGGCTCCCCTTTGATTGTTGATCCGGATCTCCTGTAGCAGCCGCGGGTGACTTCCGTCTTCTTCCTATGACGTGTCTCTCCGCTGTCCTCATTCTAATGATGTGCTTCCGGTTTCGATCTGCATTTTGCGTTCCACCTTCGAAACACACTTTATTGTCCACTTTATTGACCTTGAGCTGTGTAAAGGGCCCCCAAAAAATGGAGCTGCTTCCCGTTCTCCCAGAACATTGACTTTTGTGACCACAGTTACAAACCGCCTCCAGAGAGCCTGTTCTACACCAGACCAGTGGAGCCAGACTGCAGCTAGAGCCCATCATCATCCTCATCTGGTTGTAAGTAGGCAATATAGTATATTATTCGTGGCACTAATCTCTAATTTACCTCACATTAAAGAAATACTATAGTCCCCAGAATCACTGCAACTTAATGTAGTGGTTCTGGTGTCTATAGCCTGTCCCTGCAGCCCTTTTTATGTAAACACGGCGGCACTGCAGCACTGGCATTAGATAACATGGCAAATCATATGGGTGGGGCATTGTGATGTCACATGGGGGGGCGGCAAACTTTACTTTTGCCTAGAGCGGCAAAAATCCTTGCACCGGCACTGGCTGGAGGGGGCTGTGTGAGCTGAGGCCGCACAGTGCCCCATGGTAGTTAGTACAGTACAGCTCACACAAGCAAACAGCTGATAAACTGGCCGCACGGAGGAAAAGTGGGGCGGAGCTAAGCAAAATCAGAGGCGGGGCCAAACTGGCGCTGAGGGTGGGGGTTTTGGGGGTGGGGAAAGGGGGTGCCAAGCACAGGATCCGCCCTGGGTGCCAAATGCTCTAGGTACACCCCTGCCGGTGTGAATACCAAAGGTAGGAAACCGGTATATCACTTTAAAGACTGTAACGGTGATATGATTGAAGGGTCATATCACGCTGAAGAAATACAAAAAGAAATACAAAAAATACCCAAAGACCACAACCGGGTGTATAGAATTAAAAAAATACTAAAACAAAAAACTCAAAAGGGAAAAAGATTTTACTACGCCCAGTGGGTGGGATACCCAGAAACATTCAATAGTTGGATTGAAGAAAAACAGCTAACGACCCTCTAAAAGCCAATATGGAGGACGCCCCATTTTATGTCACTCTACCAAGCAACGCATCGTATTTAACCTACCCCCAAAATGAAATATCCGTTTACACAACCAAACTGTCCAAACCAATTGTTTTGAAAGGTGAATGGGAAGTGGTGATGACAGAGATACAATATCCCCATACATGGAACACTTTTGAAACCAATGAAGGGATCATATATGTTGGCTTAGCCGGTGGACCCCTAAAACAGCTGAACGTAAAAGCGGGATATTATGATGGTGTTCAGAAGCTGGTTAGGAATATTAACAAGATTTTTGCCGCGAAAAATGATCTGCCGGTGGATATTAAACTGGAATATGACCCTTTGGAGCGCTATGTACATTTTGTTGGTCGTGATACATTTATAGCCAGCGACAAATTGACACATATACTTGGAATTGACATAATCATTTTGATAGAACTATTTCAGGAACTATTTGTGCAGATATAAAGAGCAGTATGAGCAGTTTTTATATGTTTGTGTACATAGAGCATCAGCGTGTGGGTGATAATTAATTGCCGCTACTACTTTGAAATTACAGGTTACAGAGATTAACTTAGATACATCAAGAGATTAAACCAGATTACTTACAGGATTTTGATACCATTAATAGAGACAAAAGAACGACCAAAATAGAAGTCTCATTCAAATATGGCAAGTCTATCTTTAAGCTCGCCTTTCGTCCCCGTCGTAGTGTTTACTACTAGCGCCAAACAAACATGGTGGCCATTAAAATCTATGGCGAACCACACATTTACAGTACATTATAAGACACAGGCCGGATATGGTTTGCCCGGTTTTCATGGCAGTGCCTATATGTATGGACGGCGGCTTAGGAGGTATTTTTCGGAGTTTATTCAGAAAAGCGGTACCGCTTTTTCAACGTGGTATTGAACTTGTTATACCACATGCAAAAAATGCTGCAAACAACATTGCAAAAGTGTAGTCAGTCATGTGTCACGGCAGTTATCAATAAAGTGTCTGGTGAGACCCAAAATGACACGTTTAGTATACACCGGTAAACGGGGGCTAAAAGGAAACGGAAGCACAATGTGGCTCGCGTGCCCGCCTGCCCGACCGGC
>OW240920.1:17788989-17816541 GCA_933207985.1 Pelobates cultripes
GGCGGACTTCCCAACTCTTGGAGTTCCCAACAGGGGACTTGAACCGGGGATCTTCTCAGTCCTGGTCCTGCTTTCTACCTCTGAGCCACAGCAGCTATTTACAGTGAAGACTGATTCCAGTCCTGTTCATCCTGACATGGCTACTACTCTGGGGGCTGCACCTTGACTTGGCTGTGTTTCACCTGACTCTGATCAGTCATCAGCAGGATATATAAACCCAGCCTCGCCCTGTGCTCAGGGTCAAGTCTTTGATCCTGTTTGTTCTAGTGTTTCTGTTTCATCGCTTCGCATTATTGACCCTGGCTTCCTGACTCGTTTATTCTGCCTTCTGGCATCCCTTGACTTCGGCTACTCCTCGTTGTTCCTGTCCTCTGGCATCCTTTGACCTCGGCTATCCCTCGACCATCCTGCTGGTTCAGTCCTTGCCTGTCCTGCGTATTGGTACTGCATCCTGCACAGCCCCCGTGCACAGACCCACAGGCCAGGTGAATTCTTACCTGACCACCTCGGCCTGCGGGTATCTGCAAGGGTGAGCATCATATCTGCGCTACAGACTCCCAACTCAGGTAAGACCCTGACAAATTGACACCTTGTAACGATTTCCACCTCAGTGTTCTAATTGTTCAACAGGGTGGCAGCAGTTCATATGAACAACCACAAGGTGGCATCCATCTTGTTTCCGAGAATGCAGGCAGCAGTGTTTTGGCGTCGAGCTCATGGAATTAACCCCTTAAAGGACCACTATAGTGCCAGGAAAACATCCTTGTTTTCCTGGCACTATAGTGCCCTGAGGGTACCCCCACCCTCAGGGACTCCCTCCCGCCCAGCTCTGGAAGGGGGAAAGGGGTAAAAACTTACCTTTTTCCAGCGCTGGGCGGGGAGCTCTCCTCCTTCTCTACTCCTCCGTTCCGCCCCGTCGGCTGAATGCGCACGCACGGCAAGAGCTGCGTGCGCATTCAGCCGGTCGCATAGGAAAGCATTTACAATGCTTTCCTATGGACGCTTGCGTGCTCTCACTGTGATTTTCACAGTGAGAAGCACGCAAGCGCCTCTAGCGGCTGTCAATGAGACAGCCGCTACCAGAACTGGGGAAGAGCTTAACCCATTAATAAACATAGCAGTTTCTCTGAAACTGCTATGTTTTATTAAAAAATGGGTTAACCCTAGAAGGACCTGGCACCCAGACCACTTCATTAAGCTGAAGTGGTCTGGGTGCCTAGAGTGGTCCTTTAAGGACGGAGCCAAATGTACACGTTGTGAACGAAACAAAATATAAACAAAACCTGGCATTTGCGCTACATGTCTGTCCAACTGTAATTCACCTCTTTCATATTAAATACACTCACCCTTATTATATATCATTTTATTCAGGGGAAACAGGGCTTTCATTTAATATCAAATATTTAGCTATGAAACATAATTTAATATGAAAAAATGGGAGAAAATAAGATTTTTTTTAGATTTTTTTTTTTTAGTTCTACATGACATTTTAACGGTCAATGTCATAATACTGTTTGCTTTTACTGCAATAAAATACACATATTTGTATTCAGCAAAGTCTCACATGTAAAACACTACCCCCTATGTACAGGTTTTATGGCGTTTTGGGAAGTTACATGGTCAAATATAGCACGTTACATTTGAAATTGAAATTCGCTGGATTGGTTACGTTGCCTTTGGGACTGTATAGTAGACCAGCAATAAAATTTACACCCATAATGGCATACCATTTGCAATAGTAGACAACCCAAGGTATTGCAAATGGGGTATGTCCAGTCTTTTTTAGTAGCCATTTGGTCACAAACACTGGCCAAAGTTAGCGTTAGAATTTGTTTGTGTGTGAAAAATGCAAAAAATGCCAATTTTGGCCATTGTTTTTGACTAAGTGGCTACTAATAAAGACTGGACATACCCCGTTTGCAATACCTTGGGTTGTCTACTATTGCAAATGGTATGCCATCATAGGGGTAATTTTCATTCTTGGGCTACCATAGGGTCTCAAAGGCAACGTAACTAATCTGGCGAATTTTAATGTGAAAAAAATGAAACACAAACCTTATATTTGATGCTGTAACTTTTGAAAACACCATAAAACCTGTACATGAGGGGTACTGTTGTACTTGGGAGACTTAGCTGAACACAAATATTTGTGTTTCAAAACAGTAAAAAGTATCGCAGCAATAATATCGTCCGTGTAAGTGCTGTTTGTGCGTGAAAAATGCAAAAAAGTCACTTTTACTGGCGATATCATCGTTGTAATACATTTTACTGTTTTGAAACACTAATATCTGTGTTCAGCGAAGTCTCCCGAGTAGAACAGTACCCCCCATGTACAGGTTTTATGGTGTCTTGGAAAGTTATAGGGTTAAATATAGTGCTAGCAAATTAAATTCCCTTTACTTTCGGCATGGGTTGTCAGGCAGGTCCCACTAATTGTAATTAATTAAGATACCTAATTATGTAAAAATATTACATAAATATATATGTAGAATTAATATATGTGTGTATGTATGTGTGTGTGTGTGTGTGTGTGTGTATATATATATGTATGTATGTGTGTGTGTGTGTGTGTGTGTGTATATATGTATATATATATGTGTGTGTATATATATATGTGTGTGTGTGTATATATATATATATATATATATATGTGTGTGTGTGTGTGTGTATATATATATATATGTATGTATGTATGTATGTATGTATATGTATGTATATGTATGTATGTATGTATATATATGTATGTATGTATGTGACTATATAAAAATATATATATTTTTTTTTTATAAATATTTATATATATATATATATATATATATATATATATATATATATATATATATATATATATATATATATATATATACTTATATATTTATGTATATAGATATATATATTTCTTTCTACGTGTATTTTGATAGATATATATATATATATCACAATACAGTTAAAACGAAATAACACACATCTATATATTTTTTAATTATTTTTTTTAATTATTTTTTATTTTTTTTTAACGTATTTACATATTTAATTTTTTTTATATTATATATATAAATATATATATAACAATAATTATATATATTTAATCAGTATCAGTCTACGTGTAATTTGATATTAATATATATATATATATATATATATATATATATATATATATATATATATATATATATATATATATATATATATATATATATATATATATATATATATGATCTAAGTATATATTTATTTATTTTTACACTTTTTTTATTTATTTTATTTTCAGCCAGCAGGGGGACCACCTGTCATTACAGGCAGTCCCCCTGCTGGCAATGCAGGAGGCAGCTATCCCGGCCATGTGATTGTGAGGTCCTCGCAAGGACCTCACTCTCACATGGCCGGGGAGGCTGCCAGGGGGTTGGACGTGCTGTTGGGGGCTCCCTGGGAGTCCCCCCAACCGCGATCGCCGGCGTGGGATCGCCGGCAACCGGGTAAGTAAAGAAAGACCGGAGGGCATACTATTACGCTGCCTAAAATAGGGCGTAATAGTACGGCCTCTGGTCTTAAGGGGTTAAAATCAGGCACTGAAACTCCCGAACACCGCTGGACTTCCATCATCGCCAGCGTTCGTTTATACACTGTTCGGTGGACTCATTCGCATGGATGAGGTGAACAAGCTACACTAATTATGGATTATGTTCAGAACTTTTGTGGGGGTTTTGAGTATTTTATGTGTATTTTGGATGTTTTATAAATTGTTATATTTCCTGTCCCTGAGAGATAATTCAATTATACGTGTTTGCTCAGATATTTATCTCTTAGGCACAGAGGATTCTGGGAGGGATTTCCCTGTAATTTTGGATTGGAAACCCCTTGCAGAGGCCTCGGCATGTGTGGGGGGAACAGCTATACTTCTATAATCACTGCGATACTCTCTTGGAGGAGAGGTCATCCCACTGGGAGCTGGATCCAGATGTTGGTCCAGGGTGGGAAGGGACGGTGAGACCCCAGCCAAGCTGCAGCATCTAGGGGCTGCAAGTGCTTATGGTGTCCCGGTGCAGTGCTTATGGTGATTGCTAGGAAGCGTGAATTGGCGGAAGTACCCAGTTGGGGTGCCACGCGATCCACCACACTGAGCTCATCATAATACAAATAGTATAGATCAGGATTAATTAGCCAGTCCTATTAAGAAGGTTGATAAGATGTATACCCAGATTTAAAAACTAAAAATAGACAGCGTGGTTGCTGTATACAATTACAATTATATAAAGTGCCGGCATATTCTGCAACGCTATACAAAAGGTAACATAAGACTAACAATTCTAATAAAATGTTTCACATAATGAGAACTGTTGGTAAAAAAAACTATGCAAAACTCTTTCTGCTTCGTTCTCTCTAACACTGTGGCATGTTCTTTCTTCTACACTCAAAAGTCAATACATACACTTTTTCTCTGTCCCAGACTATATAACGGGAGCTTCTGCCTGCTTGTTGTGGTCGTGACCTAAATATGAATATTAATCTCTTAATAATTAATAATTAAGCAATACGGAACAACATTAATATTTTTATAATTCGTGGTATTATGGTCGAATATGTGGATAGAAAATACACAAAACGTTGTAATATCAAATGTATATTTAATATAACTATAATAAATAAACAGATGCTAGCAGAATGTCAATTTACTACAATAATTATACAATACAAAACTACAACATATTACTTACAAAAGGTTGCTACTTACAAGGCCCCAGCCCTTTGGCTGGGGTTAAGTCAGAGCTGGTACTACATCTTAGGTGTAAGTAGGCTGGCCTGTGATGTCACTGCCATAAGCACATGTCTTCCTACACACTCCCCCTAGTGGTGCCCCCAACGCATTACACTAAATATGCTTTCTTTATGATGTAAAGTCATTAATTAATAAATACCATTACACTGCTAGTAAGAAGGTAAGGAGAGGAGTGGACCAGCAAGTGCTAGGGGACAGTCCTTAGAAACCATGGAGTGAGCGCATCATTAGATGCATTTAAGCTTAGCTCAGTGTGCTGTCTGCATGGTATGCCATCCTGCATGATTGTCAGGCAGTTGTCACGTATACATTCTCTCCATATGCTATGCACAACATAAATCACCTTTCCAGGAGTAGGAGAAGTGCTGCTTGGCAGTCCCATGCCATATGGCCGGGCTTTTTCGACATGCCGGTGGACGCCGGCCGCTGCGGATCCGCAGTTATGTAGCCCCACGTCTGTCCACAATGATAGCGACGTCAACGTGCGGGTGACGTCACGCAGAGAACACATTCGCACGTTTTGTGGTCAAAGGCCGAGTACGGCCAATCGGATTCACAAAAGGGATATTTAAACTCACTAATTTCTTCTGCTCATTGCCCTGTCATGGTTTCCCTTTAGTGATTATCCGAGAGTGTGTTCCTGATCGTGTTTCTTTGGTTATTAACTTTGACTTCCTTCTGACTTCCCTAATTTTTGGTATCCCTGATTATTGGCTATTCCTCGTACAATGATAAGTGGAGTAATATTAAATGAGATAATTTAAATATATACAAATGGATTTAGTGTATCCTCCAAAAGCTGGCTTTTGATGCATAGAACATGAAAAATAAAGAATAAATTAGAAAAAATGGTGCAGATTGTTTTGCGGTATTTCTACATAATCATTCTACTGGTATATAAATTTATAAATTTTGAGAAGGATCATATAATAATTGTCACATAAAGAATCAATCTATAGATTCATCAATCCTATACATATAGACCTAGATAGAATGGTATAGTGAATAAAGTGTATAGATATACAATGATCTTTTTTTATTGTCTATTCCTGACAACTGTGTTTCTTTCTGTGTTCATGACCTCTGCTAGTATTTTGACTATTCTCTTGTACGTTGTAAGGGCCAATTAGATGTTATCCTTATTTCTAGGTGTGATACTAATACTCAGTGGTGGACTAAGGGGGGGGGCGGAGGGGGCGGTCCTGTAACTGACTGTGTGTGTAACTGTCTGTAACTGTGTGTGTTTGTGGCTGTAACTATGTGTATGACTGTCTGCCTGTGACCGTGTGTGTGACTGTAAATGTGACTGTCTGCCTGTAACAGTGTGCGTGACTGTGTGTACCTGCTTGTAACTGACTGTGTTTGTTTGTAACTCTCTATCTGTAACTGTGTATGACTGCCTGTGACTATATGTGTGACTGTGTGCGTGTGACTGCTTGTAACTGTGTGTGACTGTCTGCCTGTAACTGTGTGTGAGGGGGTGCAGGGATTTTGTAGAGGGGGGCAGGGCTTTTAAAAAGTTTACAAATGTGTTCAATAAAATTTTTTTTAAATGTAAAAAATATAACACATTTTAAAAATTTAGTAGGTTTTTTGTTTTTCTTTTGGAGAAGGGGGGCAGGGGGGTGCCAAACCCAGGACCTGCCCCAGGTACGCCCCTACTAATACTGCATGTTGGATGAATTGCAATCCTGACAGCAGCCTGCAGTGCATTCGCCAGACCAGTGGCGTAGCGTGGGTTGTCAGCACCCGGGGCAAGGCAAGTAATTTGCGACCCCTAACCCGTGGATTTTTTTTTTATCTATACACATTGCATTTTACTGCCCCCCAACCCCTCCCCCTAAAAAAATCTCCTTATTACAATACATGAACATATTGATTTACTGCCCCCACCCCCTCCCCCTAAAAATACATTCCATCATTACAACTTATTTTGCATATTTTTTTTATATATATATGTACACATTGCATTTATTGTACTGCGCCCCACCCAAAAAAACTCCCTCATTACAATCTTTTTTTAATTATTTTGCAGATTTTTTTTTATCTATACAGATTGCATTTACTGCCCCCCAACTCCACCCCCTCCCCCTAAAAAAAATCTCCTTATTACAATACATGAACATATTGATTTACTGCCCCCACCCCCTCCCCCTAAAAATACATTTCCACCATTACAACTTATTTTGCAGATTTTTTGTTATATACACAATTAACACATTGCATTTACTGCCCACTCCTCCTAAAACTATAATTTACTTTACAGTCAATATAAAAAAAAAAATAAAAAAAATACTTACACTTCTCTGAACACTTTCTCTGAAGATACCGGCAGCTGCTCTCTCAGGATGCTCGGCTAGGAGAAAGGGTGTGAGGGTGTTCCCGGCGGCCTTCAGGTGGAGGCTATGCGCATGCGCTGCTACCGGCCGTGACTCATTTCATGACGTCACGGTACGCGCTTGCGCATGGGAGGTCAGAAGGAGGAGCCACCGACCGAGCCAGTCCGTCCTACACTATGCGGCAATGCCGGCCGCATAGTGAAGGATCGGAATTCTGTAGCCACGGCCGGCGGGACTCAAGAGAGGCAGCTGCTTTGGTGGCCCCTTAGGAAGAACTGGGCCGGGGCAGCTGCCTTTAGCCCTGCGTTTAAAGATGGCCCAGCGGCCGTTTTTAACATGCTTTAGGGCGGCCTGGGGGGCAATTGCCTCCCTGCCCCCCAGCCCGCCCCTGCCTGGCACCCCCCACCCTCCACAGTGGGCGGCGACCCGGCGGCTCGGATCGGATTCGCACAGCCAGCACTGCAGAGAGAGTGAGCCAGGCAGGGGCAGAGAGCTGCGAGTGCGAGCGCGCCCCCCAGATGTTGCGCCCGGTGCGGCCTGCACCCCCCACACTACGCCTCTGCACCAGACTGACCTTCTAATTCTTCATGCAGACACGCCCCCTTTATGGGCATGTTTATCCCTTTGGGCGGCTCTAGTTACATGATTCACATCAGGGGCCCACCCTTTTACCCCACCCACTATAATCCTTTTCAAATAATTTTTATTAAAGTTTTATTTTTAACTTTGTATAACAAGTAATAATAATACAAACATTGTATTAGGGGTAGGAAAGGAAGGGGAACTTGGAAATGGGAGGTGGGTATCCATCCATTATTGAAATAAGCATAACAATGTATATGGCAAAAATGTTGTACATCAATGCACTTTAACAATAAATATATCAAAGACCATAAACTGTTTTGATTTTTTTCTTCCCATTGATCCCAATTATATTTTAATATTGGGAAACCATGCATATTGGCTCTATGCGATAATTCCATTATAATCCTGCTTGCAGTGACGCCATTTTGTCGATTATATTTACTGTGGCAATATGGAATTGGATGCCAACACCGGGGACCCTAAGTAATCTAGTAAATGAGTGAGTACAGTTAACACATTTATTAGATAAAGTTTGGAGAAGCAAACATTCAGTTTTCCTGGTATGAGAAAGCCCATTAGATGGAAAATAGATGTTCCTCCGCCTGTTAGAATAATAAAAGCTTAAACCACAAACGTACCATAATTATTGTTCTCTGAATTAAACATATTAGGTTCTTGATAATCTCCTTTAGTACAAAACCTGTCACATAGAGGTTTACAGTAGCCATATTCCATCCCAAAGTAAGTCTTTTTATATGTCTGAAAGACATTGAAGATACAGCTCTGTATCATGAAATGCTGCATTCGTGAATCAGTCCACTCCCTGTCATAGAGCAATAATGGGTAAAATAATATCTTATACTATTCCTGGCCGCGTGTAGAGTGTATAATGTATTTATATAGCATAGGACCATGCATTGGATGGTTTATTAAAATGCAGTTTCTAAAGACCATAACAAAAATTCCATTAAAAAACAAACAAACAAAAAAAAGAGTATTTAACTATGCATTTTGGGGATTACATAACCATTATGACTATTGCATTTCTATGGTGTAAACATGCATGATTGTTAACAAATTAATCCAGAAGGTTAATACTTTTATTAGTAAATCTTTAGAAATGTCTAATTTCTACCACAATACTAAGTTGTTTTCCAATGGTATTGTTGGTGTTAAAATGCATGGCTTTGATTAAAATTTTATAAATGCACTGACATAAAAACAGTCACACTCAATGTATTCTAACTGGTATCAAACATCCGGTATGACCCTGTTCAAGATCTTTTCTTTAACCCCTGAATCTGTGTATCATGATGCGTTGTGTTTTTTTTTGCATTTTCGGTTCACCACTAGGGTGAGCAGGAGCAGAAAATAAGTGTGTGGCAAATCGAAAACTACATAGAAACATAGAATGTGATGGCAGATAAGAACCATTCGGCCCATCTAGTCTGCCCAATTTTCTAAATAACTTATCTTATAGTTAGGATAGCCTTATGCATATCCCACGCATGCTTAAACTCCTTTACTGTGTTAATCTCTACAACTTCAGCTGGGAGACTATTCCATGCGTCCACTACCCTCTCAGTAAAGTAATGCTTCCTGATATTATTTTTAAACATCAGACATTAGAGCGAAGGCATTAGTTTTCTTATAAAAGACAAATGAACGAATGCAGAATGCAATGAAAAAAACAAAGGCCAGTTTGCTTGAAATTTTGAAATGTCACTCATTGAATTCAGTCGTTGATTTATTCACTTAATTTCAAGGACAAAGCTACCTGCTCTCTCCTTGTAATTTGATCATTTAAAATTAGAAATGGTGGCTACCTAATTTTAACCCCTTAGCGACCGAGGACAGTTCAGGACCGTCATCGGCATTTTTGCCTTGAGGACCGATGACGGTCCTGAACCGTCCTAACGGTCTGGGGGTACTTACCTGATCGCCGTCGTTCCCCCGGCGGCGATCAGTGTTCCTCCGGTTGTGGGGAGACTGCCTGCAGCCCAGACAGTCTCCCCACACTGATTTAGGACCCCTGTGGCCATGTGATCGCTTAACACAGCGATCACATGGTCACAATAGGTGTCCATAGTGCTGCCTGCAGGGGGACTGCCTGTGCTGACAGGCAGTCTCCCTGCTAGTGTAAAATCAAAAATAAAAATAAAGTTAATGGTAATAAAAAAAATAATAATAATTATATAGGTGTATATATGATATATAGACATATAATATATCTATATAATATATGTCTATATATCATCTATATAATGCCATACTAAGTGTATTTTTATATTAATATGTACTTATATTAATATAAAAATACACTTATAATTAAATTACACACATATATATATAATATATATAATAACTATATATTGTATATATATATTATTATAAAATATAAATAATAAGTAATTTAAATTAAATAAAAAAATTTAAAATAATAATAAAAAAATAAAAAAAATTATATCTATATGAAATTTTATTCTAACTGTATTTTAAAATTAATATATATATATATTTATATCAAAATACACTTAGAATGAATTTGTATATATATCTATGTATATAAAAATAAATAAAAATAATAAGAAATATACATATGTCCATATACAAAATTACATAAAAAATTATATAAATATACACGGAGACTTCAAATATATAAATATGCATATATATTTAAATTTTACGTGCGTATTTATGTAATAGTTTTACATAATTCAGTAATTTTATTGATTGCAATTTAAGGGACCTGCCTGCCAACCCAGGCCGAAATTCCAGAGAATTGAATTTGCTAGCACTGTATTTTACCCTGTAACATTCTACGACACCCTAAAACCTGTACATGGGGGGTACTGTTTTACTCGGGAGACTTCGCTGAACATAAATATTAGTGATTCAAAACAGTAAAACATATCACATCGATGATATTGTCAGTGAAAGTGACTTTTTTTGCATTTTTCACACACAAACAGCACTTTTACTGATGATATTGTTGTGATACGTTTTCCAGTTTTTAAACACTAATATTTGTGTTCAGCGATGTCTCCTGAGTAAAACAGTACCCCCCATGTACAGGTTTTATAGTATTTTTGAAAGTTACAGGGTCAAATATATGAGTCAAATATTTTTACATTGAAAATGGCCAGGTTGGTTACGTTGCCTTTGAGAGCGTATGGTAGCCCAGGAATGAGAATTACCCCCATGATGGCATACCATTTGCAAAAGAAGACAACCCAAGGTATTGCAAATGGGGTATGTCCAGTCTTTTTTAGTAACCACTTGGTCACAAACACTGGCCAAAATTAGCGTTCAATTTAATTTTTTTACTTTTTTCACACACAAACAAATATGAATGCTTACTTTGGCCAGTGTTTTCGACTAAGTGGCTACTAAAAAAGACTGGACATACCCCATATTGAATACCCTGGGTTGTCTACTTTAAAAAAAATATGTACATGTGGGTGTTATTCAGAGATTTATGACAGATAATAGTGTTACAATGTCACTATTGATAAATTTAAAAAATTTATGTTTTGAAACCGCAATATTCTACTTGTACCTATAGCCCTACAACATGCAAAAAAAAGCAAAAAAGCATGTAAACACGGGGTATTTTTAAACTCAGGACAAAATTTTGAATCTATTTAGCAGTTTTTTAATTCGCTTTTGTAGATGAGTAAAAGATTTTTCAAGTAAAAGTCAAAAAACATGTATTTTTTTCAATTTTTCATCATATTTTTTTATTTTTTTAAAATTAAAATACATGAGATTATATAAATAATGGTATGTAAAGAAAGCCCCTTTGTCCTGAAAAAAACAATATATAATTTGTATGGGAACAGTAAATGAGAGAGCGGAAAATTGCAGCCAAACACAAACACCACAAAAGTGTAAAAATATGCCTGGTCGCAAATGTACAACATCGCAAAAACAGTCCAGTCCTTAAGGGGTTAATGAAGTGGTCTGGGTGCCAGGTCCAGCTAGGGTTAACCCATTTTTTCATAAACATAGCAGTTTCAGAGAAACTGCTATGTTTATGAATGGGTTAAGCCTTCCCCTATTTCCACTAGCAGCTGTCTCATTGACAGCCGCTAGAGACGCTTGCGTGCTTCTCACTGTGATTTTCACAGTGAGAGCATGCCAGCGTCCATAGGAAAGCATTATGAATGCTTTCCTATGTGACCGGCTGATTGCGCGTGCAGCTCTTGCCGCGCGTGTGCATTCAACCGACGGGGAGGAGAAGAGGAGGATCAGAGAAGGAGAGCTCTCCGCCCAGCGCTGGAAAAAAAGTAAGTTTTAACCCCTTTCCCCTTTCCAGAGCCAGGCGGGAGGGGGTCCCTGAGGGTGGGGGCACCCTCAGGGCACCATAGTGCCAGGAAAACTAGTATGTTTTCCTGGCACTATAGTGGTCCTTTAAGGTCACCTCCTAGTATTCTGGGCATGCAGGCAGACTCTGCACTCACACAGAGGAATACATTCACAGATTCACTCACCTTCATACATGTTCACACTCACTCTCTCTCATACAGAAACACTCACAGGTCCACTGTTACACACATATCACAAACACTCCAACTCGAATCTTTATGTATTTTCTTCTCAATCCTGTGCTAAGCTTTCACTTTTCTATCCTAACATCCAAATATTATACGATAAAAAAAACAGTAATTTATCTTTTAAAGGGCCAAGAGATGCACAATTGTCTCTGCCCTTTATGAATAATATATTAAGCCCCTAAATGCAAAGAAATGTTTGAAGACAGGAGATGCCTAAACTCCTGGACCCTTTATACAGTATATTTGGACACTATGTTCCCACAAGATGCACTAAAATGTGTGCAAGCCATAGTATGGTCACAAGGGCTAAATGTTTACTCGTCAATTGCTAGTGTCAAGTGGAAATTTTGAGCTTTGAACTAAGAAATACCTCAGCAGATCAAGACAAGTGTAGCGGAGAGCTGATATTCCACAGGTTATCTCCACTTAAGATCCCAGTGAGGCTCAGGAACAAGTATTATAAATCCATAAGGCAAGGCTTTCAGCAGGCAAAACAATCCAGCAATATCCCAACATCAATCCCAATGACTGGACGACACACAGCATCAGGAGCAGAACTGAACTTTTAATCACACAGATTCCTTATAAAGCATTCTCCCATGCAAGGGAGGGATTTACACTCATTAGTACAGTATCCAATCATACCTGAGTAGCCATCCACACATCTCCTCCCCTTAGCTTGACTCATAATCCCATTATACAGGACACAAAGTCCCTGGGTTTCTGGATGTACCTGTAAACATAGGGGTACCCCTTGAAATATTACACCCCCTGGTAGCTCTGATCTGGGTGAGTGACATATCCAAAAATCACCCAGATCGGACCAGTGGTTCGGGAAACTTGTGGATGTAATAAAAAGACTGACCGCGCTGGAAGGAACAACCGAAATTGGTTCCATGAGTTTTGGCCCTGTGGTCGGTTACAGAAAAAGGGAATAAACTGCACGAAAGACTTATGCTATGGAGACTAAGGAGAGTTCGCATAAATCCCCTTGTTCGGGTGTTTCTTTCGAATTTAAGGGGAGTGTGGAGGTCTCAGCAAAACACCGCTGTTCGGGAGTTTAAAATGGCCGCCGCCATGTGTTCGTCTCCCGAATGGCGGCCACCCAAAGAAAAAAGAACCCACTGCACGGATTGCCAATTACCCGTTCGCAACATTGTTGCAAACGGTAATTGGAGGCACACTTACTACTGGGGTGGTCTGACTGTTCGGTAGTTTCACTCTCATAATAAATGGAGTGATTCTACCGAACAATCAGTCGAATGCTGCATACATTTCACATACATAGGTTACAATTCAACCGAACACATATGAATGACTGTAATTTTTAGGACAGCCCAATGCCATCCGCTACAACAAGTAACCCCATTAAGAGACTGCAGGATAAGAGGAGTTCAAGGACCCGCTGGAGTTGCGACTGAGGGATCCATAGATGATCAATTAGGGGTTTACACAGGTATTCTCTAGCCCAGTGGTCCCCAACCTAGTCCTCACGGGCCACCAACAGTCCAGGATTTATGCATTTCCCTTTTTTATTCCAACAGAGATACTGACAAAACCTGGATGGTGATGGTCTATGAGGACTGGGTTGGGGACTATTGCTCTAACCCGAGTCAAGGCGCTGTTTGCATAAGTGTCTATATGTGCCTTGTTTTATGTGAGCACTGGGGTAACTATAGCCATCACTCCAGGGGGCCTGGCCACCCGGCAACCCCTGCAATCGGGGTGCCTGCCAGCATTGTGGTGCAGCCCCACCTCATCTACATTGAAGTGGCCAATCGGGTGGCCCATGCTCTTGGGGCCACCCAATGGCAATGGATTTCCTTGGTAATGGATTGGCCCAGTCAGCGCTGTGGCACTTTAAGAGCGCGACCGGGCCCTTGTGATGACTTCAGAGCTGGGAGGAAACCATCACTTCCTCCAAGCTGTTGTTGTTTTTTTTTTGTGTGTGTGTTTTTAAACTTTCCATGAAATTAACCATTTTTCTTATGGGGTTAGCCATGACAGCGGTGCTAAAAGCAGATTTTCGTAATGATATCTTGTATAAGTAGTTGCCACTACCTACCTGCAAATTCGGTCCACCTGAATTGTTTAAATTTGGTGCAACCAAATCTTGATCAGTTTTGTTGAAACAGTGCGTTTGATTGTTTGTTTCCATCATTCAGATCCAGATTTTTGTTGCATCCAGACAGGCTTAAATCTAGCTACTTTCATGTTAAATGGACAGTCTATGCACTCATGCACCTGCAGTCTCACTGTTCACCTTTCTGCCCTTTAGGAGTTAAATCACTTTGATTATGCCACACGTCCCCTGGCTGTGACTCACATAGGCTAATTTTAAAAATTGTTTTAATTTTCAATCTTACAGCAAATTATGTTTACTTTGGAAGTTATTAACTTTAATATGCCTTCCCTTAAAGTATATCAAAGATAAACTAAGAAAGAAAAACAGGTCAGCACAGGTAGAGTTTTAAAGGTATGTATTGAAATAAGTAAAGACCAGTGTGTGTGTGTACACACATATTAGAGATACAGAGTTTTGTAATTCCAGTCTTCAAACAATGCATGGCTTCAAGATATCTTCAGAGCCCTACCGGATCCCGTATGAAGGCCAACCAGTTCACTGAGACATGGAGCATTACATTAGTTCCATGCCCAGTCCCAGTCCCTTCCTTCATTGTTCGATCTGTGTTCACATTCATATTATGGAAACCTGTATTGATTTGTGTTATTGATGATTGTGCGAACCATAAAGCAGTTGCACAGTTACAGGTCATAGAAGCGTGGAATGTTGTCACCAGTTATGATGACTTCTTTATTTCCTTCCTTGGTGGTTGTTACAAGATAGATAACACCACCACTCGAGCCATCTCGTTGCATTGCCAGGGACAGAGCTGGAATTAAAGATAACAAACAATTCTTAATACAGCACATATTTAGAATGGTCTTATTCATTGGAATATTTCTGCAGCACTTTGCAACACAGTATCTAACATCAAGTAGATCACATTATAGAGGTAAAGAAAGAACAAATAGATTAGAATGTTTTATTAACGGAGACTTATTCTACCATAAATGGACTTTTCAACATATATACCAAAAACAGGATCTTATGTTTGGATTGATATGTGATATGAGTCCACTTATTATGGAATAAATCTCTTTCTAGAAGAGATTTGTTTTGTATCTTTATTTATTTCTTTAAATGGAAGGAGTCCTCGGGAGCTTGCACCCATATTTACTACTAAGATTGATGGTTATCCTAACTGGAGTCAATCCACATTACAGAGGTAGTCTACCTTCCAAACTGCTGAATGGTATCTTCCTCCAGTTTGAGATTTTGCACCTAACCAACATCAAATTGTCTACAGGAACCTGAATGACCTTCCATCTCCAATATTCTCCCCCATTGTGATGCGATTCCATCTATTAACCTTGCACAGATTAATATTTGATTGAAACTTTTGGTTTATATAATCTTTAAATGTTTATTTTATAGTGACATGCTATGATGCAATAAAGTCTATTGTGCGCTTCATCTTGTGAATTTTCGAGTACTTGAAAATTAAGTTGCTCTTTTTTTTTAACAAAAGGATATTCTAAGCTCTATAAACAGTACAATGTGCGCAAGGAATCCTCTAGTACCCCTCACGATAAAGAGTTATAACATTTTACACTAGTTTAACATTTTCCTGGGTCTCCTGTGCACCACCGTCCATCTCTCTACACCAGGGTCCTCCAAACTCTGGTCCTCCAGATGTTGCTGAACTACGACTCTCATGGTTCTTTGAACGAATCGATAGCAAGCGAATCGTGGAAGTTGTAGTTAGACAACATCTGCCTGGAGGACCAGAGTTTGGAGAACCCTGGTCTACACAGATAGAGACAAAGCGGAATTTCCCTTTCTGCATTAGATATACACATTTCATCCCAACTAGGATGGAATTTAAATTGTAATGTGGAAGGGTCTATATATGTGAAGCAGGATACTGCAAGCTCCTGGAGAACGCAGGTAAGTGAAATTGTTCAAACATGGTCTGGTTTATTATTGTGGATGGCATCCAGGGAAGTCCTGGAAACTTAGGCACTACAGCAGGTTGTATTGTTAGGATAACTTTCCACAGTAGGATAAGTACTGTGGCAAGTCATGGAGTTCCACATACATATCATTATTTATCCTGAGACCTGGCCATTATGAGGGACTGTGCTGATAATTGGTCATTAACTCAACAGTATAATGTGACTGATAGCAACAACAAAAAAAGAATATATTATTTTGGCCTCTTTACATAGGATGTGACCTTGACATAAAGAGAAACAAACTTGGACATATCTATTCCCACACAGAGTGACATAGAGAGCTGTAAACGATTAACTCCTCCTAACCCCCCAATGCTCTCCTTTCATCATCAACAGCCAGCCAGGATGGAATTAAAATTGATACTGCAAAGATGTAAAGGGTGTCAGAGTATTTATATCGGCAGACATTTTGTGCTATGATAGAAACTAAAAGTGTATATTCTGAGTCACTCTGAACAGACCAGACTCCATTTTGTTATTTCAAATTAACAAAAAAGACACAGGATTTCTTTCTGTAAGACTGGCCTCTTTGCCAGAGCTAAGGAATGCATAGTATAAACAAGTGATAAGGAAGGGGGTTGGACAGACTGTCTAATGCTAATGGAATATAATCAAATCTAAACCCAGACAATTGTGACAGAGAAGATTAAATAATTTAATATTTAACTGTCTATATATATAAGGTACCATTGTATGGAAAAGGGTAAACTTAGTTCATGATCTGTCATATCAGAAATTATGGCAGGAATTGCAGACGCTAAGTCTGGACAAAATTTAAGAAACCCTTTGAAATTTTAAATTATGGCGCTATAAAGATAATGCAAAATGACGTCAAAATAGCCACCAGGAAAAGTTAACTCTTTCCTGGATAGGTATGTTTAGTGGGGCAAGACTGCCCTCTACAGACCAAATAACTAATTTGCGATCTGGAAGATAACCACACCTCTAGTGCTTCTATTGGGTTATCAACTGATGACGTACAGAGAGTATGGCCCTTTAAAAGTTAAGACAAAGGGAAGATACAAGAAAAGACGAGAGGAGGCAGATGCAAGAGATGCAGAGGAGAGAAAAGAGAGGAATTGGAAGTTTGGGGACTCCAACCTCCATGCAGAGACACATCCAAATAAATTCCTGAGACTACCAATCGGATGAAATATCTACTCAACTGGTAATTATACTGGTTTCATTTAATTAAATTAATTTAATTAAAATGTATTAATAGCATTATATATGACTGGATAAAGCACGGTCAGATTTCCATATTAAGAAATCTTAGTTAACTAAGAATATATAGTTATAAACATTCCATTCTGCAGGTGGAATTAAGAATAATTATATATTGATGTGATATTATCACGTGTTAGCATACCGCTGTTTTTATCCAGGTGTATTGATTTGCTCTAAATTAAGATAGATATCTTTTAGACAAATTAAAAATCTGCTTATATAATATATTAAATTCTCTTATGGATGGTTTAAGAAAATGACTAATGAACTGGTTTAAATGTTATTTTATTTAAAATACATAAGAATAGATCTTAACTACCTAGGAGATCTAGCCAGCATTGAAAGGGTTATTCTAACTGTCTGCTAAACTTTACGACCTTACGCTGCACTCTGAGGAATTCTGTTCTCTGTGTGAAAAGTTTTACTTTCAGTCTGTGTTAAAGATGGTAATAAATAAGTCTTGACAGATAATGCTGTTTTAGCCATTGAAACGTAATACCCATTCCTTTGTATTGCATATAATTTTATACTGAATATTCATTGATTATTGTCATGCATGTTACATAATATTATTTGTTAATTATTGGTTATCATAAATAAAAATCTATTTTTATACATCGTGATATTAATTATATGAAATACTTTCACTTACGATAAACGTTCTTTGGGATCTGAGAATTGAATTAGTGGGCAATTCTCACTGTTACTATTATTATCCCATAAATATCCCCACATATTGGAGGCTGCTGAGATCGTTTAAGTTGAAATTGTATTTCATATATAATAATAATATTGGTGTAATTCATGCAATTTAATCTTAATATAGAAAAGAGTTTTGTATTGAGATTAATCAATAAAATAAAAATAAAAATGGCCAGTGGCAGTGATAAATCTGTAACAGATAATACTGAAATAATTGAAGACCTAAGAAAACATGCTCTAGTTCATATTCATAAACATATGAAAAATAATGCAACCTATGAGGTTTGGTTGAAAAGCATAGAATGGGAAGCTAGACACACCATTCTAACTGATGAACACATCATCATATATCTTAAAGAAATTGCTGAACAAAAGAACATAGAAAGGAAAATGGCGTTCATAATACACTCTTGGCCTTTCTTTATGACAGCACTTCTTAAGGTGTGTGATGAAAACAAGTCACTGAATGCCAAATTGGACACGTACAGTGACGATCTGGGCATTCAAAATGGGAAATACCAAGATTTACTTGCTGAGCATAAAACTCGTCAGGCTGATCATGAAAAAGAAATGAAAGCTTTGACGGATAAATATGCACAGGAAATAAATCAGCTTAAAATGCAATTGGATGAGTATGAAAAGGAGAGTCAGAAATCAGACAGTGAGGTTGGTAGTCATCATTTTGTGCCAAAAAGTTGCACAAAAATGCAAGAAAAGACTATCTGTAAATCCCCTCCTTATTATGATTTTCCCACACCAAACCAGGTTTTCATAAAACAGTCTGTAAGTAAAGGTGTGAGTAATTCTAAAAAATCACCTGTGGAACAAGATTCCCCATCTCATGACATTACCAAGCCACTTGGCAATCTTGGGCAGAACAGTTTGAAAAAGCTGTCTTGGCCAAACTTGAGAGGGAGAGTCCAATTCAAGGTGATAGGAATGAAAACAGACATGGTTCTGTACACTGGCAGAATTCTGATGCTGATCAGAATTGTGACAGTGAACAAGAAGCTCAGAGTGATGGGAGTGAAAGTGATTGCACTGTCCACTCTGAAGGCCATGTAACTGATATGCCATCTGCACTGTTGTACGGGTCTAATTCCTCTTCAGCAGACAGATCGCATAGACGTTTACCCAAACACAGAAACAGAGGTCGTAATTCAACGACGCCTGTTTATGAAACACCAAAGGTCATCAAATTCCTTAGAGAAACTGTCCCACAATTTTTTAGAGGTTCAGGAAACATATCTGAACATCTGGAAAATTATGATAGAGCAATGAATTCATTGGGCATGTATGATGACATTCATAAGAAATGGTTCATTACATGGACCTTTGATTCAATGTGTCGTGTTTATCTAGAAAGTCTTCAAGCTATACAGTTAATGTCCTGGTCCAAGATGAAATATGAAATAATCATGGAATATGGTAAGTATAAAACCATTGCTTCTGCAAAGAAGGCGCTTTATAACTTAAAGTGCCGTCCAGATCAAAGCCCCAGAGAATTTTTAATAATTCTTAAAAATGCATACTCCGTGGCCCAAAGAAAACCCAGGTATGAAAGCACAGACTTCAAAGATCTGTATTTTCATGCCATGCCAGTAAACATACAAATGAATCTCGCAAGAGATTACGATTGTAAGTTACCATTAGAATGGCTAGTCAGTCAGTGCATGAAATTGTATACTATACACCATGCACATGACGAAAATCAGCCAAAGGTTAAGAAACCTGGTGATAAAATGGTGTCAGAGACTAAAATTCAGTTAGGTTTAGAAACCCAACAGAAAAAGAGGACCTATTCCGAGGTTTTGAAAACACCAAAACCTCAGAAACAGGAAAATGCCAGAAGCAATTCTGCAAATTCCTCTAATAACTCTGAAAAATCCAATGCCAATGGGAATAAACGCCCCTGGGTTAATAAGAACCAAGGCAATTCCCAATGGAGAAGGAATCCTCAGGGAAATAGGAGATATGGAAACAGAAACAACCAATCTGCTTCCAATAACTCCCAACAGTCTCAGCCATCCCAACCAAATTCTAATGGGCAAAGACAAAACGGCAATGGGGGAAATAATTTGCGTCGTCAGGTTGGTCAATTGACAGACCAGATGGGCAAATTAATGGAGGGAATGACAAAGATTAACGAAGTCTTTGCCAAAAATCCTTTTTTAGGGATAGCTCCAATTGCAGAACTACCTGTGCAACCGCAGCAACAACAACAGGTGCCGCAGCAATAATAGCCACTGTGACTAAACAGGCTAGGTTATCAGTAGATGTAATGCCTAACCCTGTTTCCTTTCCAGGTACTCATAGTCAAACAAACAATAGTTGTGTTAGAAAACCTATTGCCTATACCGTCACTTCACTTCCGGGTGAAGGAGGCGCAACGTGTTCCTCTGTTTTTTCATTTCAGCCAAAGGCTAAAATAGCCCCAGCAGCCACTAGTTTCCAGGATCCAGACCTGAAAGGGTTAACTGATGAGATGCCGACCACTAGTTCCCGCTTGACAGTTCAAGATATTCCTAAAAAGGATGGGCCTGTGGGTAAGACTGAGCATTCCTCAGTACAGGTAGAAACTACTGCTGTGACCGGTAATGTATGGAAAACAAGTAATATGTTGACACATTCTAAATTCTTATGTGAATTAGAAGAACATGAAGGAAGGTACTACATGTCTGTAGAAATACAGGATTCGTTACCCCAGCCTTTTAAAGGGTTAATAGATACTGGTTCACAAGCCACTATCTTATCCAATACCTACTTCCAGCAGGTAATGGACTTAGCAACGGATAAGCCGAAGCTAAGAGGTTTCCCCAATGCTCTGTTGAGTGTAGGAGGAAATGCCCTTCATGTTATTGGCAATACCTGGTTAAAGTTTAAAATAGGTAACAAAACCTTTAGACACCCGGTGATAGTGGTAGATCTCCCCTATGACCGACTGATTCTGGGTATAGATATACTCAGAAGACTTAACACAATTATTGACTGTGTAAATGGAATTGTATGGTCACAAGCTAAGGTTCCCATAACCTATGAGAAATCACATGTTCAATCTGATCGTAACTGCCATGTGATAGAAGAAAGACCTGACTCGATTGAGGTACATTTTAGAAATAGTCAGTCACCTGACGTGACTATCCTGCAGGTGAATGATGCAATCGCACCTGTAGATGAGCATTCCATAAGAATTGCTCCAGAGAGGATCCAGAATGTCTCTCTGGAAGGTGATGTTTTAACCATTTCTCTCCACAGGGACTATGTTGAATCTGTAGATCTGGCAGGTCATGCTCAATTCCTTACCAGAATTGAAAGGGTTAATAACAATTTATTCTTTCCTATGCAAATAAATGACTTAGGAAGAAGTAGGAATGCAAAGCTGGACTTACAGAGTGAGAACAGCTATATTAGCAGAAGTCTGTTAAAGCAGATAGCTAATCCTAAAATGATCAGGTACGCTTCCCCACATGACAGGTGGATCCAGAACCTGGATGGCGAATCAGAGAGTCACAATGTGATAGCAAAATGTTTACTATCTATTTCCATCGGAAATAAGACAGTCAAACATTTATTCCTAGTGATAGACGAACCTCGCTATCAGGTTTACGTTGGCAATGATGTCATACATCGCTTTGCCATACATCTTGACCTGATTAATTCCAACTTGTGGACAAGGTTAAAAGGTAATCCTTATGGATACCTACACGAGGAAAACGCCCTGAAATCAGGACAAATACTCCCATATGCGGTAAGTATCCAAGTTCCTGATGACATAACCATTCCACAGGGGACAAGTAATTTTCTTTTACCCCTACAGGTCAAGGAGAGTCAGAGATTGGAAAACTCTGATGCCCTAATCTGTTTATCCAACAGGATACAACAATTAGGGATGGTGGTAACACATACACCAATGGTAAGTATTGGTAAGAATCCCACCTATATCATGGTCAACAATGTTACACCCAATAGTGTTACTTTACCAAAAGGAACATTATTAGGTCTAGCATTGGATGCTGAGTACTATACATTTGGTTTCCAAAACCAAATTATAGGCCTCATCCCTGAAGAATACTTAACTGAGGACGAAATTGTCGATCAAATATTCCATTCCTCCCCAGAAGGATTATTCACTATCCTATCTGTGTATCCCTTCAACGTCGAAGAAGGCTCGTGTAAAATCGAAGAAGCATCAATCACCTTCGATCATCCGCTCAATGAGCAGGAATCACAAGAGTATCACGACCAAAGAGAAAAGGTAAGTCAACACCGAACTGACCTAACTTCTAGGCTTGAAGAAGCTTATGAGATAGGCCAGCCTGAAATCTTTCCAGGATTTCAGGAAAGGCTAGAAGAGCAAATATCTTTAGCTGACGGTTGCTCCAACGATGCTGAGCGGCAACAGCTAAAGGAAATCCTTTTGGAATTCCAAGATATTTTTGCCAAAGATTCCTACGACTGTGGGTTAACTAACCTCCACGTAGCCAGAATACAAACTGATCCAAATTTACCACCTGTATTTATCAAACAATATAGACTCCCATTAGCGTCATATGATGGTCTACAAGACATCATTCAGAATTTAAAGGAAAGGGGCATTATACGTCCAGTGCACAGTTCGTATAATAATCCGATCTTGGGGATTCTGAAACCTAATGGACAATGGCGTTTATGCGCTGACTTACGACAGCTAAATAAACGCGTCTATATGTCTGGTTGGCCAACACCATACATAGACCAATGTTTGGTACAAATGCAGGGATCCAAAATATTCACTGCCATTGACTGTGCGCAGGGATATTGGACTGTACCAGTCCATAATGAAGACCAATACAAATTGGCCTTCACATTTGGAAAGCAGCAGTATACCTGGACCCGTATGCCTTTCGGTTATATAAACTCTGGTCATGAATTCGCTGTGTTCATGCATAAAGCTATGCCTGACGCACTCGAGAGAGGAACGTTATCATATGTCGACGATGTCTTGCTGAAAAGCACTTCCTTTGATAAGCATATCTTAGAGATTAGACATGTTCTCACTCAGTTAAGAGAGGCAGGGATTAAACTGTCTTTACAAAAGGCACAATGGTGTCGCACCCATGTCAATTTCCTCGGACATGAGGTAACTTCTGAAGGATTAAATCCCCAGAGGAAGAAGGTTGAAGCCGTACTAAAGGCTAAAACACCTTCAAACATCAGGGAATTAAGATCGTTCCTTGGTATGACTAACTACTCCCGTAAGTTTATAGACAACTATGCAGAAATAACTAAACCACTCTTACACCTGCTTAAAAAGGAAACTACCTGGAACTGGGGGGAGCCTCAGGACCAAGCGGTAAGTGAACTGAGGAGGAAGCTTACTCAGGCACCCTGTTTAGCATACCCAGAGGGGGGTAAACCCTTCTATCTGGAGACAGGTTATACCGATTTAAGCATCAGTGCTGTTCTGTATCAGAAGCAGGACAGTTTAAACAAGGTTATTGCATATGCTAGCAAGACTTTATCACCTGTTGAAGTTAAATTCAACACGTGTGAGAAGGCGTTATTGTCGACTGTCTGGGCACTACAAAATTTTCGTAGCTATATCCAAGGTGAGAAAATAATTGTAGAAACAGCTCACCAACCTCTACAGTATCTGCAGAGTGAAAGAATTAGAGACGGTAATCTCTCTAACAGTCGGATTACTGCATGGACTCTATCCTTACAGGGATGGCCGTTAGAAGTCCGTTATAAACATAATAAGAGAAGCCCAGTTGCCCAAGGTTTAGCAGAATTACATGACTGTACTGCTCCATCTCTGGATGATAATGACACCGGAGATGACTTCCTAGAAGAGCAATTGCTATCTCCTTATAAAGTTTATGACGAGGAATACTGTCGACCACTACCGTGGGTATACATTGATGGTTGTTCATATCACCACGTCGTTGGTGCTGAACGGAAGTTAGTTGCAGGTATCGGAATCGCCTGGACAGGTGATTATCCCAATGTATCTATAGGATACAATATTGGTCCCAAAAGCAGTCAGATAGCCGAACTCTGTGCAGTATATAAGACCATTCAAATGGCAATAGAATATGGTATCAAAGAATTTGTTATTATAACTTATTCTAACTATGTTCGCAACAGTTTCGTCGAATATCTGCCTAGCTGGAAACGTAACCAAATGCTGAAAAGCAATAACAAACCTGTTAAACATGGGAAATTGTTTTGTAAAATCGATGAACTGGTTAAGGAAAATGGTTTATCCATATATTGGAAGAAAACCAAAGGCCATTCTAAAATAGAAGGTATTGACAAGGATGGTAATGACTTAGCTGACTCACTGGCAAAACAAGCTGCCATCAATGGTGAAACCCTAAACATTGATGATCTTATGGGTTCAATTCATGTTGAAGCCATAACTAGACGACAGGCTAGAGATAATGCCGACTTAAATGTCGTGCAATGGAGTCAAGAAGCTCCTAGTGATGACCTGATTACTAGTCAAAAGAATGATCCCGTCATAGGCATTTTCTATAAACATATAGAAGACCCTACTGCCAATCCCATCACAGATGAGGATTGCAAAAATAATGAAGATTTACGAATCTTGATGAGATATAAAGTCCAATTTAGTATCATGGATGGGTTACTGGTCAGGACTTCTAAACATGGTATACAACAATGGGGAGTCCCAACTGTATACAGAGGGTTAATGCTCCAACACGCACATGATGCACCTACATCTGGGCATCGTGGTGATAAGATCACATATGAGATATTGCGTGATTATGCATATTGGCCACACATGTTAAGGGATGTTAAGACATACTGTCAGGGATGCTTGATTTGTCCGCAATATCAACCCCATGGTCCAACCCATCGTGCACCACTTCAGAAGGGGGGGGTGTCATTACCCTGGTCTGATATTCAAATTGACTTTATAGGTCCTGTAACAAGATCTTCAAGAGGTAACAAATACATGTTAACCATTACATGTATGTACACAAAGTGGATAGAGTGTTTGCCTTGTAAAGAGAACACGAGTACCGTGTGCGCCACTTTGTTGATTAACCATGTCTTTTCCAGGTTCGGTCTGCCTCAGAGAATTGAGTCAGACAGAGGTAGTCACTTTACCAGCGAAGTAATGGCTAAGATGTGGAACATTCTAGGTGTTAAGCGAAAGCTACATATTGCATACCGCGCTGCGTCTAGCGGGGGGGTAGAGCGATATAACCAGTCTATCGTTAATATTCTAAAGAAGTATGTTAAGGAGTCTGGTAAAGACTGGGACATTAAATTGCCCCTAGTTTTAATGGCGATTAGAGCTACACCTAGCACTGCTACCAAATTGTCACCTTTTGAATTGATGACAGGAAGAAAGATGGTTTTACCACAGCATTTACTCTATCGTACTTCGGATCATAACTTGATCAATGCTGCCACTACGCATCAGTATATCGAAGATTTGCGCAAGCATTTACAGCATGCGTTTGCTTTTGCCCAAAAGAATCTAGAAAAAGCAGCGACAGGGGTTAAGACCTATTACGATCTAAAAACCACGAAAAAGGAATATGAGATAACAGATCAAGTCTATCTGTATAACTTTGCGCGAAATCAAGTAAAGGAAAATAAATTTTTACCTTCTTGGAAAGGGCCATATGTCATCATTGACAAAATTTCCCCAGTAGCGTATAAGATAAAAATTCCTAAGGATGGTGATTTTATTGAAAAGTGGGTTCACATTAACCAGTTGCGAGCTTGTCATCCTAAATTTCAATTAAGGATTATAGGTGTGGATTCAGATGCAGAAGGGTGAACGACTAACCTGGATGGATGCTTGATTCACGTGGTATAGTATGATGTGAAATGTTGTGATGTGCCATGATCTCATGTACGTTCATGTCATTAACCATTTCCTTGCCATCCAATAACTACATTTTATAAGCAGGTTACTAGCTTGTTTAACTGCTATAGGCAAATTACTGAAGAGTCAGTAATAAATGTAGTGAGGGATGAAGTTATAAAAATAGATTTAGACAGAATACATATGTTGATGAATCGTAATAATGTGTTGTCCTAGGCCAAGTGATGTCATACTGTTATAAGTTTGTATGCTTAACAAACCTTGAATCATTAGTAGATAAGTCTGAAACGAGTTCCTGATCCGTGACTGTCGAAAGATGTCCAAGAAGGATGTGGCGTGTTTCTGGATCGTACTGCTCCTGTGCCAAGAGCTACGGACCGACCCGATCGCAGGGATGGGACCATCCTCCGGCATCCTGATTCAAGAGACGCCAGGGTTCATCTTAACAGAGAAGAGGATCCTGACCCGACGTGTGTTCGTCAGCTTGGACCCCAAGATTTCCATCGAGAAGGCATACAACATTTCATCGATGCAGCTTCCTGAGTTACAGACTTGGTACCAGATGCACCTCCAAGAGCACAGGACCGTGTGCGAAACATCTTGGAGCAAGCCCGGAAACCATTTGTATCCAGTTCTATTCCGATGAGCAACCGACCCAAAAGGTTCCTCACCGCCATAATTGTTGCATTAGTTTGTGCCACTGTCGGTGCAGTTGTCGCAACTGGAATGTCTACAGCCAACTCTATTACTGTCCAAAAGCTGGATATGGAAATCTATGTGCTAAAGCAACACATTAACGATATTCATCAGGTGATACAACAGCAAAGAACACTTCTCCAAGACGTGTTAACTATTGTGGAAGACACAGTTGTTAGAACAAACTTGCATTCAGAGTTAATTGCCATATCCACTGAGTTGCACCAAAGTCATGACTTATTTAAGCATGAACTTCTATTTCTGCATGACCCAATATTGTTCCACACACTTGCTTTTCTCGACGAAGTGCAAACTGGAATGATCGAATTGGCAGGGGGACGCATACCTCTGTACTTTGTATCCAAGGATATTGTTCATGCAATGCTTGCCAATGTGGATGGAGAGACAATTGAGCCTATGCAATTAAATCTGGCCTTTGAGATGGGGAGCGCTATACCTCTCTTAATTGATCTGGAACGTATGGAGATTTGCTTTTTATTGGCCATACCATATGTAACTCCAAAAAAAACATTTTTCAAATGAAAACAATGTACTATGTAATAATGATATTATGGTTGATTGTACTAAGTGTAAAGTTCAAAACTCTTACAGGTACAAATATATACAAAAATGTTCATTCCACGCACGGGCCTATGTTAGAAATGATGTGATTGCACAATATGTCTGGTAACTTCTATAGTGCTTATTCATAAGCTAAATTAATTTTTGGCTATGAAATGCACT
>OW240920.1:17816641-17919068 GCA_933207985.1 Pelobates cultripes
GTAATTAAGAAGGAGGGGTGGGGGATTAAGCAGAAGTGGGAGAGGTGGGGGGATTAAGAAGAACAGGGGGTGGGGGATTAAAAAGAACAGAGGGGTGGGGAGATTAAGAAGATTAGGGGAATTGGGGGAATTAAGAAGAAGGAGGAGGGGGAATTAAGTAAAAGGGGGGATTAAGAAGAAGGGGAGGGGGGAAATTAAGAAGAAGAGGTAGGGGGAATTAAGAGGGGGGAGGGGGAATTAAGAAGAAGGTGGGGGATTAAGAAGAAGGGGGGAGGGATTAAGAAGAAGGGGGGATTAGAAGAAGGGGGAGAGGTGGGGGGATTAAGAAGAACGGGGTGGGGAGATTAAGAAGAACAGGGGGATTGGGGGAATTAAGAAGAACGGGGGATTAAGAAGAACGGGGTTAAGAAGAACACAGAGAGGATGGGGAAGAGTAAGAAGGACACAGGGAGGAGGGGAGAGAAGGGGAGATGAGGAGAACACAGGGAGGGTGGGGGAGTGAGAAGAACACAGGGAGGGTGGAGGGAGTGAGTAGAACACATGGGGGGAGGTGAGGAGAACACATGGGGGGGAGTGAGAAGAACACAGGGAGGGAGGGGGCTGAAAAGAATACCGGAGGTTTGGGGGGGGGATGAGAAGAGGAGGGTGGGTGGGTGTGAGAAGTGACTGCTAGGGAAGGGGGGGGGAGAGCTCTATAGGACAGGGGGCAGGACAGGGAGCTCTTTCACACTACGTGCACACACACACAATGCATCCCTATACATACACAAACACACAATGCATCCCTACACACACAGAAACACAACATGCTTCCCTTACACACAGAGAAACACACAATGCATCCATTACACACAAAGACAATGCATCCTTTGCACACATACACAGAAACACACAATGCAAACCCTTACACACATGCAAACACACACACTGCTTCTCTTACATATACACAGAAACACAATGCATTTCATACACACACTCAATGCACACACTACAGACACACACCTTGCATCCCTAATGCATACAAACACAGATTCACACAATACATCGCTTATACACAAACACACACTACCTCCACTACAAATACACTGCATCACCTACACAAACTGGTATCCCTATACACTACATACCATAAGCACACACATTAGATCCTCTACAATAACACATCCCCTACACACTCCACTCCCTGTGAGCGAACTCATGGGTGGAACATGTAGGTGGACTTTTAGGTGGGCCTTATGGGCATACTCACCGTCAGGCCCTGGGACCCAGACCTTGAGCTGTTTAAGGGGCCCCCAAAAAATGGAGCTGCTTCCCATTCTACTAGAACTTTGAATTTTGTGACCACAGTTACAAACAGCCTTCAGAGATCCTCTTCTACACCAGACCAGTGGAGCCAAACCGCAGCCCATCATCATCCTCATCTGGTTGTAAGTAGGCAATCTAGTATATTATTAGTGACACTAATCTATAATTTACCTCACATTAAAGGGACACTATAGCTTAATGAAGTGGTTCTGGTGTCTATAGCCGGTCCCTGCAGGCTTTTTAATCTAAACACACACTGTGTCTACACTGTGTCTACTGGTGACCCACAGGAGGGGATTGCACTGCACTCTGCTCCTGCCCAGACCTGTCTTTACCGCAGTGCAAGTGCCCTCTGCCCCTAATTTACAGTGGCTCACACTCACAGCAAGCAGTGCCTGGAGCCCTTTGCAGCGATGGGAACAAAGAGGTTCTGCGGCAGGTGGCCGTCCTGCAAACATTACATTAAACAGCTGTTCCCCATGCAGCCACAGGTGGCGCTGTGCTGGGAGAATGTGATTACTCTTCACTTCACGCAGCGCATGGGAGAGGGAGAGGAGGAGGCATGATTTAATCTTACAACAAATCCATTCAGCAAATCTTTGGGGGGATCAGCTCTGTTTGCACAGTTTATTGGTGTTTACTCTGATGTCTGTATTAATATTGAGGGATTTCTAAGTAGTAACATCAGTATGTGTCAGCAGGGCCAGATGTTGGGGTGTGCAAGCTGTGCGGTCATGCAGGGTGCCATGACAACAGAGGCGCCCGGCGGCCAACACAGCTCACAAGTTGGGGACACCAGGCCAGCATATTCAATTTAAATGATTCGCTGGTGGTCCACTGGTGCGCACCAGCAGTAGGTGCAGTCAGATTATATCCTCTCTCTCATGGTTCTGGCGCTCAGTTAGAGAGTCAGAGCACAGGATCAGAGATTCTCAGCCTGCGCTCTGACAACATTGAAAGTCAGAGCCGTGAAGGAGCGGGTATGGCAAAGAGCTACTGATTAGCATAACATCAATATCCGTTATAAAACCAGGTGGGCATGGATGGTGAACTGATTTGGTGGTGCAATGGGCCACTTGACTGGTTTTTCCCCCCAGGCCTAAGGCTGCCAGCCCTCCCCTGTAAATCAGTGTATGGGGGCACTGATATTGTTTAATTTGAGAAGTGTGTGCTGAGTATTCCTGACTTAAAAAAGAGGTTGCTTCAACCAGTCGACATAAACCTTCATCAGCAAAGGTGTTAGCATTTTCCATCAAACATTTGTTACTGGAGATTGGAGGTCTGCCAGGAGGTGATCTTTTTTTTTCTACAACCTTATAAGACAATACATTGTGACTATGGTTGGTGTAGCTGGAAAAATAAACTTGAATTCACAGTAATTGCATCAGTATTTAAACTTGTCACGTGTGACGTGGCGAGCCTCTATACATGTATTCAACATGATAGAGGCTGTGAAGCAACGAGATTTTTTCTCCAGACTTCTAAAATGTATCATGAGGAACAGATTGACTTTATCTTAGAATCTATCAAACTTATTTTAAATAATATTTTTTTTTGGTTTGAAGGTGACTTTTATCTGCAATGCAGAGGAAGTGCTATGGGGGACCAGGTTCGCTCCCAGTTATGCTAATCTATTTATGGCCCATTGTGAAGAAAACTTTGTTTTTTCCCCAACATGACTGGGTAGCGAACCTGGTCCTCTATAGAAGATATATCAATGATATTTTCTTTATTTGGAAAGGTGCGAATCATCAGTTTTAGATTTTTTAAACCATCTTAATACCAATCAGTGGAATATTAAATTAACGCATACAATCAATCGACAAACTATAGATTTTTTAGATTTAAATATTTACATCAAAAAGGATAAAAAATTTTAAACAGGTGGATGTGAACAGCTTCATAGAAAAGGGAAGCTGTCATTTTCCACCTTGGCTGGATAATATCCCAAGAGGTCAGTTCCTTAGATTGAGAAGGAACTGTTCAGAAATAGAAAAATATAATTTGCAGGCCTCCTCATTGAAAGGACAATTTTTAGAAAAAGGTTATAAGGAAGTAACTCTTGAGAATACAATTCAAGAAATCGGGGAATTAAATAGAGAAGAATTGTTGAAATACCAGCAAAAGAAGGATAAGAAACATGAAGATACAATTCCACTAATATTTAATTTTAACAAAAATCACTCAAAACAAACAAATTTTTAATAAAAATTGGCATTTATTACAACAAGATGATGATATTGCACCTTATATAGGAGATAAACATAAAATTATATATAGGCGGGCTCAGAATCTCAAGCAAATTTTAACATCAAGTTTTATTGAAAAAACTGATAATATTTTTTTAAATAGTCAGAAGACTATTTTAAAAGGTTTTAATTTTTGTGGGAACTGTGCAGAACATCCAAAATAAAAGAAAAAAGATTTTGTCCTTCCACTCCAATGTTAATCTAAAAGAATACAAGATAGATACATTTATTTCTTGTAAGACCAAAAATGTTATATATGTGTTGGAGTGCCCTTGTGGTCTACAATATGTGGGCAAAACATCTAGATGTGTGGCCACGAGGGTGCGTGAACACATATATAACATTAGAAAAGGACTTAAAACACATAATGTCTCTTTACATTTCCTTGAACATCATAATCAGGACCCAAGTCATATTAAATTTTATGGAATCCAAACGGTCACAAAACATTGGAGAGGAGGTGATATCAACGCAAATTTAAGTAAATGTGAAATGGGCTGGATTTTTAATTTTGACACACTATCACCCAAAGGACTTAATATGGATTTTGAAATGAGTGTGCTCATTTAATTAAATTTAAAAATTGTTTACTGTTTAAGACTGTATTATATTTTTTTATATATATTTTTTTATGAATATATGCATTAATAATTTACATGTCTTATTGTGCTGTTTTTTACAGGTATTATATTAATGATGTTATCTCTTCATTCTTTAAATATTATATTTCTTCCTTTTTCTCTCCTTTTAAATACACCTATACAAAAGTTCGTCTATACAATTGTATTTTTTATATTTATTAGTAATACAGGTTTTATAAGGGATGAGACATGTTTTCATTTTGTTATAAGTTAAGTAAAACATTGCCAGGACAGTCCCATGTGGAGTATACTACAAAGACTTTCCCAATATGGCTGCGGCAGCTTCAGGGAGTCAATCTGAGTCACTTCCGGTTCGGGAAAAAGACGTCTGACGACAGACGCAATCTGACACGAAAGTGGGCGGAGACAAGGAAGCCGGCTGGCGGAACCAGGAAGTATGTGGACGCCAGTGAAACGGAGATTTCCGGCGCTAAATTTGAATAGCAAGTGTGGTATATATACAGAACTTGGAGACGAACATTTCATGCACTTTTGATGGTCGAAACGCGTCAGTGCTGCTATTTTATTGATTTTCACTTGTATGCACTTTATATATGTCCCTGTTTTTAACTATATATGTTAATTAAATTTTTGACAAGTATCCCCATTTCCCTTTGGAATCATTTATATCTCCTGTATACTGGCATAAGTGGAGAGATCTGGAGGTGTGGTGGAGTCAAACATACCAGGTATTTTAAAAGAGCGACAAAAGTCAGAGCCTACTATATGTGGCTCTGCAAAGTGTGAGTGGAACCAATATTTATTTATTGATAATTATTTAGTCCAACAGTATTATGCTATGTTTACCCTTTTTTGTATATAGGTGACATCTAAAGGACAATCAAGTATTTATAAGTATACTATATACATACCTCTACCTGCACTCCTCTATCTTTATCTTTTAATAATGTTATTATTGTTATTATTACTACTACTACTACTACTATTACTATTATTATTACTACTATTATTATTATTATGGTACAGTTCTTAAATCATCCAAACATTAGTCATCAGATCTTTTTTTAATTTACCCTAGCCCTCATTGTCATTCAGGATCTATATGCACATCTCAATATATTGAGGTCAGTACATGAGGACTATGTTGCCCCCCTCATAGGAAGGCTTGATAACCACGCAATTTACCTCTTACAATTCATGGAGTGCCTGACACTCAAATTAGGTTAACATAGACCTCAATATTTTTACTTTACAAATCATTTAAAAAAAACTCCCACAGTGCTCTTTTCCTCTCCTCATTTTGTGGCATCATTGAAGTGGCATGGCCTTATCGGGGGTTAGACCAATCCAATATTCCTTTTCACATCCAGATTCCCCAAAGGAAAGCACTGAATCAATATGTTCCTATGGCAGCTGTAGTCACTTAACCACGTTTTACTCAGTTACTAGAGCAGGTTTCTACAAAACTTCAATGTTTGACATTGCAGGTTTAATCCCACAGGACCACTGCACCCAGATCACTTCATTGAGATTAAGTGGCCTGGCTGACTTCTATGATAATTTAATATATATATAAACACAAATCGTTTCACCAGAATCGGGGGAATGTACTTAAAAGAACTAGGCAATTCAGGATAAATTACCTTTGTAGAAATCACTAGGCAACAGCTTGGGGAGCTGGAGCGATGACATAACGTGAGCGCCTACATCCTTGTGGAGCGCGGCTGAGGGGGCAACGGAGAGAGCCAACCAAGAGTCAACAGGACGGTTGAACTCCACGGTATGCCACGGATCTACACTCAAGACCGAATAGGACGTAAAGTTGGGTAAATACCGGATAGAGTGATAGAGTGATGTAACACAACTAGCCACTACAGGAGGAAACGGCAAGCATGACATCCCTGGAATACATCTTAAAGAGAAGTGTTTAATATTTCAAATGTATGCCTACAACAATAAGGAGAACATGTAAATAGTAAAACTCAAAGGTATAGTCAGTAAAACAGTAAAGGTGTCAGGTGAGAGAAAGGATCTAAAGTCCATGTAACTCTGCTCACAGTGCAGATTTGCTCACTTGACAGTTCCAATCAGGTCGGGGTAAAAACCCTTGTAATCTCTGCCTCTCTATTTTTATCTATTTATTTATTTTTTTCGGTGGGCTGTTCCTTCTAGTCCCCCTGCACACCGTCCTTGTTCATTTGCCCTGTAATCTGGCCCTTTTTAAAAAAACAAAACATAACTTTTACTTCCTGTCTTCTGCACTAAATCCATTACTACATCAAAAGTGGAAATAAGTGTATGCTTGATAAGAAAAAAGTAAGACAAAAAGGGGAGAAAAAGGGAAAAGGGAAGGGAAAGATAGAAAAAAAAAAAAAAGGAGAAAAGACGTCAAACATCTAAACAAAGAAAGAAAACCTGAAAATAGAACAAAAAAAAGCCTCTCCTTTTTTTCACCACAGCAGCCAGGCAATAAGACAAATATGGAGGAATCTCTCCTGTCAAATATCCCAACAGAGGGAGATATTACTAAGGGACAGACAGAGGACAACCAAGAGACAAGAGAGGCAAGGAAGGAATATGACCACCTACTCAGACACTTAAATATACAATTTAGGAAAGTAAGAGGAAACACATGTCAACACCATGGATATTAATAAATAATTGTTAATTTTTAATGTACGAATACAAGGAACAGAAGAGAAACTAAATGGGATGGAACACAAGGAAAAAGTCTATAAAGAAGAAGAACACCTGGCACTAGAAAGAAAAATAACAAAAACAGAGAACAATCTGATAGACCTGGAAGATAGATCAAGACAGAACAATTTAAGACTCAGAGGAATATCAGAGCAAATAGCTGCAAAAAACCTGGAACTATATAATATAAAAACATAAAACAAGAAAAAATACACTCAAAGTGAGGTAAATAATAAATACACTTAACGTGTTTCGCCTGGCAAGAGGCTTTCTCAAAAGTGTTTTTTCAAAAACACTTTTGAGAAAGCCTCTTGCCAGGTGAAACACGTTAAGTGTATTTATTATTATTTAGTCACCCTCCTATTACCTACCTTTTAGGTGCAGGAGGGTGATTTCCCCGAGTCCAGTGGCTCAGTCTGATGGGAGTCAGAGTCCCCACTCTGACTCCCTCTCCTTCCTTCTGCATGTAAACGCTGTTACCGGTCCCACTCTGATGATGATATTCATTTCCATCGGGTGGCCCTAACAGCATGGGCCACCTGATTGGCCCCTTCACGTGCGGACCCGGCCTGCATGGTATAATTGCCAGAGCCGCATGTGAAGGGGTCGCAGGGGTCTGCAGGGGGGCCGAGCCCCCTGGAGTGACAGCACTGGAAGTAGCCCCCAGCACCAATCAACATCCAGTGAAGCTTCAACTATCTGAAGGAAAGAAGAAGAAAAGGAGAAAAGTAAGAGCACAAGGGACACTTAAATTCATAAATAGGGGAGAGAGTGTAAAATCACAATGGGATACCTGGTACCACAACCAAAGAATAAGGAAAAAAGTATAACGATGGTAGGAAAAGACAAAGCACACAGATAATAAGTTAACACACAAAGGGAAATATATCATCTCTATAGAAAGGCACAAACCAATTAAGAAGAAAACTATATAAATGCACACTAAATAAACAAAAGGAACAATAGGAAGTTATAAATAAAGATAGGATAAAGAAAAAGACACACCCACACAAGGAAATCTAAAAATATATAAAGGAAAATAGAAAAAAAGGGGGAAAATAAGACCAGACAGAGAGTTTGGATTATGAATAACATAAGTTTCACACAAAGAAGGAAAATAAAACAAAACAAAATTAAAATATATATAAAAAAAAAAAAAAAGGAAAAAACACAATGATTGGGCCTATGATAAGAGATAAGGTAAAAGGGGGGTGGTTTAGATTAGTGGGGCCGTGTTTTGTCCCCAAACGTGGCCAAAGGTTTTCCTCTATGCTCAGAAGCTCTTCCCACACGACAAGTGAGACCCATATCCAAGTAATGCCTGGTATTACTTGAGATACTGTATGGTGGAGGATATTTGCCATACAAAACCTACGTATTAGGTTGATTCCAAAATTCTTGGAGCAACACTTTTTTTAATGTAAATACAGATTTTCTTGTTTTTAGTTTCACGATAAATTTTGGAGAGAGAGAGCCCAAGTACAGATAGAAAATTATAATTTAAGTTAGTTTCAATCAATGCCCATGGGATGAATACACCCAGAAGGCCGGTACATCATCTTAGTATGTGAAATAAAGAATACGTTATTCACAATAGTAAACATATACGCACTGAATAAATCTACAATATATTTTATTTCAAAAGTCTTCAAGAAGATAGAGCAGATTAAGCAAGGACTGGTATTAATAACGGGGGACTTTAACTGTGTAACCAACCCCTTGAAGGATAGGAAGAGCCAGAAAGAGTAAGATAACAAGTGGAAATAGAATACAAAATTTTATGAATAATTATGACTTGAGAGACATTTAACCCCTCTGATTTAGACTACACATGCTACTCTAGAACATTTAACTCCTATTCCAGAATTGACCTCATGTTGGAAAATGTGACCCATGCTATATTTGGTTAAAAGAATAGAGATACAAGATATAACGTGGTCAGACCACAGTCCTATTATGTTAGATTATAAGGATACCTTTGATAACTTTCGCAAAGATTGGCGCTTAAAAGATTATATATTACATAAGAAGAATAATGTGGATGAGATTAAAAGAATAGCTAATCTCTTTTTTTAGAAAATAAAAATAAAGGCACACAAGATATCATGGTCTGGTGTGCATATAAAAGCGTAGTTAGAGGTCACATAATAAAAATGGTATCCAATGCAAAAAAGAAAGGAACACATCCTGTAGCTAAGTTATATATAACACTAAGCGATTACAAAAAAACAAAATAAAACAACACCCTCCATACAAATAGCAAGGAAGATTGTAGAAATAGAAAAACAGATAAATAATCAGTTTGTGAACAAGGCAGCCAAACAGCTAGAATATCTACCATCAAAATGGTATCTAAAGAGCAATAAGCCAGAAGCAGTAATGACCAATACACTTAAAAAAGAAAATCTCAAAAGATTAATATACAAAATAAAGGACAAAGAAACCTATTTAATGGCCCCAGAAAAAAATAGGAAAATTTTATCAGGATTTATATAATTTACCAGAAGAAATATACAGTAAGGAAGATGAGATTGATACATTTTTCCAAATTATACATATGCCAAAAATCCTACCTGACCAATTAAAAAATATAACCCAACCTATAACAGAAATAGAGGTCAGCAAATCAATAGATAAGCTTAAATTAAAGACTGCCCCAGGTCAAGATGGTTTTACAAATACATTTTATAAACTAATGAAAGAGCCATCAAAAGGAGAACTCTCTAACATTTTTAATTATATAATGAGAACAGGACAATGTCCGGGAGAGTTGTTGAGAGCAAACATAGTCCCCATTCCAAAAACAGATAAAGATCCAGAATTGATTGGTAACCATAGACCAATTTCGCTAATTAATACCGAGATTAAAATTCAGTCTTCTATCCTCGCGGAAAGGTTAAAAATAGTTATACCACAATTAATTAACAACGACCAACTGGGATTTATACCAGAGAGGTCCTCAATCAACAATTTTAGAAAAATAATAAACATATTAGAAGAAATAACAATAAAACTCCTTTAATGTTACTATCAATAGACGCAGAGAAAGGGTTTGATAGGGTGGGTTAGTGTTTCATGTTTGCGACCCTAAACAATTTGGAATCACTGGTTCAATACTACAAGTGATATCAGCCCTCTACACTGACCCAACAGCAAAGGTCACAGGGTCAGGATTTACATCACAAACCTTCAATATAAAAAATGGGACAAGACAGGGATGCCCTCTTTCCCCTCTATTGTACGTAATGGTTTTAGAACCTCTAGTGACTTCAATAAGACACATTAAAAAAATAAAGGCTTTACCAACATGTCTGGACAAACAAAGCTAAATATATACACAGACAATATTTTACTAACACTAGAAGATCCAGAAATCTCGGTCCAGAGTTATTGAAGGAAATAAACAATTATTCTAAAGTCTCAGGATATAAAATTAGCCTAGAGAAATTAATATACATTGCTAAAAATATGAATAAAAGATTAACTAATTTTTTTGTACAAAATATTAGGTTTCCTTGACAATAAGGATAGACTAAGCTATTTAGGTATAGCCATAACTCCAGATTTAAAAGACCTAATCAAAGCTAACTTCTTACCCTTATTAAAACAAACCAATAAAAAACTAAAGAACTGGAATTTACATTCTAAAAACATATATTCTACCAAAATGGCTATACTTATGAAGAATGATCCCTCTCAACTTCCCAGAAAACTGGCTAGCTTTACTACATTCATCATTTTTTAAATTTGTATGGGATGGTAAAAAAGCAAGGGTTCAAATGAAAAACCTGGCTAGGTCAAGGCAAGACAGAGGATTGGGGTGCCCAGAAATGTTCCAATGTTACCTGGCTAGCAGACTTTTCCACATATTGCTCTCCCAAAATTACACGGCAACTAAAGAAACTTGGTACAAAATGGAAAAAACAAGAACAGGGGTAGGCTGCTTATCCTCACTATTTTGGGTTTTAGACTTGAATAAAAGAACTATTGGAGAGGCATGGAGCAAATCACAGATACTCAAAGAATTAACGAGTTGGTGGGATAAACTCACAATCAATATAGGACTCAGAAATAAAATATTGGAGAGGCTCTAATTGTCTACCATTTCAGATATGCTGGAAAATATAAAAATAGACGCCTGGAAAACCAAGAGTATTAGGGAATTCAAAAATATATTAGTGGAGAATAAAATTAACCCATTCAATCAAATTATGGAGGAATTCAACATTTTCATGAAAGAAACTTTTAATTATCTGAGAATCAAAAGGTTTTATTTTAGAATATCTACTTAAAAATAAGGCGGAGAAAAATATAAAACTCAGACACCTCCTGGAACTAAAGAATTATAAAAACCTATTGGCAGAGTCCGCAAAAGTTATATACGGATGGAGATACGATAAACCATTAAGTTTGATTAACCCCTTAAGGACACATGACATGTGTGACATGTCATGATTCCCTTTTATTCCAGAAGTTTGGTCCTTAAGGGGTTAAAGGACCACTATAGGCACCCAGACCACTTCAGCTTAATGAAGTAGTCTGGGTGCCTGGTCCAGCTAGGTTTAACCCTTTAACCCTTTTTTCTATAAACATAGCAGTTTTAGAGAATCTAAATGGGTTAATCCAGCCTCTAGTGGCTGTCTCATTGACAGCCGCTAGAGGCGCTTCCGCGCTTCTCATTGTAATTGTGAATGCTTTCCTATGAGACTGGATGAATGCGCGCGCAGCTCGTGCCGCACATGCGCATTTAGCAGAGGAGGAGGAGGAAAGTCTCCTGTCTGGTGCTGGAGAAAGAGGTAAGTTTAACCCCTTCCTCTTCCTAGAGCCCGGCGGGAGGGGGACCCTGAGGGTGGGGGCCAGGGCCGGATTAACATAGGGGCTGATGGAGCTGCAGCTCCAGGCCCAGGCCCATGGAATAGGCCCATTGATTTAAAAAAAAAAAAAATTAAAAATTATTTTTTTTACATTTTTTTTTTTACATTTTTTTTCCCACACACTACTCTTAGGGATTCTACCTGGCTTTTATTTTATTGGCACAGCCAGTATTTGAGACTGCCTGGTTAGTGCCAATATTTGAGGTTGCCTGGCTAGTGCCAATATTGCAGTGATACTGGCAATACAAATGCTGGTATTTTTCACAGTATAAACAAGAGATTACTATGCAATACCAGCACTGGCCAGTATGGGTCGCTGTGTGTGGAGACAGGCAGGGATAGGAAATTCCAGCATATCCCTCCCTGCCTATCTATACTCACTGATCTGCAGGGGTGCAGCTACAGAGAGTCCAGACAGCCTACAGCTCAGGGAAGTAAGGGATGGGGGGAGGGGAAAGGCTGCAAGGAGACATACACTGAGGCACTAAGAGACACTGGGAGACATTATGGCAGACACTGAGACACTAAGGGATATTGGGAGACATTATGACACAGACACATGGGGACACAGTGTCCCCATGTCTCTCAGTGCACCCATGTCTCCCAGCCAATGTCCCTGGTGTCTCAGTGCCCCCTAGTCTCCCAGTGACCCCTAGTCTCCCAGTGCCCCCAGTCTGCCAGTGTCTCACTGTCCCCATGTCTCCCAGTGCCTCAAGTGTCTCAATGTCCCCATGTGTCCAAGCTAGTGTCCCTAGTGTCTCAGTGTCCCCATGTCTCTCACTGCCCCCATGTCTCAATGTCCCCATGTCCCCCAGCCAGTGTCTCTAGTGTCTGTGTCCCTGGTGTCTATGTCCCCATGTCTTCAAGTGTCCCCTATTTTCCCAGTGTCCCCATGTGTCCCAGCCAGTGTCCCCTAGTCTCCCAGTGTCACTGGTGTATCATGTCCCTAGGTCTCCCCAGGTCTTCCTGTCTTCCTAGTGTCCTAGTGACATGGGGACCCTGGGATACATGGGGACATAGACACATGGGAATACTGGAGGACACAGGGAGACATGGGGCATTGAGACACTGTGATACATAGGGACAATGTGATACATAGGGTCACTGGGAGACCTGGGGACACGACACTAGGGGACACTGGGAGACATGGGGAACTGAGACACTGATACATAGGAACACTGAGACCTGGAGTAATCGACACATGGGGACACTGGGAGGAATCCATCTATACAGCAGAATCAAACCAAGTAGTTTTTTGGTGATTTTACAGCATTTTCTCTTATGTCACTCCTTGTGATTTACATCATGTGATGTCACCCATACATATTTAATTATGCAAATTAGTAAGGCCGGTATGTTTTTTCCAAGAAAGGTGGCAACCCTGACTACTTTTCACATACTCTTACTTAAGTATGGAAACTTAAGAGGGATGTATGGGAACAAAACTTGTGTGGACTGGATGACAATGAATATAGTTAAAGGGACAATACAGTCACCAGAACAACTACAGCTTATTGAATTTGTTCTGGTGAGTAGAATCATTACCGTCAGGCCTTTTGCTGTAAACACTGTCTATTCAGAGAAAATGGAGTGTTTACATTACATCCTAGTGATAACTTCACTGGCCACTCCTTGGTTGTTAGAGATCCTTCCTGGGTTATGGCTGCCTAAAATGCATCCAAACATTCAGTGTCTCCTCCCTCTGCATGCAGACACTGAACTTTCCTCTGAGGCTGAGGGTGGTGGGGGTGGTGATGCTGATGCGGTGGGGTGGTGAGGCTGAGGGTGGTGGTGAGGCTGAGGGTGGTGGGGAGGCTGAGGGTGGTGGGGTGGTGAGGCTGAGGGTGGTGTGGGGTGGTGAGGCTGAGGGTAGTGTGGGGTGATGAGTGTGGTGGGGTGGTGATGCTGAGGGTGGTGGGGGGGGTGAGGCGGAGGGTGGTGGTGAGGCTGAGTGTGGTGGGGTGGTGAGGAGGTGATGCTGAGGGAGGTGAGAGAGAACCTACCTTTACTCCCTGGTGGTCCAGTGGGGGTGATGCTGAGGGAGGTGAGAGAGAACCTACCTTTATTCCCTGGTGGTCCGGTGGCTATTGCTTCCGGTCTGCAGCTCCGCAGAGCTGCAGACCGTGTAATCTCGTGAGACCATCAGAGCGTTGCCGTGGTAACCCGCGGCAATGCTCTGATTGGCCAGTGTTCACGAGACACATGGTCTGCAGCTCTGCTCACTGCGGTGCTGCAGACCGGTGTCTGCGGTGGCTGGCCGGGCAGCCAGGAGGGGCCTCGCACACCGGGCAAGCTGCCGGGCCCCCGCCTGGTGTCGGGTCCTCGGTCACTGACCAAGGACCTGACACAGTCTGCCCACAGGTGGTTTAGGCGGCCGCCTAAACCGCCTAATTAGAGAGCCGCCTCTGCCTATGGGGAAGCACTGTGATTGGATCAGGCCACCACTTCTGATGTCAGCAGACTGCTTGTTTTTCTGAGTCTAACAGCATGCAGAGTTACAGCTTCAGGCTTGAATACAGTAAGATTTTGCTATATTTATGGAGGCATGAGGGGCCCCAGGGGGCTAGATGGTTGTGTTAACACTATAGGGTCAGGAATTCATGTTTGTGTTCCTGACCCTATAGTGATCCTTTAAGGTAATGCTGACTTTGGTCTCTCTAACACTGTGGCATGTTCCCTTTCTTCTACACTCACTACATACAGCTTTTCTCTGTCCCAGACTATATACCAGGAGCTTCTGCCTGCTAGTAAGAAGGTGAGGAGACTAGTGGACCTGCGAGTGCTAGGGGACAGTCCTTAGAAAGCGTTGAGTGAGCACATCATTAGATGCATTTTTGCCAAGCTCAGGGTGCTGTCTGCATAGTATTCCCTTAGTTGGCCAGCTGCATGATTGGCAGGCAGCCTGACATGCATTCATGCCAGGCTGGCCTTCTAATTCTTTGGGCAGACATGTCCTCTTTTTGGGCATGTTTGCCCTTTTGGCAGGTTACGTGATTTGTGTCAGTGGCACACCCTTTTACCGTGCTCATTGACTTCCTGCTTGACTGGACACGGCTGTTAGGGGTTATGGATTTACTTGAAAGATGAAAACATAAATTAGAGGGAGATTAGCATAGGGTATGTGTTTTCTTATAGCTGCTGTTTTCTTTCCCTCCAGCACCATCTCCATCAGATACAGGACGCTTGGGAGTGTTTTTGGTCGATATGATTCTGTAATTAGGCCCGTCATAATTGTCAGCACCAGGCCCAGGGCTGTTAATCTGGCCCTGGTGGGGGCACCCTCAGGGCACTATAGTGCCAGGAAAATGAGTATGTTTTTCTGGCACAATAGTGGTCTTTTAATAAATGGGATATTGGGGGCAGTTGGGGGCCCTAAAGTAAAATAATGGGGGGGGGGACCTATTGTCCTCCTCCCCACCCCCACCCCTGAGTGGTGGGTGGGGGCCCTAAATTAGAATAAGGGGGGAACCTATTGTCCTCCCCTCCGGCCCCCACCCCTGAGCGGTGGATGGGGGCCCTAAAGTAAAATAATGGGGGGGGACTATTGTCCTCTGCCCCAACCCCTGAGCGGCAGGTGGGCGCCCTAAATAAAAACTGTAACCCCCCAGGTGACTAGGGGTCCCCAAACCCCTAGTCACCCCACTCCCCAAAAAAATGTATGAACCCCTACCCCCCCTCACCCTAAAAATAGTGAGGAGGGACCAATAACTAGGTACCTGTAAAAAAAATAAAATAAAACTTACCATTTGATGTCTTCTTTTTTCTAAAATCTTTTTTCAGCGCCAAAAAAGGCCGAATAAAAATCCATAATAACCGTTGCACATTGAAAAAAACCCCCCCAAAAAACCCGAGCTCACCCATGGAGGGCACCATGCAGACTGAGCTCTGCTCAGAGCACTCTGGTTGGTTGGTTTAAGCAATCCAATCTGAGTGCTCTGACAGGTAAATGAAGGGACTGACAGGTAAGTCTCTACATTTACCTATCACAGCACTTTGATTGGTTAGCTTGAAATCCAGCCACACTGTGTAATTTGACTCATAACAACACTCTTATTGGTTGATTGAAAGTGTAACGGACCGTTTTGCACACAAGGGGTAAAAACCGTTTAGGCGATCGGCCCCCTTTCCAGAGATCCAGGCACAGCTACTGCAGAACACCAAAACTCACGAACTGGATACAAAATAGCACTCCAACTCCCGAACTGGAACCTCCCAAATAGCTGCTAGCAGACGAACAGGAAAAGCAGACTAACAGCTTACACTCCTGGCAATCAGTCTCTAACAGCATACAGTGAATCCCCCCAAGAACGAGACAAGGCTCCGTGTTGAGGGTCAAGCAGTGGTCTGAGGTGCTGGCACACCCAGCCTGGTTTTTATTACAGTGTTTCAAATACAGGACCACCTACAGGGAGGGATAAAACAACCAATCATATCACAGTTACATCCCACATATTCCCTCCCCTTATCCTGAGAGGAAACTCAATTATACAAACAGTTAAAACATACTTTCTACCCAACTTTCATAACTCCAAAACCATACATCACATTCACATAAAATTACATATTTACAATCAATCCATTCAGGGGAACAACATATTAAAAAATGGCACAAATCAGACAAGGGGTTCAAAAGTTAGTAAAAAGTCCTTTGTGACTAAATGAAGCATGGCTTTCTGGCCCAAACCAGTTTCAGAGTCTTCTATCCTGGAGATAAGTAATTCAATTATCCCCCAGGACAGACACAAGACTCCATTAAGCACATGGTTGCAAAAAGACACAAAACACTTTAAAATACATAAAGTCACATTTATACATAAAACACAGACATTTCACATATCCCCAGATAGCTCAGGTCTGAGCGCACATTATTAAGTGAATGGCGCTCGGACCACACTAATACAGTTTAATCGCCATGGAGCCAAAGTCTTTACAGTCAGTTTCATACGAATGGGCTCCATGGGATTCCTATCTGGGGTATAACACAATCAAACAAATCTACTGAACCCCAGGCAGAAAAGCACGAATACAGCTTTTCTGCAGGCAAAAATAAAGTCTTTTAAAAGGGGGCCATAGTCCAAAGGCAGCAGGCGAGCAACCAGGCTTCTCCAATGCAATGTGGCGAGATTGGTCTCGTCACATCTCTCCCCTTTTCCAAACAGACTAACAGGGTATCTGACCTCCTGCCGGTCAGTACCCTTGTTAGTCCAGCAGCCCACCCACAACAAATAATCCACAGCACAGCCCACCCACAATAAATGGTTACTACACCTGGGTAAAGGAGAAGCTTGTCCATGTCCAGGTGCCTCACCACGGCTGGGCTGGGTACGGGTACGCTGACTTGGTGGGTTGCTGCGTGGGCAGAGACCAGCGGCACTCTGCCCTGTTGCCAGCGCTACTGGGAGGATAGCCTGGTTGAAGCCTGGTTGTTGGAGGGGGAGACCGACTGTCTCCCCTTTAAATACACCGCTCTGCTGCTGCTGCTGGAGACTGACTGTCTCCCCTTTAGATGCACAGTCCTGCTGCTGGAGACCGACCGTCTCCCCTTTGGTTACCCATCTCTGCTGCTGGAGGGGGAGACCGACCGTCTCCCCTTTGGCTAAACAGCCCTGTCGCTGGGGGGCAGGACCGACCGTCCCTACCCCCTGTGCTGGCAGTGTAGAGACTACGGTCCCATCTGCACAGTTGTGGGGCTTACTGTCTCCCCCTGATACATTAAGCTGCCGCTGGGGAGAGGGGGTAACATGCTCCTCTCTCATACATACTTCCAGCTGCGGGGAAGGGAGACCGACTGTCTCTGCTCCCAATACAGAGTCCTGCTGCTGGGGAAAGGGGACTGGGCTCTCTATTCCCGGTAGGACACTCTGCCGCTGGGGAATGGAGACGGGGCTCCCAATTCCCAATAATCTGTGCTGCCGCTGGGGAGTGGAGACTGGGCTCCCAATTCCCAAAACATCATACTGCCGCTGGGGAATGGAGACTGGGCTCCCAATTCCCAAAAAATCACGCTGCCGCTGGGGAGGGAGGACACTGCTCTCCTCTCCCTGGACTTCACACTGCCTTCCCGGCATATCACTCTGCTGCTGGGGGGCAGGAACAACTACCTCTGCCCCTGTAACTCAGCCTGCCGCTGCGGAGGGAGGACGCTGCTCTCCTCTCCCTGCACTTTACACTGCCTTCCCGGCATATCACTCTGCTGCTGGAGGGCAGGAACAACTACCTCTGCCCCCTGTAACTCAGCCTGCCGCTGGGGAGGGAGGATACTGCTCTCCTCTCTCTGCACTTTACACTGCCGCTGGGGAATGGAGACCGGGCTCCCAATTCCCTGCAGGACCGGTGGAGAGACCTCGGTCCCATCTCTACCGGCCACCTGGGGTTCTTCCCAGTAAAACTGTACCATCTCGTCCCCTCTGAATGGGTCTGGCTCTGTCACCTTGCTGTCCTGCTGAATCTTCTCAATGGAGTGGAAGAGATCTCGGTAGTCCTGCTCCAGTTCCCACTCCAGGGTTGCTAGGTGAGCCAGGTCTTGCTCAATGTCGTGAGTGTCGCCCCAGTCATACCTGCTCTCCCTCCACTCCAAGAGATCACTGAACCGGGCTTGTGTAGGGCTCCCAAATTCAGGCTCTGAAAAAGCCTCCCATAACAAGCCAGGACCATCAAACTCCTCTCCCTCTGGCTTTTCATGCTCGGCTGTCCAGGGCAGGTACTGTGCCCCATACCACCAGAGCGCCTGGTAGGCATCTTCCAGCCAAATCTCCTGCCATACCCGGTGCTCCAATTCCTTCACCCATTCATCTAGGGGCTGCTCTCCCAGGAAGGGCATCCGCATGGCCACTTGCTTCTGCAACCGCTGCTCTTCACTGGGGAGACTCTCACCCCGCTGGTACTGTACATTATCCAGGGCCTGGTACCAGATGCCTTTCTTTAATGCATCCCGGCCATCCAGGTCCTCCTCCTCGTATGACACTGCTGGTTCCATGCTGTTGCTGTCAGGGTCGCTGTACTCAGACATGCGTTGCCCTCAAATTGTAAATCCACGGAATGGTGTCGCCTGTAGCTGTCCTGCTGTCTGTGGGAACGATCCCGCCGCTTGCCACCAATTGTAACGGACCGTTTTGCACAAAAGGGGTAAAAACCGTTTAGGCGATCGGCCCCCTTTCCAGAGATACAGGCACAGCTACTGCAGAACACCAAACTCCCGAACTGGATACAAAATAGCACTCCAACTCCCGAACTGGAACCTCCCAAATAGCTGCTAGCAGACTAACAGGAAAAGCAGACAATCAGCTTACACTCCTGGCAATCAGTCTCTAACAGCATACAGTGAATCCCCCAAGAACGAGACAAGGCTCCGTGTTGAGGGTCAAGCAGTGGTCTGAGGTGCTGGCACACCCAGCCTGGTTTTTATTACAGTCTTGCAAATACAGGACCACCCACAGGGAGGTATAAAACAACCAATCATATCACAGTTACATCCCACATATTCCCTCCCCTTATCCTGAGAGGAAACTCAATTATACAAACAGTTAAAACATACTTTCTACACAACTTTCATACCTCCAAAACCATACATCACATTCACATAAAATTACATATTTACAATCAATCCATTCAGGGGAACAACATATTCAAAAATGGCACAAATCAGACAAGGGGTTCAAAAGTTAGTAAAAAGTCCTTTGTGACTAAATGAAGCATGGCTTTCTGCCCAAACCAGTTTCAGAGTCTTCTATCCTGGAGATAAGTAATTCAATTATCTCCCAGGACAGACACAAGACTCCATTAAGCACATGGTTGCAAAGAGACACAAAACACTTTAAAATACATAAAGTCACATTAATTACATAAAACACAGACATGTAACATATCCCCAGATAGCTCAGGTCCGAGCGCACATTATTAAGTGAATGGCGCTCAGACCACACGAATACAGTTTAATCGCCATGGAGCTAAAGTCTTTACAGTCAGTTTCGTACGAATGGGCTCCATGGGATTCCTATCTGGGGTATAACACAATCAAACAAATCTACTGAACCCCAGGCAGAAAAGCACGAATACAGCTTTTCTGCAGGCAAAAATAAAGTCTTTTAAAAGGGGGCCATAGTCCAAAGGCAGCAGGCGAGCAACCAGGCTTCTCCAATGCAATGTGGCGAGATTGGTCTCGTCACAGAAAGTAACCAATCAGAGAGTTATATTACTTTAGGGCCCCCACCCGCCACTCCGGGGTGGGGGCCGGGAGGGAGGGAATAGGTCCCCCCTTCAGTTTAAAAGCCCGAACCGAACCGAACCGAATTTTCCCCCATGCACATTCCTAGTGATTTTTGAATATGTTGTTCACCCAGATCAGGACTGAAAAATTAGAATGAGAATGCAGTTGCTAACAGACGGTGAAAAAATGTGCACTTTATAAGCGGGACGTGAAGAGGAGAGTCTGATTGTGGTGTAAACCTAAAGACGATATGTGTCGGTATGACAACATTATGATCTTTACCTGCAAGGCTTGGGAACGCGAATAGTCTCTATCCTAAGAATGCCTACGGGTCTAACGTATCTAGACAGAAAACAGATATCATGCCAGAAAGTCATTAACCCAATGTATATTTGAACATAAAGTAAAATGGTAAAACGTATTTAATATTAAATTGCACAGTGGTTTTTTTTTGTTTTGTTTTTTACAGTGAGCAGCCCCCTGTTTACTAGACATGCCCCTACTCACTGTATAGCGAGTAGGGTCAGAATTTACTAATAGTAAGTAATCTTTACTTAGTATTAGTAAATTTGGCTGAAAGACCAATTTAGGTCTTTCAGCCTTTTAGTAGATAACTCCCTAATACCATGGGAATTATTGAGTTATCTACTTACTCATTCCCATCCATTGACTAGCTAATTAACTTACATTTTATATGAATGTGTTACTTGATTGATGTGTTGCAAATGCTAACAGCTGAATCCTGGCTATGTTTGTATACGTTTTTTTTTTTAAAACTGGTATACATTGTAACATTCTTCATTCTTCCACTGTGTATATTAGTATTTCGGCGATTCTGTGCTTCGGATCTTCAGCACTTTGTCATTTTGGCAATTTCTGAACTTCGGCAATTCGGAACTTTGGCAATTTAACATTCGTAACGAAATGAATTGCACGTCTACAAGTTAAATGGCAAGCAAAAATGGAAAAGGGTATATTAACGAACCTAGGAAATACATACACTCAAATAGAAGATTGGGACACAAGGAAAAACAAACTGGAAGCTATAATTTAACAACTACCACACCAGTGTAAAAGTTTCTTTGGGTCCTTAAAAAGAAGATCCTATGAAACGGGCAGACAAAATGAACGGAAAAATTAACTACATTACATCAGACGTAATGTCATTCTCTGTCTCTCCAAGGATAGGCAGGAAGGATAGATTTATAACCAAGAACCTATAACAAGAAGCAAATTAGGGTAGGGGGATAGAGGAGGGAAGGATTAGAGATGAATTAAGTTATCCCCTGTGTTACCGTCACCTCTTCTACTCATAAATCTATTAAATAAAGAAGGGAACATATTAATAAAGAGATGAAAACTAGGGTTGGAGGAGAAGGAGTAAGTGAGGAGATATTTATTATGACAAGAGTACCAAGGCTGGAAACAAGAAGCACTAGATAAAACATATGTCAGGTACACCTCTGAAATATAAAAAAAATAAAAATAAAATTGAAATCACTCAAACCGAAACCTTGTTTTTTTGTGCAAAAACTATTAATATCTTTCACCCAAGTCAAAGTGATTGAATGTGGGAGTTAGTTCAAAACTCAAACCTTTGTTCAACAGTGAAAAATGTCTAGGTAACAATTCAAAAGTGGGCAAATGTATAATTTTGTTCAATTGTGAGTCTACAGTCTAGTTTCAATCTGTTATTCTAAAGGGCCTTGAAGACCCACTCGCTGTGACCCTCATTCTCTTTGTTGCCTGCTGTTCTGCTAAAGTTTGTCTTTTAAAATAAAAAAAGAGAGAATCATTAGCCACCATATTTTAAAATATCCTTGAATTTTGTAGGGCCTTGTCCTGAGGATTCAGTTTCACTATTTGCAGAGACTGAATCAGAATTATCAGAGTCTGAACCAGTAGATCTAGTGCCCCTTCTTTGGGGAAAAAAAACTTCTCCTGAAGTTGTTTCAATTTTGGTGTTCGCTTTTTCTTCATGATTAAAATGTATGGGTTAACACCCCTACTTTTTTTTATATAAGTCCACACAAATACTGTCATTGATAAATCTAGCTGTCACTACAATCCTTGGTTAAATGGCATCCAGAAGAGACAATTTTTACTTCTACAAAGGAACTGTTCCAAAATCGATAATTCTAACCAACAAGCAGCAATTTTTAATAAATAATTCATGAGGGTAGCAGAGCTTAACCGCGAGTGGGAGCAGTCACCATTTCAATGCGCTCTGTCTGTCGAGCCGTTAAAAGCCTGACTTTAGAGGGCTAAACCCCTCTCCCAACCTACAACCAGACCAACAACCTGAGCAGGTACCTGGCACAACTGAGGGCCCAGATGGGTCTGCACCGGTTCCACAGCTGGACTTCCATAACTTGGTTTAGGAGATCAAGACTCTCCTGGTTGCTGATGTGGCAGTTGTCAAAGCAGAAATACAGTCAGTTAACAACCGGGTGAAGGCCTAAGAAGAGGTCATAGCTGAAATTAAACAGGGACTTTCAGACCTCCAAAACTCAATCCTAGCTATGCAAGTCCACCGACAGGCTCTCTCACTTCACCAACAGGCTCTCTCACTCCATTATTATATGGATGACGGGTCACGGTGCAGCCACCTGAAGATTAGAGGGGTACCTGACACAATCACACCTGACGAACTCCCTCACTATATGAGGCGACTTGTGGCCTCCACCCTACCACCGAATACCGTAACAAGCCACTTGAGAACAGCCGGTGTGGAATACCACTTGAGATCACCCAGGTTCCTAGTGGCCACTCACAATGGGACTGTACATAAGATCTCCACACTAGCCGAGGCATCTACCTTCTTTAAAGCTATGGGTATTCCAGCCCCGAAGATTCCTCCAGACCGACACCCAAAATCGAATAGATAGGATGCTAGAATGGCTGCATCCTCCACATCAAAGGATCATCTGACCCTACATCCAGAAACCTGACTACACAGAGGAACTTAACACCAACCTTATGTTATGTCATGTTTGTTTTCGTTAATCTTTTTACAAGTATCCTTCTAAGTTTAATTGGTTGACACATGAACGGAGTACGCTCACCTTAGCAATGCGCTCCGGCATCTAAATGATAGGGCACCGCCAAAACGCTAAGAAGTGATACCACACACATATCGCTTCTCAAACTAACCCCCTCCACCCCCCGCTATCCCCTTGGTTAGGGGCACAGCTAAAAGACGGCCTGACACTATCACCCTGATTGGGATACACTTCTGTCCATATCCACCATATGGCCGATCTTCCTATGCATTTAGTACCCTCTTAAATAAATGTTGATGTTTAAGTTACTACTGCTGCAACACATACATCTATCCTTTTAAATGAAGACACATATTCATCATCTTATGTGCAAACCCTACTCTTTATTTCAGTATCGCACTGTGCATTGATATGATAACAAAAAATCTCAACAAGATTGACAAAAAAACAAAACAAAATCATGTAGAAAATCTAAATAAAACTATTGACACAGGCATCTCTTCATTTATGAAAAACAAAAGTGTTTCTACCCTAATATGCACAGGAAAAAATAATAACTGTAGATAAATATGTAACTTTTAATATATTACAATAAAAATAAATGAAGAGGTTAAAAACAACTGTGTCTCTGTAATGGCGCTGTAATTTTGTCTAAAAAGATTCTCTTGAAAAGGGCACAGATGCTGCTTATAAAGTATGATTGTTTAATAAAACAGTGTCTGGTACCTATATCTGGAATTTGGAAAATGTATTAAAGAAATAGAGTGCTAAGTATATAGCAATGTTATTAGTCAATATACTTACAAATGTGGAAATGTTTCAAAAGCAATATTACAAAGCTGCAGATTATAATGAAACATATGGAGGCATCTTGATTCAATCCATCTATAGAAGTACTAGTCTGAACCTAATAAAAAAAGCCATACTAAATGGTTACTTGGATAAATCAAGAGTGGATCAGCGCTATCAGGCCACAGAAACCGGCAGTACACCTATAGAAATGGGGTTCACTCCCAGACCCCACAATACAGATATACAGATAAAGGATATTCAAAGAGAGAGAAGAAGGTAGCGTCTATGTGTGTAACATATTAAAATGTAAAATTATAATTATAAATGTCCAGATAAAATAACCTGGGATCCAGTAGAACATGAAAAAAAGCAGAGAGAAGAAGGACTCCAATGATACAGTATGTATATAAAAGCCTATCGAGATATTAATGTGGTAAATATTACTCACATCTATGACAGCTAAATCCAGCTCTGGTTTGAAAAGCGTAGAGTGGTATATGTGGGGTACTCCAAACTTCCAATGGTATGGTAACAGGGGGACCCCAACTGAGAATATAAAAAACTGCAAATAAATAAATAGTGCTCCCTGCAATTTTGCGACCAGATAGTGAATATGGAATATTAGAAATATACTCACATTTGGTTGAGCAGGCTCACTGCTTGATGTATTGGGCAATGGTGATATAGTCCCCACCCTGGATTCTTTATGTCCTCTTAGGAACTGTGCAGAAGTTTCAGGCAGAGCAAAAATAACAATAAAGAAAAAAAAAGGGGGGAATATGGCAAACATAAAAGGTAGCCAAAAAAATTCCTTTATTTACTATAAAAAGAATAAAACCAGAATTTCTAAATGTGTTTCGCCACACAGGGCTTCTTCAAGTAGAAATAGGTATTTTTAATAGAGCTGCTTTGCGCCGTTCCGTTTCTATGCGGATATGTAACTCCGTCGAGTACCAGGTGCCCATGAGTCCCATTATAGGTCCCATTATAGTTGTTTGCCATAGTCCCTTGACGTTCCAGGCTCCCCTGAAAGACTCCAAGCCACCAACTACAGACGCTCCTGCATTATCAGCAGATGAGGTTCCCCTTTTGGGTCTGTCAGAAGCAGAAAATTATTAATAAAAAAATATATATATATTTAAAATTAATTCCCAAACAGCACCCCCAGACACACACACACAGCACCCCCAGACACACACACATACCCCAGACACACACAGCCAACTCACACACAGCACCCCCAGACACACACACACACACACAGCACCCCAGACACACACTGCACCCCCAGAAACACACAGCACCCCAGACACACACAGCACCTAGATACACACAGCACCCCCAAACACACACAGCACCCCTACGACACACACACAGCACCTCAGATACACACAGCACCCAAACACACACAGCACCCCCAGACACACACACAGCACCTTAGATACACACAGCACCCAAACACACACAGCACCCCCAGATACACACACAGCCCCCTCACACACAGCACCCCCAGACACACACACACAGCACCCCAAGACACACACACAGCACCCCCGACACACACAGCACCCCCAGACACACACACAGCACCTCAGATACACACAGCACCCAAACACACACAGCATCCAAACACACACACAGCACCCCCAGACACACACACACACAGCACCCCCAGACACACACACAGCACCCCCAGATGCACCCACAGCACCCTGGTACACACACACTGCACCCCAGACACACACACAGCACCCCCAGACTTACACACAGCACCCTAGATACACACAGCACCCCAGATACACACACTGCACCCCAGACACACACACAGCACCCCCAGACACACACACAGCACCTCGGATACACACAGCACCCAAACACACACAGCACCCCCAGATACACACAGCACTTTGATACACACACAGCACCCCCCGGTATGGACACACAGCCCCAGATACACACAGCGCCCCAGACACGCACAGCACCCCAGACACACACAGCGCACCCAAACACACACAACACCCCAGACACAAACAGCAACCCCAGAAACACACACAGCACCCCCAGACACACACACAGCACCCCCAGATACACACACAGCACCTCCAGACACACACACAGCACACCCAGACACACACACAGCACCCCCAGACACACACAGCACACCCAGAGACACACACACATATATATATATATATATAATAACCCTCAGTGAGTTAACAGACAAAGAAAATTAGAAACCTTGAATGTGACGGCAGATAAAAACACCCTCACACACAGCACCCCTCTTACACAAACACACTGCGCACCTCACACATACAATACGTCCAAATATAATATATATATATATATATACACACACACTACAGCACCCCTCACACTGCACCACTACACACATTACGCTCCAGATACACGCTAGATCCCTTACCCTATATGCACTCTTAATCCTCTACACACATACACACACACACACACAATCTTCTATACACACTCTGGGTCTTTTACACACTAGATCTCTTACACACACACACACTGCACCACCTACACACACACTACATTCCTTGTAAGGAAACACATACAACATTCTCTAAACACACCCTCTCTACAACCCCTACACACACTACATCACCTATACACACACACTACTGCCCGTATGCACACACTCGCTACATCCCCTATAACACTATGCCCCTGTACACACACTCTCTACAGCCCCTAGCCACACATATTACACCACACATATTACACCTATTTACACAATACCACACCACACTCTACACACAGGCAATCCCACAAGCAGGCGCCAAACACATGCACCATACACTTTCCTGGCCCTTTTGTCCTCTGGTATCCCACTTGTGGAGACACCAGAGACAATTTAAAAACAAACACAGTGCAAGTATGTTATTACATTTGCTTGCGCTGCGCAGAACAAATACAGGGCCTTTTTATAATGCCGGAGCTCTTCAGTGGGATTGAACCAACATGCTCACTTTGAGAGGGGGCGTGCTTGTCATTAGTGATGACAAAACACACCCTCTCTGGCCCCGCCCCCTTCTTGGGGGGGCGCTCTAATTGAAAAATGCCCGGGCCTAATTTTTTTCCCAGTCCGGCCCTGGTCAGAAGGAAGGGGAACACTGGAAGGAGCAGCGGGCGATCCTGAGTCAGAGCCAACAACTCTGGGAACCACGCTTGACTCCTCCATACCGGTGTGATGAGTACCATCGAGGCCTTCGATACTCTGATCCGATGGAGTACCCTCGTCACCATCGAGAATGGTGGCAACACATATACTCACCTTGGGGGCCATGGTTGTAGGAACGCATCTACCGCTTAGCACTGTGGATTCGGGAGCCAGCTGTAGTATCTTGGTAGTTATGTGTTCGCCCGGGACGCGAAAAGATCTGTGAGTAGCGGGCCCCTGTGCGCTCTCACCATGGACAATATGGAGCTGTCCAGACACCAGTTGCTGCCATTCCAGGCTTCCATGTGCAGGAGCCACCAACAAAGTTCCGTCCGTACCTCTGCGGGGACTGGCACCCAATGGACGTATGTGTGTCCGGATCTCAGGTAGTGGGCTTTCAGTCGTTGCATGGCCTGGTAGTCAGGTGGACCCGGGAAAATCGCTTGGATGGAGGATGAGAGCAGTCCGAAATCCCTGCTAGTAGGCGAAGAGGTATGGTGTCTTTCTGGAGTACAGGTCGAAATTCCTTCCAAATCGCCGCTATCTTTGATGTGGGAAGGCGTTATACCCACAACGTGTAATCTATTTTGAAGTCGAGGAACTGAATCACTCAGGACGGGGACAGAGCCAACTTCCCTCTGTTCTCTATGAAATCCAATGATTCCAGAAACTGTATTATAAATCTCATCTGTGACTGCAGTCTGGAATTGGATTTGTAAAAAATCAGCAAGTCGTCCAGGTATATGAGACAGCGGATACCCCTTGCTCTCAAGTGTGCTATGACCAGCTTCAGAAGCTTCATGAAACACCATGGGGCCGAGCTGAGCCCGAACGGTAGACACGTGAACTGGTAAGGTCGAACTTTCCAAGTGAAGCGAAGGAAGGAGTGACTTACGTGCGCCATGGGAACCGATAGGTAAGCGTCCTTCAAATCCAACCGTGTGAACCAGTTGTTATAGAGAAGTAGATCCCGTAAAAGATGTATACCTACCATCTTGAAGTGTCGGTACGCCACAAATCCATAGAGTTGGCGCAGACTGATGACTGGATGATAGTCTCCCGTCTTCTTTCTTACTACAAAATTGTTGCTGAAATAGCCCTGGAGTGAACTCCACAACCCCTCTGCCGACCAGCCAGGCCGAAAACTCCCCGGCTGATGGAAACCTGCGCCTTGTACAGTGTGGTATACAGGCCCACGTGTTTCTTGAGCTCTGCGATAAATAGCTCTCCAAACAATAGCCCGTCCGCCAGAGGGTCTAGTTCTTTCTTCCCCAACTCCAATAGTTTGGAATCAATTTTTAATAGAGCAGCTTTGCGCCGTTCCGTGCACATGGCAGCATTTGCGTTTTCCAACATGTATGTTGCCCTTTGCACCCATTCCCTCACATCATGAGCTTCTAGAGGTGAGTCTTGGGTGAGGGCCAGGTCCGCAAAATATAATATTTTTGCAAGGGGACCGATCATGTCCAGCATTTGATCCTGAACCACTTTAAGCCCTTTTCTATGCCTTTCGTGGATCCCAGCCTGATCAGGACATAAATACCACCACCGTGGTATCGAACTCTGGGGTGAGGGCTATCTTGTTCAGTAATAGAGGGCATGGGCATTCCGCCCTGAGCTTGGCTCGAACTTCCTTGTCCATAGGCCTCCTGAGCCAGAATTGGACAAATTGTGCCAGGTGATCCGGTAAACCTCATTCGGATGATCTTGGATGTCGGAGGGTGCGTGGGTAAAACATGAGAGTGCCCAATGTGTCAAAGAAGACACTGTCCTCACACGAATCGTTATTTGTCCCTCGAAGGCCTCTCTTGCTAGGGTGCCCTGAGTGTAGCACCCTTCCTCTTGGGGCAGGTCCTGCCACTCTTCCTCTTCAGATGGAGACTCTCTATTCGTCCATAATCTCCAGAGAAGGGCGAGGGATGGAGTCTTCGTCCCCTGATGATGGAGCCTGAGGTGGCAAATGGTCAGGACGTTCCGAATGACGACTTCGCTTAAGAGCGGTCTTCCCTTCCCACTTCGCGGGAGCCAAGGTAGAGCCCTTCCAATGACATTTAGATGATAAGGTGTCCGACCTAACGTTGTTGGTGTCTCTGGCTTCCATTGGTGGTGGGGCTGCCACACCCACCATTTCCGATGGGTTGTTAGCCAGCATTTTGGCAAGGGTTTTTTCCACCGAAGGTGCCACAGCAGCATTTATCATCGACTGAAAATCGGTTGGGGGTGATTGAGAGGAGACCGACATGCTGGGTTACACTCTTCTGGTCTGTGGGAGACACAACAGGTGTCAGGTACAGTAGTACACTTGTTGCCACACAGTGGGCCTCCACATACAACTGGGGGTCACCCAGACTTGTCAGTCAATCAGTACCACTTATTAAAATCCGAGGAGTGGTCTGAGGAGGGGCTCATCCTCAATAAGACCGGGATGAGTGGTCAGAAATGCCGGTACGTAGCCCGTGTATGGGAGGCGTGGCAGCCTCAATATATAATCCAAGGGGGTCATCCTTATCTGGCATAGTACTGTGGAATTTCGGTAGCACTGTGAGCTCTCCTTCCCAGCTCGGGCAAGGAGGCGTACGGATCACCCCAGTTGTAGCATGGAGGTGCTGAAATACATGCATCTAGTGCGCCCTGGTCTGTGCATACAGTGACAGAGTGTACTCTATGGGTAGAAGCCCTTAATAGGGTACGGGGGGTCACCCCGTCGGAAAGGGGGGGGTCATCCCTATGTATGTTAGCCACTGGCACTGGTGTAAGACTTGCTTGGGGGTCATCCAGCGTACGGGGATCACCCCTGTATATATATGTCACTTAGAACAGGTGTCAGACTCGCTTGGGGGTCACCCAGCGTAGGGGGGTCACCCCTGTTATATACTCTATTAGGTGCATCCACAACTGGATCCTGAAAAATGCATCTTTATGTAGAGGGATTATATCCTTGTGGTTGGGAGTAGGAGGGCTGGACACCAGTTATCAACTCCTAATCCACAATCAGTAAGATAGACTGAGTCATGCTATGTGCACACATCAGGTAAGCAGTTGATTAACGTTCATGCACAGGAGCTGCATGGAGAACTAAGTACACAGTAGATTTATTACAGTATGTTATACATAAATAGCTGAAGAAAAACTATGCCAGTTTGTGGGAATCACGAACTGGCAAAAACAAAATGGCCGACGTAAATCTCGCGGTACCGCGAGATTCAAGATGGCTGGTGCCCTCGGCCCGCCGGTATGGAAAAAAAAACAAACACCCCCCTCTGCTCTTCCCCACCCCCAGTACCCATGCCCAAAGTCCCAGAACCCGGAAATCGAAAAAAACGCGACTGCAGTAAAATGCCGAAATCCGCGTGAGGTTAGTGAGAGGGAGGGAAACTAGGACAAGCAGACCTAACATACATATGATTGACTTGTGCTGCTGGAGACATAAAGAAAGTTATGCAAAATATGAAGCCTCCTGTCATGTGATAAAATTATAATTTAAAATTGTAATATTTTACACACATAGGCGCTACTTTATTCTCTCTCTTTGAATATCCTTTAAATGTTTACTTGGTCTATGATACAAAAATCTACTGAAGAGCCTGCAAAACAATGCTCCAAAGAGTGAATGAAAAGAATAAAAAAATCCCTAATATGACTGTAGAAGAGTAGATCACTAAAATAAATAACTTTCGAGTGCTCTATTCAAAGGTTAACCAAACAGAAAATCTTAACAGAGGTTCCTAAGTTGCCCCTAACGTGCCTTCAAGTGCACCTAACTGCTGCTTGTAAACTAACTAAAAGTACCAGTTTGATCACCAGAATTACCTGCCATAATCTTACAGTTCTATCCAGACTGAGCCAAACCATTCCAGTACTGAAAGACATACAAGGGAGCCAGTTCAGGAAAATGTCTGATCTTTATTAAACAGAAGAATGGTTTTATAATACCACGCAATAAAGGGGAGTCTGAGGGAGTATCAATTATTACCAATCAAATATTGACAAGTAAAACTAACAGAATGGACAGCTTGTGCAAGCATCATGGTATGGGCATGTAACAAATCAGATTAAAAAAAACATATCTAAGCAGTGGCGTGCACATAATTGATGGGGCCCCGGTGCAAAACTGATCCATGGGCCCCCCACCTCCCCACCCCCACACCACCACCTACCACCCCCCCACATACCACCCCACCGCCGCCCCATACAGACACACACAGAGATACACACAGACAAACATACATACAGACACACATACATAGACACACACATACAGACACACACACACAAAGACACATACACGGAAACACACACATACAGACACACACACACATACAGACAGACACACATACATAGACACACACACATACATAGACACACACAGACACATACAGACACACACAGACACATACAGACACACACACTCACACATACAGACACACACACACAGACAGGCACATACACACACACAGGCACATGCATACACACACACATGCCGACGCATACACACACACACGCCGACACACATACAGACACACACACATACATACAGACACACACACACACACAGTGGCGCCCCCCCTCTCCCCGATCCGTTCCCCCCATCTCCCTTGACACATACATACAGACACACACACACACATACACACAGACAGACACACACACACATATATCCCTTGACAGACACATACATACAGAGACACACACACACATATATACACACAGACACATACATACAGAGACACAGGCACACACACACACACACACACATAGACACAGACACAGACACACACAGAGACACATACACATACATAGACACACACACATACATAGACACACACACATACATACAGGGCCCCATGGATTATGTGTACGCCACTGCATACATAGACACACACACATACAGAGACACACACATACATACAGAGACACACACACAGAGACACAGACACACATACAGACAGACACACATACAGAGACACACATACATACAGAGACACACACACATACATACAGGGCCCCATGGATTATGTGTACGCCACTGCATACATAGACACACACACATACAGAGACACACACATACATACAGAGACACACACACAGAGACACAGACACACATACAGACAGACACACATACAGAGACACACATACATACAGAGACACACACACATACATACAGGGCCCCATGGATTATGTGTACGCCACTGCATACATAGACACACACACATACAGAGACACACACATACATACAGAGACACACACACAGAGACACAGACACACATACAGACAGACACACATACAGAGACACACATACATACAGAGACACAGACACACACACATACAGAGACACAGACACACACACACAGAGACACACACACATACATACAGAGACACACACATACACATACAGAGACACACACACATTGTTACTTTCCCTGGGGTCCAGTGGTGGCTCAGCCTGATGGGAGTTAGAGTTCCCACTCTGACTCCCTCCTCCTCCTCTTTCCTCCCGCGCGGGCTCTGATAGCTGGGAGGAGTGACTGGGGAATCACTTCCTCCCAGCTCTGATGTAATCCATATCCATATCCATCGGGTGGCCCTGACAGCATGGACCACCCGATGGACCCCTCCCTCGGTTTGCTGCACAGGCCGGGGCCGCAAAATGTGGAGGCAGGCCTGGTACCCGGTCGCAGGGGTCTGCAGGGCGGCCGGACTCTATGGAGTGCCGGGCCCGGTCTCAGCTGCGACCCCTGCGACCGCGGTATGTAAATGCTGCACACACAGAGACACATACATACAGACACACACACATACATACAGACACACACACAGACAGGCACATACATATACACACACAGACATACATACAGACACACAAACACACATAAACATACATACATACACAAATATGAGATAGGAGTGGTGATATTGGACTAGCCAACGTCAGAACCCCAAGGTAGGTTACAAGAGGTAACACAGAGGCTTAACCCCACAACAAGTAAATAACTACCAACTGAAAGAGTGAGAAACACTCACTCAAAAGTGAATGGGATTCAATTTCACTCTAGAAGATTACCTCCTAAAGTAAACGTAACAAAGAAAATGGTAATAACCTTTATTGAACTAAAATTAAGCAAAGAAAATATGTATAATAGGTATTAAGCTTACCCTGGATAGAAACACCATAGAAAGTTGTGTTAGTGAAAATCACAAGGTGAGGAATTAAAAACCTGGGGATATGTTCCTTAATCTCATAGAAAATGATATATATATTGTATGTGCACATACGTATAGAGTCCGCTAAAGTAAATAGTAGTAAGGCCTCTAAAGAGGACCAAGTAAGACTATAGGAACATCAGATAAGTGGACCAGTATATAAGAGAAAATGAACATAAGTACAGACTGCTCCGTACAAAAGATGAAAATTAAATAAACCAAGTCGCGCTAAAACGGTAAAATCGGTAAGTAATATATGTAGCTGGGATCGTGGTACCTAGCGATAGTAGAAATGCCGATATGGTACTGGAGTTAAACTGTGGTCATTATAAATAGTGTCTCAATAGAGTATACCAAGATAGCTCACTGGTGGAAAATAAATTCACGAAGAAGCACAAACGGGTGTAGAGCTATGTAGCCGACCCTGCTGTACAGACTCTCTGGGAGGCTATATGTCTTGTTTGGCAATATAAACTATAGGGGAAATCCAATAGTGATATATCCCCTAGTATGAGACTAAAAGATACATAAAATCCACAGCGGTATATAACAGCAGTACCTGAAATCAAAAAAGCCCCCTCCGAAATTAGTAACTTTAGAGGAAAGGAGACAATATCCTAGAAAACCCTGGGCTTACTATCTAGCCACCAGGCAGGCCATAGATACTAAAATGCTGCAGCGTAGCAAATCCCTATAAGCTTATGTAAGCACATACTTGGAAAAAATAAATAAATAGATAAATAATGAAAGCGGACATCCGTCAAACGCAGGTAAAATGTAGAAAAGAAATGCTTAGTTAAAGTAAATGCATCGGCAAAATGCATGCATACATACATACACACACAGAAAAAAAACACAGACACACATACATACAGACACACATACATACATACAGACACTTTCACTAAAACACACACAAAATATTTTATTCACCCTACCTTTTAGGTGACTTTCCCTGAGGTCTAGTGGCTCAGGTTGATGGAGTCAGAATCCCCACTCTGACTCCCTCCTCTCCTTGTGTGCGGCTCCTGGTGGTTTCTGGGAGGAGTGACTGGGGCAGTCACTTCCTCCAAGCGTCTGACATCAGAGGGGGCCCGGTCGCTCTGTTACTGGGCCCACTCTGATGATGATGATCTTTCTTTCCATCAGGTGACCCTAACAGCATGGGCCACCCGATGGGCCCCTTCACAAGCGGCCCTGGCGGACCTACCGCATGGGCCAGGGCCGCAACACATGGCGGGCACCCGGTCGCAGGGGTCCACAGGACGGCCGGGCCCCCTGGAGTGACGTGTCCGGTTGCAACTGCGACCGTGGTATGTATGCCGATGTATCTAAGGGTCATTACTATGTGGAGACTTCTTAGAATAGGAAAGTGTAGGGGTAGAGTCTTCTTAGAATAGGAGAGAACAAATTTGGTTATGTGCCAAGACTATATATGTGACGTCCTGGTATGGTCAGGTGCAAAACTACGTATGTGACGTCCTTGCAATGTACAATGCTGTTAGTCTTATGATTAAGCAATGCAGAAAATAAACCTATCAACCTGCAATGTCAGAACATTTATAAAATATTAATCAATGCCATGAATTTTAACACCAAACTTATCATTGGAAAACAACTTTGTATTGTAGTAGAAAATTATAAATGTCTAAAGATTTAATAATACAAATATGAAAAGTATGCATTTATTTAGACACTGTTTATTTATTATTTAACAATCATACAACTTTACACCATAGAAATGCTATATGTCTAATTATTGTTTAATCCCCAAAATGCACATAGTTAAATACTCTATTGCCTTATGTTTTTTATAGTCTTTAGAATCTGCAATTTAATAAGCCATCCAATGCATGTTCCTATACTATATAAATACATTATTCACTGTAAACACAGCCAGGAATAGAATCAATATCGGTCAGATATTATTTTACCCATTATTGCTCTATGACAGGGATTGGACTGATTCATGAAGGCAGCATTTCATGATACAGACAATCTTTCAGATTTTCTTTCGGAGATAAACATGATTATGCTACCAACCAAGTCAGAACCTTCTCAAGCAAAAATAAAAATAGAGAAGATATCTCTACATACCCTAAGAGATACTATAATGGTGCCATCAATTCGTATAATAGGGGCACATCCTACTATAACCCTACTCACTCTTGTCAAAGAGATCATTATGACCATTCTCACTATCGTCAACGAGTTAACCATGATAGCTCCCAGTATAACTCAAGAACATCCAGATCCCAAACAGGATATAATGGTAAACAAAAAATGGACGACCATAGGTTATCTAATGCATATAAGAATAAATTAACAGATACCCCACCACGTAACAATCATTATCGCCGACCCAGAGAAGGGAAATAGAGAATACATAACATAATAAGCGGGACCCTGCCCCTCCATCCCCTCCTTTTTTAGAACTTGGCAATCCCAACCAATTTCGGAGGAGATTGGGAAAAATAAATTTGGAACTAGAGGAAGGGGAGTAAGAGCAGGAATACCATGCAACAGAAAGAAAAAGAAGGAGGTTGCCCCAATAGGAATTTTCAATTTATCTGATGTTACTCTCACAAAGGAACACGTTCAAATCCTAAATAAGGGACTTAAGTTTGCCCCTACATGCTTTAACCAACCTTTCAACACATTCATTGATCTACACAAAGTTACTCGTAATTTGTGTATAAAAATCAATTACCCACTAATCCAGCTGTTCAAACAGAATCTGTAAATACAGAACTCAAAGAAAGATCTAGCTTTTTTCCACAACAGTGTAAAAGCGGGGCTATGCAAGTCTTTGAGACTCTAGTCATAGATGAGGTTAAAAAGAATCACCTATACTAGGAAAGGAAGACCTAATCAATTCAATTTAAATTATAATCAAAGGAAAGCGTTACAACAACTTACTAAAAATCCTCAACTTATCATAAAACCAGCCGATAAGGGGGGTAGGGGGGGAGTTGTGCTACAAAATAGAGATCAATATGAAAAATAAATTTATTGACAACTAAATGATTGTATCACCTATAAAAAAACTTACGGGTGACCCTACAGTCCAAATCAAAATACTATATTATGAATTATTGGAACAAGGAAAAAATGCTGGTATTCTTAACACCCAGGAGTACAAATATTTGAATATCCAAACCTGAAAAATTCCAGTGCTGTATACCATCCCAAAGATTCATAAACACCCCACTATTCCACTAGGGAGACCGATTGTCTCGGGAGTAGGCTCACTTTTGAGTCGTCTCTCCGAGTACATTGACAAACTCCTCCAACCATTGTTACATCGCAACCCACTTATTTGAGAGATTCCACTCAGCTTTTTTTGGAACTCCAGAATATTGTATGGTCGAGTGAATACATTCTGGTGACATGTGATGTCACCAGTCTGTATACTATTATTTCTCACTCACTAGGTTGTGAGGCAGTTAGACATTTTTGGGAAAATAATTATTTTCCAGTCATGGGTAGCTTGTGGGTAATGCGATGGGAACCAAGTTTGCACCCAGCTATGCCAACCTGTTCATGTCTTTTTAGGAGCAATCCTTCTTGGGCATGGATGGGGCCTGGAGTGCGAACTTGGTTCTCTATCGCAGATACATTGATTACTTTTTTTTTATTTGGAGGGGGGGTGAAGAATATCAAAGAATTTCTATGATTTCTCAACTCTAATCAGAGAGGTATCACCTTAACAAGTGATTACAGTCATACCCAAATCCACTTTCTTGACCTGGAAATATATATCAACAACAATATTTTAAATACCAGGAGTTATTTCAAGAAGGTGGATGTAAATGGATACATAGACACATCTAGTTGCCACCATCCCACTGGGCTCCGAAATATCCCCAGGGGACAGTATATCTGGATGCTTAGGTATTGTAGTGATCCTGAGCAATATGAATCCCAAGCTGATGTCTTAACAGTTTTTTTAACCCCTTAAGGACCAAACTTCTGGAATAAAAGGAAATCATGACATGTCACACATGTCATGTGTCCTTAAGGGGTTAAAGCGAAAAATTATGAATTACAAGAATTGGAAAAACAAAGAGTACTAGTACGGTCCCTAAATAGGGAAGACCTCCTTCAAAATAAAAACACAAACAATAATAGTAATAATAATAATACGGAACATAGTTCCAACCAAAAATGGGTCCCAATAATTTTAGACTATAGCGCTAATTACCAACAAATTAAACACATAATTAATCAACATTGGCATGTACTTAAGACAGACAAAGATTTTTAGGGGGGCAAAGAATATCAAAAACCAGCTTTATAAAAGACCCGCCCACGAAAAATATGTTTAAACTCCAAAAAGGTTTTTATCCTTGCAAAATCTGTCTGGCGTGTAAGAGAAGTAGTCTTAATAAATCCAAATTGGTGGATTTTATATCCTATGCTACTAAAACACGATTTATAATGAAGGATGTTCTTACTTGCCATTCTTCGAATGTTGTGTACCTCCTCTGGTGCCCCTGTGTCTACAGTATGTGGGTATGGCCACTAGAAAACTGAAGATACGCATACTGGAACACATGGGGAATATCCAGAGGGGGTACACTAAACATAGTGTGTCTGCTCACTTTCTAGAATTCCACAATAAAGACCCTTCTCTTTTGGGCTTTATGGCTTTTTGTCAGAAGGGACATAATTGGAGGGGTGAGAACAACCTCAGAGAACTCAGTAGAATAGAAAGCCAATGGATTTTTAAGATGGATTCTCTTCGTCCAAATGGCTTGAATTTAGATTTTGATTTGGCCCATTTTTTTGTAATTATTATAGGATAGCCTTTTTTGTAAATGTCTTTTCTATATGTATTTGTATACACTTTGGTTGCTTGAGAGTTCCCTGGGATTGCTTCAATACTCCATACATCATCTGAATATATCATGTATACATGTTTTTTTCTATAGTAACAATCAGTAAAAGAAATCCATTATGAATATATCCCATATATTTATATCTGTTTTTAATTTTAGATTTTGCCATTATACAGACCCTCCGTAGGTGTAAATGTTTTTATGATACCTACATTTGTATATAATTAAAAGTGTTCATTAATGCTAACCAATGTTTTTATTTTGGTCTTGGCTGCACTGAACGGTTTTTGTAGCACATAGAGCAGTTTTGCCCATATATAATATGGACATTATACCACTTCCGGTATCGGCAAGAAATACACCGCTGTACGTATGTAATTACGCATGCACGTAACCGGAAGTTGACGCCGGCTACCACGTGACCCGGAAATGTACGAAGTTTACCGCGAACCGGAAGTGGAGAAAAGATTTGCTGCGAAAATTTCAACTCTAGGAGGGTATAAAATGAACCATGCTGCCAGGTCTGATTTATCCTGCACTGAGGAAAACTTTACAGTCGAAAGGCGTTTGCAATTTGGACTTTTTATAAGGACTTTTTATTTTGTGGAAGTGTATATTATCTCAACTGCCTACATATGTCCTATTTTTTATTATTATTGTTTTAATAAATTTTCTACTATTGCCAAGATCCTGCCTCTGGAATATTTTCAAAGCCAGTTATTGGCACCCCTGCGCTGATTATATAGAGGCTGGTACGGCTCTACACTTGTGAGTTGACATCTCATATTTTACTTTGAATCATATTATCATACAGATTTCACTATGTATTACAATGCCTGTTTTTTATAGATTTATCAAGGAAGAATTGTATTGTTACTACTAGACGCTACTTTTGGGAAGTATACCCTAAGTGTCTCACTGGGTGTTGTATTTGTGTGGTAATTTGATTATCACTTATTTTTGTCATTTGTACCTTTAAGGTGATTGGGAACACCTGTTTTATACACACCCTACATATATCTCAAGAAGCGCCCAAATACACCTCTAACTCTGAGTTTTCTTGTTTGCATTCTTTCAGATCTATAATAACATTTACTTTGGGATGGAGATATGATGTGAACGATGTGAATACACATATTGTGTGTAACAGAATACGACTGCGGTAAACCTGTATATGACGGGTTTTGTACTAAAGGGGATTATTAAGAGCCCAATACGTTTAATTCAGAGAACAATAATCATGGTCTGTATGTGGCATATGTTTTTTAATTGTTATTATTTTAACAGGCAGAGCAAGATTTATGTTCCATCTAATAAGCTTTTTTCAGATCAGGCAAAAATTGTATAATCGCTAGATTTCAAACTTTGCAGAGTAGGATGGGCAGTAAAAACTGAAAACAGGTGTTACCTCAATCCCTTAGTGAATGCAAGGCAAACCAGAATGCAGAAAATACAAGTTGCACCAAAACAAAAGTCCAATAATCTCAATCCGGCTCTCGGTATCAGTTCAAACTTTTTTTTTTTCTGTAGGTACATATAAAAGATAAAGATGACAAATAATAGTGCAGACTGTATTGCAGTATGTTTAGGACAGGGATGTGTGAAGTTGTATTCACATTTAATTGAGCTATGATCCAGCTCTAGATAAGCTAGTAGGGAGAGGTACAATCCCAACTGATGGCTATGTGTTTCTTTGGTCCAATTCATCAGCATAATAGTAGATATATAAAAAATAAACAAAAATACATAATAGTGCTCACTGATATATGAAATAATTAAAAAATAAAAAAGGAATGGTTACTCATATTTAGTGGATCTGTTATATAGTTACATAGCCGAAAAGAGACATGCATCCATCAAGTTCAGCCTTTCTCACATTTGATTTTTGCTGTTGATCCAAAAGAAGACATACAAAACCCCTGTTCTAAGCACTTCAAATTGTGCAAACTAGTAAAAAAAATTCCTTCTTGACCCCTGAATGGCAGTCAGATATCTCCCTGAATCAAGAAACTATTACCCCAGTAATTAAAAGCTGCACATATTGCATGTTATAGGAAAGAAATGATGGAGAACTGTGTCCGTCATGTGATTCTCTCCAGTTCCTTACACGGAAATCTTCATTGTGGCAGAAATGCTGTAAATACATAACATAATGATTACTGAAACAGTAAATAATTTGGACACATTTTCTTAAATCACCAGCAATATTGATCTGGAAACGAGGATCTGCCTTTATGATAAATATTTTTTTCAGCAGGTCTGCAGTCAGCACAGGATTGGTCTGTGATAACTAATAGAGACAGGCTAAGTTCTCCTATTGGAATAACATTATTATTATTATATTATTTATGTAGCGCCAGCAAATTTCATAGTGCAGTACAATGGGTGGACTAACAGACATGTAGATGTAACCAGACAAGTTGGACACACAGGAACAGAGGGGTTGAGGGCCCTGCTCAATGAGCCTACATGCTAGAGGAAGTGGGGTATAGTGACACAAAGGGTATAAGTAGGGCTAATGAAATAGGTTGCTAGAAATTTAATCACTGAAAAAATAGTAGGCTATTTTTGACAGTTGCAGGAGAGGAGTCATGGGGTGGGAGGGATGAAAACAGTTTAAATGATATGCTTTCCTGAAGAAGTATGTTTTCAAAGATTTTTTTGAAGGAGTGGAGACTGGGTGAAAGTCTAACGGAGAAGGGAAGGGAGTTCTACAGAAGAGGTGCAGCCCTGGAGAAGTCTTGGAGGCAAGCATCAGATGTGGGAGTACGGACAGAGGATAGATGTAGGTCTTTGGCAGAGTGCAGGGGCCTTCAGAGGACATATTTGATGGGACTTGTAAGCAAGCACCAGAATCTTAAATTGAGACCTATATCTAACTGGAAGGCAATGTAGGAACTGACAGAGCAGGGAGGCGTGGGAGGTGCAGGTGGACAGGAAAATTAGCCTCGCCGCCGCATTCATTATAGATTGCAGCGATGCAATCTGGGAACACGTAAGACCACTGAGAAGGGGAAGTCAAGGTGAGAAAGAACAATGGCATGGACCAGCACCTTAGCTGCGTCTGGTGTTAAATAAGGGCAGATGTGAGCTATGTTTTTGAGATGGAAGCGGCAGGATTTGGCGATCGACTGGACATGAGGGGTGAAGGAGAGGTCAGAGTCAAAGAGAACACCTAGGCAGCGAGCCTGCGAGGTAGAGGTGATGGTGGTGCCATTGACTTGGAGGGAGACAGACACTGGAGTAGCACCACTTGAGGGAGGAAAGACCAGAAGTTCTGTTTTGGACAGGTTGAGTTTAAGGAAGTGGGCAGCCATCCAGTTGGAAATTGCTGAGAATTGTTCTGGTTTTCAACAAGGAACTTTTTAACTCAGACTGTGAAAGACCGAGATGATAGGGTCAAAAAGGCCTGCAATAAAGCTATGCACAGAGGAGGTGAGGATTGGTCAAGCAATAGGGAATCAATTAAATCCAAGCAAAGTCTGTAAATTGAAAAGGAATAACAGAAGTGAAGATTTTACTTTGAGCTATATGAGAGTCTGTGTATAGGATGGAAGGGTCCATATAGTTAAGTAAACCCCTGTTTCATAGACAGTACTAGTGTTATGTACAGAATATGGAGGGTGAATTAGGAATCACATCGTGTGGACGCTGGAAAAATAACCATCTTATTCCATCTGATAACTGCATTGAAAATAAGGTCTGACATTGCTGGCCTTTCACAATCATTCTTGAAAGACGAACAAGGTGAAGGAACCAAAATCTAATATGGAGAGCTAACAAGGAAGGTAATAAGCAGATAAATTATTTATTACACTGCACTTAATAGAAGAATAAACATCATTGTTAAAAAATGGAGATGACAGGCTTTGTGTTTCAAGATACACAAGTTTAAAGCTGATACGTAAAATAATATGCAGGGCACACTGTGGTATCTAAAAGTGAACGTGTCACATATAACACTGACAGAGTTACATTACACCCCATTCCTACGGTGACAATTCCACATCCTACTATTCAGCACTTTCACCGAGTGCTCTGATTAATATGTGCACAAACATAACATCCAACAGAACAGTAATTACCAATATCTTTTTTGTTTCATTTAGAACACATTACCATTCGTAACTTAACTAACTGGAAACTTGGCACTACAATAGTGGCAAAGCAATGTGAAGCTCTGTGCTTAATACTCTGAAACTTACATTCATGCAGTGGATGAGGCTGTAGAAACATCTTTGTCTGCAGCTGAAAAATATATATTTTCAATTATTTTAGCACTAATTAAAACCCTATCATATTATTGCATTACTATATTATTCAAACGTGTTTAACTTTTACAAAACCAATGAATTACAAGGCATATCGCAAAAAGGGCCCTGTCTGGCATCTAAAGTGGCACTGTCTTTTATGGAGAGTTTTGAAACATTTTAGAGACACCCCCGATGTGACAGTTCTTGCTTGAGAGGGATCTTAAAGAAATTGGTTTCAGTGGAGCGCCAAATTTAACTTAAATCAAAGATATACGAAAATGAGAAAAGGGTATAGCGAATAGGAAACCTAACGACCTTTTATAAATAACATATAAAAAAAAACATACTAATTAACCCTTATTCTCTCATTATACTACTTATAATGCAGTAGCTTGACAAAAAATCCAGACTTTGGTATATATTGAACAATACACAATAATAAAAATGGATAGTGAATAGTCTTGTGAAATAATATAAAAAAGTCCAGTGATGAATCTTTAAAATTCCTTTGTTCAGGCATTCCCAATTAACAGCTTACTCAATAGTGCCCATCCCAATATATAAAAGAAATAAAAATATATTGTAAAGACTGGCCCACTTTATAGAAGAAGAGATTCAGTACTTTTAAATTTACTTTATTTGAGACATTCCTCATAAAATAATATAAACATTTCCATAAAATATAGACAATCTATGTATGATAGAGGTCTAATACATAAATGCATAAAGTGCAGACCTTAAAGGACCACTATAGTGCCAGGAAAACAAACTCGTATTCCTGGCTCTATAGGGTCTTTAGGTCCCCCCCAGCCTCAGAGTCCCACTCTCACTGGGGAGGAAGGGGTTAAACTCTTACCTTTCTCCAGCGCCGGGCTCCCTCGGTGCTGGGGACTCTCCTCCCTCTTCCGACGTCATCTGCCGAATGCGTGCGTATTCAATCAGTCCATAGGAAAGCATTTCTCAATGTTTTCCTATGGACGTCAGCGTCTTCTCACTGTTATTTTCACAGTGAGAAGAGCGGAAGCGCCTCTAGCGGCTGTCAGTGAGACAGCCACTAGAGGCTGGATTAACACTATTGTAAACATAGCAGTTTCTCTGAAACTGTTATGTTTACAGCTACAGGGTTAACCCTAGATGCACCTGAGCTGAAGTGGTCTTGGTGCCTATAGTGGTCCTTTAAGCAAGTTGCTCGGCATACCGAGTAAGCAGCGTGTTGTTTCTACAATGAATTCAAATCAGGGTCTTATGCATATAATGGATGCTGGTTGCTGGTGATGGGAGTTAGGCCCTCTCTGTGAAGAAAAGAGACTTTTTATTCAAAACTTTTAGGGTCATTCGTGACTTTTATGCTTTATTAGTTCAGTAGATGAAACTACTGAACACTGACCACCCCCCTGGCTCATTACCTAAAAAAAGGAAACTGTCGATTGAGCGCTCTCTCTGGGTGGCCGCCGTTCGTATAGCCAAACACCACGTGGAAGAGAAAACATTGGCCATCTTGTTTGCCTGAAAGGAGGCAGTGAGACTTGGTCGTCAGGTGTCTGGAAGTAAAATCTGACACTCGACTTCCCGAATACCGGTAAAAACATATGAACGCCTGCTTCCTCTTAACGAACAGCTAGGAGAGCGCCGTTCGGTAGTTTAGTTCCCACGAACAAGGGGAACAATTGCTCCTATGAGCCAGGGGCCATTCGTGCTTTTATTTGTTTATTTGACTTTATCGGAATAGACCGACTGCACAGCCTAAACTCATGGAACTGTTTTGGGCAGGAGCCTCGTGTGTGGTCGGTAAAATAGGACTTCCATAAAATTCGAAAACTCCTGAACTGATCTGGGTGATTTTTAAATATGTTGGTTACCCAGATCAGGGCTATTAGGGGATATGTCATTTATGGGGTTTTAGCGCACTTTCCAAGTTTTGGGGAAAATATGTTTTTTCTGCCTGGAGATAATTGGGTTATCCTTTAGTTGACTTAATTATCAACCAGGCAGAGAGGAGGGGATTGTATGTTTGCAGTGGGAGTGTTTCATTTTGTCAATGTAATATTATTGGTTGTAACCTTTGTGTCCTGGTGCCCCACAAGGTCCATGTGGGAGGTCCTCTTGCATGGGGACTTGCATAAAAGCCAGTATGGCATCAATAAACCATTATTCCTGTTGTACCCTTCATGAAGTCTAGGCTGATGTTGGGGTAACTATCTACTGGCTGGGGAGAAACTACTTGGAAGCTGCATTCGTCTGGAACTATTCGTATCTACACCCGAACTGAAATTCGTATCACTAAGGCTCAGCAGTTCGGGAGTAATAAGCGAACAAGGTACTTTAAATACCAGCATTCGTAACACTCTCCAAAAGCGTTTCTCCGCTTCTGCGGCTTTTTCAGTGGGTGCGGGCTGACTGGCATTTTCTTCTTATATAGCAGCTGATCATTTTCATTACTCTACTTTTGCAGTGAGTTTGCTTGCGGTGGCCTTCTCGGAGGCTTGGGGCAATTCGGATTGGGGAACTGGTGAGTGCCTTCGGATAGGTGTTGGGGGGTTCTACTCTCGGTTGTCGAGCCTCAGTTAGTTAAGGTAACGATTCAGTAGGGTTGTTCAAGAATGGATGTGTCTGGTAAAGGAGGTTTGGTAAAGCTATATTCCCTGCCGGGGTCAGGGGTACACCTGGTGTTAAGCGCATCATGCTACTTGGAGCTTTGCCCGGACATCCCGGGTGGCTTACTGGTAAAAGGGGACAGATCGGTGCTGTCACGATTCAATTCCTGCAGGTGTTTGTTCGGAGGGGTATGACAATGTTGGGTTTGGATCCCGGGCACTTTGGGACCCATTCTTCCCGGATGATGGCAGTAACAGAGGCGCCCCGTCTGGTTTTAAGTGAGGAGCTAGGGAAACGTTTAGGCAGGTGGAAGTCAGTACGGTTTAAGTCCTGTTTCAGGCCAGTCTATTTGTTTTAATGGCTATGGATGTATGGGTTTGTGTTTGGGGCTATGCCTTGTCGCTAATTACTTTCGTTTCAGGTTTGGTGACATGGTTGGTGGGTCATTCTTATATATAAGGGGCACAGATGGGAGCCGCGTTTCGGTTCAAACGCAACTGGGCTTTCCTTTGGAATTGGTGGAGCAGGAGTGGTTTTGGTTTTCGGGGATTTTGGTGGCAAGACATTAGGGGAGAAAACTTTCCGGGAGGTAAGAAGGGGTACTGTCCAGGATATTCTGGGTATTGGCATGGTCCCGAAAAAGGAATTGATCAACAGATTAACAAAAAAAAAAAGAAAAAGGAATTGATCAGGTGGAGGCAGAGGGAGGTGGACCGGCTATGGGAGCTGGCCATGGGTGTGGTGGTGGTGCGGTCCGAGATGGTTCCTCAGTTACATTGGAGACATACTACGTACCTGGCCGTGGTAGCTCGGTGTCGAGGACGACTTAATAAAAAATTGATGGCGGTATTTATCAGATTTGGGGGCGGTGTAACAGTGAGACACAACGAATTGGGAGGAAAGCTCCCTGGGTACTCCAGGTGGGATGGGGTACATTTTCGGATGTAAGGTGTGATCTGTTTAAATTGGGCCTTCAGGAAGGCATTCAACAGGCCTTATTCCGGTGTGGTGGGGGTCGCTCAGGAGCTTTAGGTGTCAAATCCTGAGCTGTGGCGGGGAATGGCCTGGTTAAATCGGAGGCTAGATGGAGGAGAAAGTGGGCATCCTGAGGTTTAGTGTGGATTGGGCAGTGTTGCACGTCGTTGGTAGGTTCGAGCCTGGGGGTGTGGTGGTGTCTTGGTACACCCTACACTGGAACTGGTGGGTAGTGGTGTCTTGGTACACCCCTACAATGGATATGGTGGGTAGCGGTGTCTTGGTACACCCCTTCAATCGAAATGGTGGGTAGCGGTGTCTCGGTACACCCCTACAATTTAACCTGGTGGAAATGTGGTCAAATTGGGCGGGTAGTTTCTGTGTTAACATGTTATTTAGATTGTTATCTATTGTTATTATTGTGGGGTCATTGCTAGGGGTATGTTATGTAGATGGGGGAGGTTAACATTATTAAGATTTGTTGGCAATGACCCCATTTGTTATTCCTTAATTATTTTATTAATAATTTAATAAAGCTGTGGACGAATTATTTCCAACAGTATAACCTGTGTCCGTGTTTTAATGGGGGTTTGGGTAAGGTTAGCGCATATGCTGGCAAATCCGACCATGCGCCTGTCAAGTATGGTGACCAAATATCATCTCATGGGAGGTAATGAGAAGCATGTTAAAATTAGGGCATGTTTGTTATTTGACCCTACATGTCACTCAAATACAAAGGTAAATATCAGTTGTATTCTACCCGGGGGCAGTAGCAAATTACAACCCCGGGGTCTTTAGAGTAGTGGGACACACGTGGTGTGTGAAATTCCCCATGAAAATAAAACATGGTCTGAAAAAACAAAATGTAAATGTAGAGGTTGGTGACGAAATGCTCTTATTATTTTTATTATTGGTATTTATATAGTGCCAGCATATTCCATAGCGCTTCACAATATCATCAAAGGGGTAGATTTAACAATAAATGAGAGAATTACAAAAACTTACAGGAACAATAGGTTAAAGAGGGCCCTGCTCAAACGAGCTTACAGTCTATAGGAGGTGAGGTGTAAAATACAACAGGACAGGAGGTAGCAATCAAACAAGGTGGAATGAAGCAGAGCTGGAGGAGAGAATAGAGTGCTGCCCTTTAGGAGAGAGCAAGGGGCAGGTACGTGTGGTGGAGGTTACTCTGGGAGGCCATAAGCTTTCCTAAAGAGATGGGTTTTGAGGCACTTTTTAAATGATTGAAGACTGGGGGCAGAGCAGAGAGACTGAGAAGGGGCTGGGTGTGGATTAATACCTTGAATTGACTCCTATAGGATACAGGAAACCAATGTAAGGACTGACAGAGGGGAGAGGTGTGAAAGGAGCGTCAGGAGAGGAAAATCAGTCTAGCCGCAGCATTCATTACAGACTGTAGCGGGGCAATACGGCTTGCGGGAAGACCTATTAGGAGAGAGTTACAATAATCCATGCGATCACCTTATCAGATCTCTCTCCACTTGTCTTGTGCCTTGCTTAACACACATCTTCAACTGTTCTCTCTCTTCTGGTGTTGTCCTTGCTGCCCTTAAACATGCTACTGTAGTACACATCTTAAAAAACTATCTCTTGATCCGTCCTCCCCTTCTTCCCTTATCCCTGCTCCCTTTTTCCTCAAAGCTTTTGGAAAGACGGATCTTTACCCATCTGATTTGTTTCCTTAATTCCAACTCTCTCCTTGACCCTCTTCAGTCTGGCTTCCACACCCTCCACTCTACTGAGACTGTGCTTATTAAAGTCACTAATGACCTAATTACAGCTAAATCCAAAGGGCACTACTCCATACTAATTCTTCTTGACCTCTCTGCTGCCTTTGACACCGTTGACCATGTTCTCCTTTTCCAAACTCTTCAATCACTCAGTCTCTCTAACACTGTCCTCTCTTGGTTTTCCTCCTATTTCTCCCAACGCTCATTCAGTGTCTTCTTTTCTAATGATACCTCCTCCCTTCGTCCTGTCTCTATTGGAGTCCCTGTACTCGGTCCCCTTCTATTTTCCCTTTATACTGCCTCTCTTGGCAAACTTATTACCTCATTTGGATTCCAATACCACCTGTACGCTGATGACCCTCAGATATACCTGTCCTCCCTGGACCTCTCCCCTGCCGTCCTGCAACGTGTCACTGCTTGCCTTTCTTCCATCTCTGACTGGATGTTCTAACGCTTTTTGAAACTCAATCTCTCTAAAACTGAACTCCTTGTCTTTCCCCCTTCAAATACTGATCCTCCTCCTTCACTCTCCCTTCAAGTAAGTGGTATCCACATAAGTCCATCCTTGCAAGCATGCCATCTTGGCGTTATACTTGATTCTGGCCTCACATTTGGGCCTTACATCCAGTCTGTTACCAAATCCTGTAGATTCCACCTTAAAAAAAGCCTGCATCCGCCCCTTTCTTACGCAAGATGCTACTAAGCTGCTTCTCCATGCTTCAGTAATCGCAAGGAGCTGGCTAGACTCCTAAATATATATATGAAAAAACAAGGGGTTGGTTTTTTCATATATATTTAGGAGTCTAGCCAGCTCCTTGGTTCTGCACCCCTCCATGTCACAGGTGCCTCATCCCAGGACCCTATTTAGCCTTGTACTGCAGAGAACTCGAGATTGAAGGATTTCCCCAAGTGAGTTGCTCATTTAGCAGACAGTTGGCAGCTAGAGTAGGACCTGTCAAAGATGGGGTGGGGTACATTGATGATGTGGCAGGCTTATGCAATGTATGATCATATAATCTAACTAAATCCCCATTATTTTTTTTTGCCTAGACTAGGTGTTTTTAATAAAACTTACAAAATTGTTCAGCACCAAAGTAGCTGTTTAGTAGATAAGGGAGTGTGCTGGATTTTCATTTTTTACTGTATGTATTGACCCCCAGCAGCACCCCATTTAAGCATGTTCCAGTGAGTGCAACCAACCCCTTGTTTTTGCATATTTTCATTTTAATATGAATGAATTCAAAGTGAAGTTTTAATTACACCACATTTTCTACTATATTTTTTGGAGGGCTAAAGTCCCTTGGTCCTGTGGTGGACCATCTCAAACAGAATGGTTCCACAACCTTGTTTAAGGCTATAGTTTTCTCTATATAAAATATTAGGTAGGGTCAGAGATGGCCAGTCTTCTGGTCCGAAAAGGGCAAGGGGATGCCTATTAATTGTACAAGCGAGGCTATGCATCCAACAGAACAAAAGAACTCACTAAAGTTAAAAATAAAAATATCTATCTATTATATTGTAATAGACTTCCAGCTGTGTTTTTTACAGCACAATATTATTGTATGAACAGAATAAATATGGAACTTACCAAGAGCATAATTTGTCTTGTTTTCTGTAAGGAAAGCAAAGAGAATAACAGCATTAGAAACTAGCTGAATAGATCTCAGTATTGTTTATCAGGTAATTAAAAGTTAACTCAAAGATGAAAACTGGAACCCTATCAGCCAGATACAGTAAACCCATTAGGAATGCTCTATATAGCCCGGTATATAGACATCATCCTCCTGTCTGTATGTCTTACCTGAACTCGTCTTCTTCCACAGAAAAATCCCAACTCCTACAACAAGGACGATCAGTGCACCAACGACACAACCAGCAATCACGCCAATATTCCCATTATCTGTCTTGGGCTCTGAGTGTCAGAAATAAAACATTATTATTATTATTATTATTATTATTATTATTACATTTCCTTGACAACAAACCGTCAAATAAATAGATAAATAAAAACGGAAGTTATCAGAAAGTTTATCCAAGCACCATGACCACTTCATTGAGTTAAAGTGGTCATGGTGCATGTGCACCTTTTCACTTTGGAGTGTGCATGTGCACTTTTGCACTTTGAAATGCTGCATATACATAGATTAACCCCTTAGCTACCAAAGGCGCAACTATACCTCTGGCACCAACAGTTCTAGGCTGGGAATATCAATTCTGTGCAAAATTGGCATATGACCAACATGCTGGAGCCAGACAGACAATGGAGGCACTCCTCCACCCATATGCCAGCCCTGTCCTTCTCTTAGTCCGCTTTCTATCCCTCCAGCAGAGGGAGTGACGTCAAATGAGAAAAAGCAGGCTTAGGGGGAGAAAATTAGGTAATGCCTTTTAAGGGTGTTGGGAGGTGGAAGGGTGGACCACCACAGAAAGGGATACTACAGCTAAAACCAATGTTTTATTAAAGCCATGGATTTTAGTTTAAATTGCCGCATTCTGTCAGCATGTCACATTATTACTAGAATCATATCCTGACAGCAGCTACTGGGAGAATATATTGAAAATTAACTGAAACCCAAAAATCTGCACAAAGATACAGTTCTATATTTTCCGTTAATTACTTTTAAAATGTATGATGATTCCGTATGCAGCAAACAGCGACAACAATTCACTTGCTATACAACTGCAAGTTGGAAAAAGTAATAACACCAAAAGAGATCAGTAACACATATTAAGGAACACTGTACAACCTAAAAAACGACAACTCACCCAACAATCGATTGAACACTACTTACAACATATTACTCTCCCTAGCTTGACTGAAGAACACATACTGTCCCTACAAGCCCCAATTATGCCTGACAAACTCTCAGAGGCAATTAAAACACTATTACCCCTAAAGACACCCGGATTTTCAAATCTGTATTACAAAACGTTTTCCCACAAGCTTGCACCGCATTTAGACACCCTATTCCAAGACACAATAGACAATGCATCACTACCACAGGAATTAACACTAGCCCATGGGGTAACATTCCCAAAACCAGGCAAACTTCCCACACACAGCCAAAACTTAAGACCAATCTCAATACCAAACACAGATGCAAAATGAATTGCCAAGATACATTCGCTCAGTATTCGTCACATCCTTACCTCCCTAATACATAATGATCAGGTCGGATTTATCCAAGGCAGACAAGGATGTGACAACACCCAAAAAGCCAATGCTGAAATTTCCTAGCACTGAAGTTGTTAGCAGCTGCGATAAGGGCTAATCCATCCAAACATGGGTGACAAGGATTACAAAATGAATGTATTCACCTGGGTACACCACCATAAAATATAAAGAATCATGGCACAAGGAACTAGGTCAGACACTTGTGGAAACTGAGTGGAAAAGAGCATACACAACCAAAAAGGTTCCTCAGCTCTTGCTCTATCCACCTAGAAAGGCAAAGAAAATGAATGTATAGGTGGTACATGGCACCTATTAAATTACACAATATATGGCCCCATACAACTGATAAATGCTCATGATGCAATGATGCGATAGAAAATATGGTATATGTTTGGTGGGAGTGTGACAGACTGAAATCATTCTGGACCCAAGTAGAAACGCTATTGCATGACCTCCTCAAAGTGAACATATATGCTTTCATTTTATGCTGCCTGCATCTCTAGGCAGGACCTCATTGGCTCTCCATTACTACGTAATAATATCAGTTGATACTCTCATTGCCCGCCACTGGAAAAAACCTGGACATATGAAAACATGCTTAAACCCAATATGGTACAACTGCCTATAAATTGGGAACTCGGAAACTCCCCCGACTATAGACCCTCACCAGACAAACTGGGAGCCATGCCGAAACACTGTAAGTCCTGACGAAGAATCTATGGGCACTATACCCAGAGCTTGGTACTACCATTTCTACCATTTACTTCCTACACCTCACTTTACCCCTAGTAGTTTGTTATACCCCTTGTTTCAAATATACTGGATAAAGTTGAATTGTATCTTATGACACAAGTTCACTATTTGATCATGTCTGTATGATACATCAAGTTGTTACAATGAATGACAAAATACGTTATAGTATGTGAAACTCCTTGTCAATTTGTATTTCATTATCGATAATGTCAAGTTAATATATGGAACTCAATAAAAATTGCCAAATTTAAAAAAAAAGTTTGATGATGTGGTATGAATCTGTACCCCGTTAATGGCCTTACAGAGTTATAATAAGGTTCTCATGTCACCATGGCTTAAAACAATACTCCAAGCACCACACCACTACAGCAAAAACTGGTGCAAATGGCCAACCCAGATGAATCTGCAACAGTCAGCCAGTTGCATTTAGTATCAGTATTAAAATTATTATTATTATGATATTTATATAGCGCCCTCAAATTCCGCAGCGTTTTACAATGGGTGGACTAACAGACATGTAGTTGTAACCAGACAAGTTGGACACACAGGAACAGTGGGGTTGAGGGCCCTGCTCAATGAGCTTACATGCTAGAGGGAGTGGGGTAAAATGACACAAAAAGGTAAGGATAGTATTAGACTAGTGACAGTTGCAGAAGAGGAATCAGTCAGGAGCTATTAACAGTTTAGTTGATATGCTTTTATGAAGAAGTGGGTTTTAATGATTTTTTTGAAGGAGTGGACACTGGGTGAGCATCTAACGGAGGATGGAAGCAAGTTCCACAGGAACGGTGCAGCCCTCGAGAAATCTTGAATGCGAGCATCAGAAGTGGGAGTACGGACAGAAGATAGACGTAAGTCTTCAGCAGATCGTAAGGGCCTAGACGGGACATACCTGTGTATAAGGGAGGATAGATAGGTGCTTTTTGCATCCAAACGCTATAAAAAGGAGTCGGCAGTGGAAGAACTACTAGCACCCATTCTTGGCCACCCACCAGGGGAGGACGAGCAGTGAGGGCCCCAGCTGAAATGAGAGCACACCCATGTTTCTTTGTTACTATCAGGCAAGGTCCCATGAGTGTCAGGAAGTCGAAGATACTGAGCTAGTTACTGCCTCCCTCGGCATCTAGTCCTGTCTTATCACTCCAGAATGCAGCCTTCCATCCTGTGGGATGATGGCGGAAGCAACTGCTTCAGCCTGCTCTTGCATTCGCAGCACAGGACGGAGTCATGGCCTGTGGTGACTGAGTGAGTCAGCCTGTCTGTCAGGTGAAAAGCACTAGGGTTTGATGTCTGACTTGGAAGGACAGTAAGAGCAGTTTGCTACCTTGGTTCTTTGATTTATCAAATTAATTTAATTTGTTTTCATGTTGTGTCTCTGTGTATATGGAAGGTATATGGAGTTGCATGGAGTGTGTCTGTGAGCTGCATGGTGTGAATTTGTGTCTAAACTATATTTAGTCTATGCAGTGGCATACCTACCATGGCTGTAGCAGTCGTTGCTGCGATCCGTCCAGTCACTTAAGGGAGCACGGCCGCGGTGGCAACCTCTGCAACCGTGGACCGCCGGCATACCTTCTGGGCCGGTGCACAGCTCTGGTGGTTCCTGGGTGTCTGGCAGGAGGGGAGAGCTGTGCTGCTGACTTCTGCCTGTGTGTAGCATGGTCGAGCGGTCTGACAAGAAGTGTTCACTGAGCGGGCACTTTCTGTCAGACGGGGAACCGTGTCGGTGTATGGGACACATGGAGGAGCTGGGAGGAGGAGGTTATGGGACACATAGCAGGATTGGGAGGGTGAGGAGGGTATGGGACACATGGAGGGACTGGAAGAAGGAATGAGATACATGGGGCATTTGGGGGGGGGACTGAGACACATAGAGGAGCTGGAACGAGGGAACGAGATACATGGGGGGCCTGTAGAGGAGGGAGGGATGAGATACATGGGGAGCCTAGGGGGGGAATAAGACACGTGGAGGGGCTGTAGGCAAGGTAATGAGATACATGGGGGAATGGGGAAAGGGGGAATGAGATACACGGGGGACGAGGGAATGAGACACATTGGGGGGGGCCAGGGCAATTTCCGCACCAGGGCCCAGAGGTTTGTAGTTACACCTCTGAGTGTGTGTCTGTATCACTGGCAAATGCCCTACTGAGACTCCAGTTGAACATGCTCTCTCAGGGCCAGTAGAAGTCTATCAGGAAGTAAGGGCAGAAATATGACAGGGCCCAGCACTTTAGGAAGACAAAGACCTACCACAGTGTGTGGGTTGCAAGGAGAATGAGAAGATCTGTTTGGGGGGATGAAGGGGTTAATTTTGACCGTAGAGTTGGTTATTTGGCAGTGGCAAGTGGGGACATTTTAAGGAATTAGAGGTTAATTGTCTCACAAAAAACTTGCACCAGGGTCCTCTGTTCATTTGTTTAACTACTGGGACTCTGAATATTCAGAAATCACCGGAAAAAAATGGATCCAAGTGCAAAGTGAATGATTATTTGAAATACGTTTTGCCTGCTAGCAGTACTAACAGCCAGAGGGCAAATAATTAAATAACCTTTGGCGGCACAAGAGTTAACTATGTGGTGGCTGGCAATCGTCTTATTAAAAAAAGTTAAAAACAAAACAAAAATCCTATGGGGCCTATGTAACGCCCCTATTACTACAAGAGAGGTTTTTAACCTCCATTATGCCCCCATCTTTCTATCTACTATGCGTAGTTAAAATTAACAGCTTACTAGACCTTGCTGGCCAGTTGCTAGAAAGGCCCCGAAGTGAACGGGCAGGGGACTTTAAAGTAAATAATGTAGGATTGACTGATTACTGGTGGCCAACGGGTGGGAGCAATCACATCCTGATGTTCTTCCATGCCCCCACCTGTAAACATCAGGGGGAAGATATCTACTAAACAGGGTTAGTGTCCACCCCAGCCCCCACTCATTGGCATTGAGTAGAGTATTATGACAAATAAATCTTTTCCACAGCCCCCAAAAAAGACAAAAAATATTCTATAATAATGCAATGCAACTACTCAAAAACAAACACACACAAAAACAAACAATTTACATAAAAGCAGACAAATTAAAGCTTTTGATAGAGTTAATTGGATTTTTAGGTTCCAAACATTAAGAAGTAGGGGTTTTAAAGGATGGATCTTACAGGCAATTTTTGCTCTCTATACCAATCCTTCAGCCAGGATAAAAGGTTTGGGTATTACTTCTCCCTGGTTTAAGGTTCGAAATGGGACTAGGCAGTGTTGCCCCCTCTCTCCTATGTTATATATTCTTACTTTGGAGCCTCTTTCGAAATATATCAGAATGAATAAAAATATTAAAGGAATCCAATATGGCGATAAAGAGGCTAAATAAAGTTTATATGCCGACAATGTCATAATAACATTAACAGATCCTCGAAATTCGATAAACCCTCTGCTTAAAGAATTAGAAATATTTGGGAATATGTCAAACTATAAGCTCAATACATCTAAGTTAATTATTATGAGCTTAAATTTAGACTTGGAAATCCAAGATAGTCTAAAGGCAGAATATACCTTTAAGTGGGCTACAGATAGTATTGAGTATCTAGGCATAATTATCACCTCTCACCAAAAAAATTTAATAAAGGCCAACTGGGAGGCACTGTTAAATCAGACTTCTATAATGCTTGATGATTGGAAGCCCTTGGAACTTTCATGGCTGGGACGAATTAACCTTATAAAATCTTATGTGCTACCAATATGGAATTATCTCTTTGGAGCTCTCCCCACATATATACATAGATCAAATTTAATTAAAATACAGAGAACTTTTTCTGATTATATATCGAATGGCAAAAAGCCAAGAATAAAGAGAAAGATTTTAGAGAAAAGTATAAATAAAGGAAGGCTAGTGTCATGGAGTAACACTTCTGGGTTCGGCACTCAGCTGTGAGGAGCCGGACCCCACCCCCCTCTGACACAGCTCTGACGGTATTTAGGGAGACTGGGCCAGAGAGAGGGTGCTTGGTGATTGTGTGTGAGCTGCCTCTGCGAGACCGCGGGCTCCACAGGCTCAGCTACTGGGAGCTACTTCCACCAGACTTTCCTCTCCACAAGCTCAGACAAGCCGTTCCAGCCTTTGAGCCAATGCAAGGATTGCTGCATGCCATAAAGGATTACTGGAGAACGGATACTTTGCTACTTTACAAGTGGACCATATCTCTGAACTATTGAAGGACTACACATATTAACCTTAAGTATATATTTCAGCTATTTGTCTAAATTATCATTTATTAATGAACTAATGCTTGCTTACTCAAATCTTCATTGCTTCAAGCTACTAATTATATGGAGGACAACTCCCATCATGCTTATTCACTACGAACTGTTTCTTGCTTTGCAAAGACACTCAATGCTTAAAGCTACTAATTACATGGAGGAGAACTCCCATCATGCTTATTCACTATGAACTGTTCTTGCTCTGCAAATATTCTTAGCTACTTGCTTATAGTTTCTATTGAAGATTATTCTCATGAACTTAAAGAATGTTACTTAATGCATCTCTGAAGAAATACTTAATAATTAACTTTGTGTTGTTGATTACTTGCACTTCTTCTTATTGGATTATTGCCTAAATGCAATTCATTTAAGTTTAACACTTATTAAAACTTCCTTTGAATCAAGTTACCAGCGATTCTCTCTTTTCTTAAAGCTACAGTATTAATACTTTAAAGATTCTCCATTTCTTCACAATTGTAATTAAGGAGTTTTACAAGCTGCAGTTGAGTTCCAATCCAAATCACCCAAGTAGCGTAACAGCTAGCAATCCATAATATTAAAAGGTACCATGACGCTGCTATCCTTAAAGGACCACTCTAGGCACCCAGACCACTTCAGCTTAATGAAGTGGTCTGGGTGCCTGGTCCAGCTAGGGTTAACCCATTTTTTTATAAACATAGCAGTTTCAGAGAAACTACTATGTTTTATGAATGGGTTAAGCCTTCCCCCAAATCCTCTAGTGGCTGTCTTATTGACAGCCACTAGAGGCGCTTGCGTGATTCTCACTGTGAAAATCACAGTGAGAGCACGCAAGCGCCCATAGGAAAGCATTGATAATGGAAAGCATTGATAATGCTTTCCTATGCGACCGGCTGAATGCACGCGCAGCTCTTGCCGCGCGTGCGCATTCAGCCGACGAGGAGGATCGGAGAAGAGCTTCCCGCCCAGCGCTGGAAAAAGGTAAGTTTTACCCCTTTTTCCCCTTTCTAGAGCCGGGGGCACCCTCAGGGCACTATAGTGCCAGGAGAACGAGTATGTTTTCCTGGCACTATAGTGGTCCTTTAAGCATATTAACGATTTTTGGCAGGATATAGAAAAATTTGTTGGAGATATCGGACCTCTCCCTTCTTCTGTGGATTGATCCTAAAAGACTGGGTATAGATAAGATTCCAGCAAACAATGGAGGCAAAAATAGCCGTAGCTATCAAATTTTAAAATTCTGGTCTAAATTCAAAATAGAACATAATTTGTCATGGGAGAATATTATTCACTGTAAGAGCAATATTAGCATCCTGGAATATAATGTGGAGTTGAATCTATGTACTTGGAAAGAGAATGGTATAAGAATTTTTACTGATATATTAAATGGTTCTCATATTAAATCTTTCCAAGAAATAGTTTCCGAATTCTATATTCCCCGAAGTCTTCCGCTACCTTAGAATTAAAAGTTATCTTCGAAAATATATATGCAAGAAAGACAATGAAATTCAGGGTTTGGAATGTCTATTAAAATATGGAGACAATGTTAGTACTCTTTTTGATGAAGATTCCTCTATAATAGATCCAGTTAAAATATAATAAATGGGAAATAGATCTTGAAATAGAGATCAGAGTTTTGGATTGGTAGAAGATTACACCAGAAGCTAAGAAATGTATTCACTGCCTTAATCTTATAGAGTTACAATATAAGATATTGACCAGGTGGCATTTAGTGCCAAAGAAAATTTAATAGATGTTCCATTTTCTGCTGGCGTTGCAACCATGCGGAAGGTTCTTATACTCCTATCTGGTGGAACTGTCAGAAGCTAAAGGCCTTTTGGAAACTAACATATAACATTTTAGAGAATATCACGGGTATCCCCATGACATTCTCTCCTCAAACAGCTTTACTACATCTTGCATGGCCTAAACTGTCTCTGAGTGATCGATCTATAACAACTGGGAATATTAAAACCCCAAATCTCTTTTCAATTAAGGATGGAGAGGGCGACCTCCCCTATAATTAAATATGGATGGAACAATTATATCAAAGAAGTATAAAGTATAACCCTGGGCCTTATGTTTATGTCCAAAGGAAAAAAGAAAGAAAAAGTTTTTTTCAGAGAATTCCCTGAATGAATTCCCATTTTTATCTCTCATGTTTTTCTTTTTTTTTTAGACACCCCTCCCACCTTTCTCCACAATAAGATCTCAGTCTAAAAATGCCAAATTTAAAACTATGGCATGTATTGGGAAGATCTATATTTTGAAATTATTTATCTTTCTTTATTTCTGATTAGTGACCATCGTTCTCTTTTCTGTTTTGTTTTAAATGTTTGTCTATGTCTTTGAAATTTTATTAAATCTTAAAGCAGATATATCAATGTTTGACTTGCACTACGATAGCATTGAGACTGTTAGGCTGATTTGGATCTTAAATATTGTATTTTTGATAAGTATCTGTTTGTTTTTGTATATTTAAAAAGCTAATAAATAACTTTTTTTTTAAAGCAAAAACATAACCTGACACAACACTTCTCTTGAGACTTCCTCATCTAAGGAAATAAATAAATATATGTAATTGTATTACATGTCCCCTTTTCCTTTATAGTAATTACAACCGACACTTACCCCATTTCACAATGAGTGGCTCTTTCAGGCTGCTGTGATCCACGTGACAGGCGTAACTCTCTCCCTTCACTGGTTGTACTTCCACCGTGGCCCTGATCTGATAAGTACCATCAGTATTGGGGAGAATCTGTTTGGCCTCATCTGATGGAATCTCTATCCCATTTCGCTCCCAATTCACATCCACAGCTCGTGGGTAAAATCCGTAAACGTGGCAATGAAGTTTTGAGACCCCATATGATTTCAGATCTGAAACCTTCACCTCTGGGGGAACTGAGATGAAAGAAAAGGGGGAGGGGAAATAAAATATATAATGATCAGGATGAAGTATGTAGATGTTTACATGTTGATTCACTAGAGCACCATGTTGTTGGAGTTAGCATTGTTGCAAAGTTACACCAGTTAACAAATTGCATTTATTTACCACAATACTTCTCAAAAAAGGACCCGACAAGAGAACATTTGCTCCACAGGAAACCATAGATACCCTGATGCCATTTGCTATTTAATGAGTGGTGTTGCTTCATATGACTTTGTTTATTCATCACTAGTCACACCTCCTGCATGTGTCCTAAAAAGTCTCTCTACACTGGAGGTGGGAGGGGATACCCAAAATACTTTATAGGACAAGACTCCAACAAAACATCATTCTAGTTATACAAACCTAAAATGTACATTTATGCAAATTCCCTAGCTTAAACATTCTCACAACAATGATAATAGAGAAGAGCCTCGATGGCAATGACACGGTGAGATGAACTCAGGGCATATCTACTAAATATTTAAAACGAGTGACTATGCAGCAATTGCAGCCAAGTTGCTAGAAAGGCCTCATCCAATGGGGCTTGTGGTGTAGTGGGGGTGGGTAACATAGTTCCCTCATGCTCCCAACCATGGACCTCAGACAGGGAATATTGAATAAAGGGAGGTGGACAGTGATATAATATTAAATAAAAAAATTAAGAAAACAGCAAGACATCCTAATGTCCCACCTTGCACCCACCTGTGGTCAGTGGGTGGGGGCTGCAAATGTTATACTAGGGAGGACATATCACCAGTAATTTCCACCTATTACCAGTGTGTGAGAGCTCTAAATAATAGGGATGATGACATAGTGACCCCCATTCCAGCTCCCACCCTTCCAGTGGTAGGAGGCACTAAATAATAAAACAGGGGGATGGGGGGATGGGCTGGGTTGGAGGTTATTGTTCACATGCTTGCCTTCAGCAATGTGTGGCTGGTGGGGGTTTTACTCTAATTATAATATACAATGGGGAAGGGATCGACACAAAAGTGTAGGGGAGAAAAACAAATACATTAAAGATTTTTAAATCAGAATTGATCTGGGGGATGGGTCTATAATTTGAGGGCAATGTGTGATCTCTGTCAGGTTTCGGCAGTAAGATTATGTTTGCCGTGGCCATGTCTTTATCCGGTGTGCCACCTTGCATAAAGTTGTTGCATAGCTTTTGTATGTGAGGTGTTAGCTCCAGTCTGGACTCCTTGTAATAATCAATGGCATAGCCGTCAGGGTAGTGAGGCAGAGGGTGGTGGGGGGTAGTGAGGCTGAGGGTGGTGGGAGGGTGGTAAGGGGGGTGGTGAGGCTGAGGGTGGTGGGGGGGGTGGCTGAGGGTGGTGGGAGGGTGAGGCTGAGGGGGGTAAGAGAGAACCTACCTTTACTACCTGGTGGTCCAGTGGGCTCCCTGGTGGTCCGGTGGCCATTGCTTCCGGTCTGCAGCTCCGCCGGTTTTCGTGAGACACATGGTCTGCAGCTCTGCTTACTGCGGAGCTGCAGACCGGTGTCTGTGGTGGCTGGCCGGACAGCCAGGAGGGGCCTCGCACCCGGCAGCATACCGGGCAAGCCGCCTGGCCCCCTCCTGGTGTCAGGTCCTCGGTCAGTGACCGAGGACCTGACACAGTCTGCCCACAGGTGGTTTAGGCGGCCGCAAGGCACCAGCCAGCACGAGGCCTTAGGCGGCCGCCTAAACCACTCATTAGAGAGCCGTCTCTGCTCTTGAGAAAGGCGCTAGTGCACCAAAAAGTAGTCCCTTTTCCTGCACCACATCCACATTCACAGCTCCACGTCCCCTCATACTCCTCTCCAGCTCCTTCCCGCATCGCCCCACACCCTGCACCCACCACTCCTGTCCAGTTCCCCCTGCCCCCCGCATATCCAGCACCCACCTCTCCTGTCCAGCTCCTCCTTGCCGTGCTGGATGTATCTTTTCAGCCATTCGATGCATTCATTCTCCAGGAATTTCTTGGCTCTTTCCCCCTCTCTCACCTCTGGGCTGTTCCATCTCTGTGTGCTGATCACAGACTGGGCTGCAATTGGATAAAAAATCCAGTGCTTGGTATCCAGAGCCAGGAAATCCATCCCATCATATGCGTGCTGCTCATACCCCCCGATACTGCCATCATCCCTCAGCTCACAGCCACTCATCACCTGGTAAGAATGATAACCTGCAAACACAGACACTGAGTGTGAGTAATACTGGGAGAGAGAGTGACAGACACTGAGTGTGAGTGTGAGAAAGAGTGACAGACACTGAGTGTGAGGGATACTGGGAGAGAGAGTGACAGACAGTTAGTGAGAGTGACAGACATTGAGTGTGAGGGATACCGGGAGTGAGAGTGACAGACTCCGAGTGTGAGTAATACTGGGAGTGAGAGTGAAAGACAATGAGTGTGAGTTATACTTTGAGTGAGAGTGACTGACACTAAGTGTGAGTGATACTTTGAGTGAGAGTGACAGACACTGAGTGTGAGTAATACTGGGAGTGAGAGTGAAAGACACTGAGTGTGAGTGATACTTTGAGTGAGAGTGACAGACACTGAGTGTGAGTGATATTGAGAGTGAGATTTATAGACATAGAATGTGAGTAATACCGGAAATGAGTGACAGACACTGAGTATGAGGGATGTGAGGAGTGGGAGTGACAGACACAGAGTGTGCAGGATACTGGGAGTTAGAGTAGGGTTTCCTTCTTTCCGTGCCAATTTGCATTTTTAATTATTTGTGCATGACATCATAAGATGCGACATCACAGGGAGTGACATAAGAGGGGGAAAAAAACAGTTTTTATTGATGTATTGTGATTGCACTGCAGTTTGGGGAGATTGGACTAGGGAACTTGCCCTCCTGAGTGCTCACTCAATGGACTCATCAGCAGACTGTCTGCATCAAAGCCCTGAAGTCTGAAGACAGCACATTCTCGATTTGTGAAATAAGCGCAGGGACTGAAAAGGGAGGTAGGGAAGCTTGTGGAGGAGTCGCGACATACCCCATGCCAGCAGTAAGTACTGCCAGTGCCATTCACTGTTGGCAGCCATACAGTAGAGCCTGCTGTCAACTTACTGGTGGGTTAAGAGGTATGAGCAGAGTGCCCTTATGTCAAAGGTCGACATTGAGTCAGCATTTAGGTTACTTCCTATACATCCCGTCTGTTTTGGTTCTTTGGGTTTTCAATTTGAGGGAGGTTTTTATTTTGATAAATGTATGCCTATGGGTTGTTCTGCTTCTTGTTTTTATTTTGAAAGTTTTTCAAGTTTTCTGGAATTGGTTCTTAAACAGGTTTTGGGTTTGCATTCGGTTATTCATTATTTGGATGATTTCCTTTTCATTGGGAAAGCTGAATCTTCAGATTGCTTTCATTTACTGCAGATTTTCATGTCCATTGCACGGCAAAAGAAAAGACAGTTTGGACTAGTACATGTTTACAGTTTTTAGGTATAATTATTGATTCTGAATGAATGTAGTTTCGTTTGCCTGAAGATAAGATTATCAGAATGAAGCGCAAAATTTCTCATCTATTAGATGTTAGCAAAACGACAGTGAATAAATTGCAGTCTGTGTTAGGTTTACTAAATTTTGCTTCAAGAGTAATGCCTATGGCTAGAGCCTTTTCCAGACATATGTCAAGAGCTAAAGCTGGTTTTAAAAATCCGCATCACCATGTTAGAATTTCTAGACAGATTAAAGAAGATTTACATGTATGGAATGAATTTATATGCAACTTTAATGGTTCCATGATTTGGAACTACCGTAGGTATGTCCGCGGTCCTTAATATGCATAGATAGAATATATATATACAGGGAGTGCAGAATTATTAGGCAAATGAGTATTTTGACCACATCATCCTCTTTATGCATGTTGTCTTACTCCAAGCTGTATAGGCTCGAAAGCCTACTACCAATTAAGCATATTAGGTGATGTGCATCTCTGTAATGAGAAGGGGTGTGGTCTAATGACATCAACACCCTATATCAGGTGAGCACTCTTAAAATTGCAAAGCTTCTGAAGCGTGATCATCGAACAATCAAGCGTTTCTTTCAAAATAGTCAACAGGGTCGCAAGAAGCATGTGGAAAAACCAAGGCGCAAAATAACTGCCCATGAACTGAGAAAAGTCAAGCGTGCAGCTGCCACGATGCCACTTGCCACCAGTTTGGCCATATTTCAGAGCTGCAACATCACTGGAGTGCCCAAAGCACAAGGTGTGCAATACTCAGAGACATGGCCAAGGTAAGAAAGGCTGAAAGACGACCACCACTGAACAAGACACACAAGCTGAAACGCCAAGACTGGGCCAAGAAATATCTCAAGACTGATTTTTCTAAGGTTTTATGGACTGATGAAATGAGAGTGAGTCTTGATGGACCAGATGGATGGGCCCGTGGCTGGATTGGTAAAGGGCAGAGAGCTCCAGTCCCACTCAGACGCCAGCAAGGTGGAGGTGGAGTACTGGTTTGGGCTGGTATCATCAAAGATGAGCTTGTGGGGCCTTTTCGGGTTGAGGATGGAGTCAAGCTCAACTCCCAGTCCTACTGCCAGTTCTTGGAAGACACCTTCTTCAAGCAGTGGTACAGGAAGAAGTCTGCATCCTTCAAGAAAACATGATTTTCATGCAGGACAATGCTCCATCACACGCGTCCAAGTACTCCACAGCGTGGCTGGCAAGAAAGGGTATAAAAGAAGAAAATCTAATGACATGGCCTCCTTGTTCACCTGATCTGAACCCCATTGAGAACCTGTGGTCCATCATCAAATGTGAGATTTACAAGGAGGGAAAACAGTACACCTCTGAACAGTGTCTGGGAGGCTGTGGTTGCTGCTGCACGCAATGTTGATGGTGAACAGATCAAAACACTGACAGAATCCATGGATGGCAGGCTTTTGAGTGTCCTTGCAAAGAAGGGTGGCTATATTGGTCACTGATTTGTTTTTGTTTTGTTTTTGAATGTCAGAAATGTATATTTGTGAATGTTGAGATGTTATATTGGTTTCACTGGTAATAATAAATAATTGAAAATGGGTATATATTTGTTTTTTGTTAAGTTGCCTAATAATTACGCACAGTAATAGTCACCTGCACACACAGATATCCCCCTAACATAGCTATAACTAAAAACAAACTAAAAACTACTTCCAAAAATATTCAGCTTTGATATTAATGAGCTTTTTGGGTTCATTGAGAACATGGTTGTTGTTCAATAATAAAATTAATCCTCAAAAATACAACTTGCCTAATAATTCTGCACTCCCTGTATATATATAATTTCATTCTAAGTGTATTTTGATATAAATATATATTAATATCAAAATACAGTTAGAATAAAATTACATATATACACTGCTCAAAAAAATAAAGGGAACACTTAAACAACACAATGTAACTCCAAGTCAATCACACTTCTGTGAAATCAAACTGTCCACTTAGGAAGCAACACTGAGTGACAATCACTTTTACATGCTGTTGTGCAAATGGGATAGACAACAGGTGGAAATTATAGGCAATTAGCAAGAGATCCCCCAATAAAGGAGTGGTTCTGCAGGTGGTGACCACAGACCACTTCTCAGTTTCTATGCTTCCTGGCTGATGTTTTGGTCACTATTGAATGCTGGTGGTGCTTTCACTCTAGTGGTAGCATGAGACGGAGTCTACAAGTCACACAAGTGGCTCAGGTAGTGCAGCTCATCCAGGGTGGCACACAGTGGTGTATCCTGGTTTTGGCCTGCCCTAGGCAGGCCCTGGGTTCCTCCTAATGCAAGACATTGCTAGACCTCATGTGGCTGGAGTGTGTCAGCAGTTCCTGCAAGACGAAGGCATTGATACTATGGACTGGCCCATCCATTCCCCAGACCTGAATCCAACTGAGCACATCTGGGACATCATGTCTCGCTCCATCCACCAACATCACGTTCCACAACAGACTGTCCAGGAGTTGGCAGAAGCTTTAGTCCAGGTCTGAGAGGAGATCCCTCAGGAGACCATCCGCCACCTCATCAGGAGATTGCACAGGCGTTGTAGGGAGGTCATACAGGCACGTGGAGGCCACACACACTACTGAGCCTAATTTTGACTTGTTTTAAGGACATTACATCAAAGTTGGACCAGCCTGTAATGTGTTTTTCCACTTTAATTTTGAGTGTGACTCCAAATCCAGACCTCCATGGGTTGAAAAATTTGATTTCCATTTTTTTATTTTTGTGTGATTTTGTTGTTAGCACATTCAACTATGTAAAGAAGAAAGTATTTCAGAAGAATATTGAATTCATTTAGATCTAAGATATGTTATTGTTGTGTTCCCTTTATTTTTTTGAGCAGTGTGTGTGTATATATATATATATATATATATATATATATATATATATATATATATATATATATTTTTTTTTAAACTCTTTTTTACAGTTTTTTATTTATTTTTAATTATTATTTATTTTTTAGAATATATATATTTATTATATTATATATATATAAATATATATATATATATATACACACACACGTGTGTAATTTTACTCTAAGTGTATTTTTATATTAATATATGTATATATTAATAAAAAAATACACTTAGTATGACATTATATATGATATATATATATACACGTATTATATAGATATATATGTATATATAGCTCATATATACATATATATATTTTTTAATTTATTATCTATATTTTGATTAATTTTTTTTACTTTTTTCAAACTTTTTCTTTTACTTTTTCTAAGAAGAAGACCGATCACCGGCGGGGAATGTCGGCAATCGGTAAGTACATGGGGAGGGAGAGGGAGGTAGGGTAGAGGGTAAATTATTATTATTATTATTATTATTACTTAATTTAAAAAAAAAAAAAATTTCAATGAGTGCCTCGACCCCTCGAGGCACTCAGTACAGGCGGAACATTGGAAGCCTGCCTGATGGCTTCCCATGCTCTGTCTCACTGCTGGACTCCACGTGGAGCAACCCGGAAGTGATTGCTCTAGGGGAGCGATCACCTGGTGTTCTCCGGGGACCACTGGCAGTGAGGGGGTATTGCAGTGATGCCTTAAAATTGAGACATCGCTGCAATACCATTAGAGGTGCTGGAAGCGATCACGATCGCTTCCAGTGCTCTAATTATCCTCAGACGTGCAGAGCTGTGGCAGCTAACCTTTAATATGGACAAGTGCAAAATAATGCATCTTGGACGTAAAAACCCAAGGGCAGAGTACAGAATATTTGATAGAGTCCTCACCTCAACAACTGAGGAAAGGGATTTAGGGGTGATTATTTCTGATGACTTAAAGGTTGGCAGACAATGTAATAGAGCAGCAGGAAATGCTAGCAGAGTGCTTGGTTGCATAGGGAGAGGTATTAGTAGTAGAAAGAGGGAAGTGCTCGTGCCATTGTACAGAACACTGGTGAGACCTCACTTGGAATATTGTACGCACTGCTGGAGACCGTATCTTCAAAAGGATATTGATACTCTAGAAAGAGTTCAGAGAAGGGCTACTAAACTGGTTCATGGATTGCAGGATAAAACTTACAACATAGTTACATAGTTATATAGCTGAAAAGAGACTTGCGTCCACCAAGTTCAGCCTACCCCACATTTGTTTTTTGCTGTTGATTCAAAAGAAGGCAAAAAAAAAAAACAGTTTGAAGCACAATTTTGCAACAAGCTAGGAAAAAAAATTCCTTTTTGACCCCAGAATGGCAGTCAGATTTATCCTTGGATCAAGCAGTTATTACCCTACATTGAAAGATTATATCCTTGAATATTCTGTTCTTGCAAGTATGCATCTAGTAGCCGTTTGAACATCTGTATGGACTCTGATAAAACCACTTCTTCAGGCAGAGAATTCCACATCCTGATTGTTCTTACAGTAAAAAAACCTTTCCTTTGCCATAGGATTTTAACATGTATAGTTTGGAGGAAAAACGAGACGGGGGAGGTATGATAGAAACATTTAAATACATAAAGGAAATCAACACAGCAAAGGAGGAGACTTTATTTTAAAGAAGAAAAACTACTACAACGAGAGGATATAGTCTTAAATTAGAGGGGCAAAGGGTTAAAAATAATATCAGGAAGTATTACTTTACTGAGAGGGTAGTGGACGCATGGAGTAGCCTTCCAGCTGAAGTGGTAGAGGTTAACACAGTAAAGGAGTTTAAGCATGCATGGGATAGGCATAAGGCTATCCTAGCTATAAGATAAGGCTATGGACTAATGAAAGTATTTAGAAAATTGGGCAGACTAGATTGGCCGAATGGTTCTTATCTGCCATCACATTCTATGTTTCTATGTCAGTGTGTATATGTGGTGTGTGAAAAGATCAAAGGTAAAAGCGCACACACAATACCAGAAAAATGTTACCTGTAATATATACAATTATGATAACCAATAGTAGATGTCCCTGGTATGTACTTGGAAAGGACGTATATAGTGGTATGTATTATCTATATAAAAATACAATGAAACAGCAAAAACATAGTGTAATCTGTATAAAATATAATAAAGGTGAATGTTAAAGAGCTGAAACCACTCACAATTTTTTGAGCCGGTTAGAAGTTGGCTCAGAACTTATACAGCATACATGTCTCATTCATGGACATAGATGGAATTTTCCTTAGGATGGACTCTCCGGACTTTCAGGAACCAGGGGTTTGGAGTAGAAAAAAATGTCTTCCCTTGGATAAATTCTCTGATTATTATCCAATCTCATATAGTGAGATATAGAGTCAGGAACCAGAAGTAGGAAATATACTTTAAAAAATGTTTATTTCTTAACATAAACAAAATAAAAATATGCACAACGCGTTTCAACCACTGAAGTGTGGACTTCCTCAGGTGCTGGTCAACATCAAAGTGAGCATAGAAGCAATTTATAAAGGATACAACATTAAAAATACAATTAATTACACATGTGCAAAGAGTTAACACCCATTTCCTTATTTGGTCATAACCAGATGTACACCGCCACCTCCAATATAGCTGCACATCCGGTTTCCGGACATAATTTGGGTGCCATCTTGGTATCCCAAAAAATAGTACAAAACCATTCACAGAAAAAACAATTATACATATAAATGTCCATAGATATATGAAATGCCTACTTTGCAAAGACAACAACAACAGGATAGATAACCTGTTGGTGTCTATGCTGTTCGGAGGATACGTGGAATGGTCGCATTGAATCCGTAACGTCACTTCTGGTGACGTGTTACTTCGTCTGTTTTTGTCATTAAAACATTTTCTTTAATAAAAATATTAAGATCTAGAAAATTTTACAGAATAATTACTTCTGGTTCAAGGATGAATTTTTTCTACAAATTAGAGGTACAGCCATGGGGACCAAGTTTGCGCCAAGCTATGCCAATCTTTTTATGTCTTTTTGGGAGGAATCATTTGTTTTCAAGGGACATGACTATAGCGCAAACTTGGTCCTTTACAAAAGATACATTGACGATATTTTTTATTATTTGGAAGGGGTCCCAAGAAACATTTTTAACCTTTTTTGAATTTCTTAACTCTAATAATTGGGGCATCTCTTTGACTAAAAGTGTGAGCAGAGACAGTGTGGATTTTCTAGATCTTAATATTTTTATTAAAGAAAATGTTTTAATGACAAAAACCTTTTTTAAACAAGTCGATGTTAATAGTTTTATTGAATTGGAGAGTTGTCATCATCGCCCTTGGTTAAAAAACATACCTAAGGGGCAATTTTTAAGGATGCGCAGAAATTGCACTAATCAAGAAGATTATATTGCTCAAGCTACTGTTCTTAAGAATCAATTAGTCCAAAAGGGATATGACGAAGCGGTCTTACAAGATAATATAAATCAAGTGGCTAAAACAGATAGATCACTTCTTTAACAATATAAGAATAAAGATAACTGTGACCGCCAGTGTAACGGAACCGCTGGCACCCCGACCGGGTACGTTCCGCTGACGGATGCTCCTAGTGTTTTCCGAGGACTCCAAGCACTCTGCCCGACACCATAACCACTGCAGACCCCACGAACCGCCACAGCTTGTTTGGGGTCTCGCCATCTCCAACCACTCTGGACCCAAGACCAGGGTCCAGCTTCCAGTAGGTCGACCTCTCTCCGAATTCCAGAGAGCAGGAACAGGAACAAGCTCTTAGCAGAGCTTAGTGATTATACCCTGGGGAGCATAGTGATTATAGCAATACCCAGAGTGTAGTTCTCCAATCCCCCAAACATGAGCCGAAACTTAATGAAGGTACAAGATGATCTGATCTTTTAATGACCACACACTGGCTTTTATGCAAGTCCCCATGCAAGGGGACATCCCACAGGGTGGGACACAGTACAACCAATCATTTACAGGAAAACCGTAAAACACACCCAGCCCCAACATACAATCCCTCCCCTCTGCCTGTGATATAATTACTGAACACAATGGGTTAATGTAATTTATCACAGGCAGGAAAAATACACTTTTTATACATACACTGTAACTTTAAAAATATGCATCATATTCACATGCATATTCAGAATCAGCACACTTTAAATATAAACATAACCAAAATTCAGCCAATTCCATCCAGGGGTTAAAAAGTTAGCTGGAGGTCCCTTTATGACCGACCACAAGCACATTTTCATGCCCAAAACAGTTCCATAGATTTGGGCTGTGCAGTCGGTCTATTTCAGGCTGAAAAAACGACTAAGTCCCATTGCCGAATGGGACTTAGTCTCTGCGGCTGCAAAATCATTGTGGGAGAAGGGAAGGCTCAGCGGTGTTCGCGGAACTGTGTAGCCGATTTCAGTTCCATGGATTTGGCTACACATACCGCTGACCGCATTTAATACAAAAAGATGGCCGCCGCCACGTGTTCGTTAGCGCACAGCGGCCACCCAGCGTTCGGCAATTTACCTACAGCAGGCTCCCAGCCTGGGAGGTAAATTGCCTGCACACTTCCACTTCTGGGTGGTCCGCCTGTGTGGTACTTGGTTCAGTAAGCCCCATTTACTGAACCAAGTGGGAAATAGCTAGGAACAAAGGGTTTTAACCAGGTCTTGGGACACTGGGGACAGCGTCTTAAAGGGGCAATGTCCCAAACAAGTCTGGGGACACCGTCTTAAAGGGGCAGTGTCCCAATCTTCCCGATGCCCCAAAAAGGTGCTTAAAGGGCCAGCAGCAGCACAATATAAATCCATTAGCCTAAATAATATTTGTAAAGTGCCATACAACCCAGGGCCATAGTCATGAGGCAGGCGGCTGGCACTAAGGCTCCTCCAACAGCAAGGGGCAAAGGGCAACTTATCACCTAAAAATCCAGTGACAAAAGGCATTTCGTCACAGCCAGAAAGAACAGATCCCTTTAATTTTTAATTTTTCCAGTAATATTGGAGCGGTAAAGAAAATTATCAACAAAAACTGGCACATCTTGCAACAAGAAGAAGATATACACCAGTTTATAGGCACTAAACCTAATTTTATTTTTAGAGGAGCTAAGAATCTTTAACAGATTTTAACAACTAGCTTTATAAAGAGCGAACCCTCTAGAAATTTTTTAACTGATTGGACACGAGAACAGAAGGGTTTTTATCATTGTGGAACTTGTAATACATGTTGTAATGCAACAAGATCCAACAAAAAATTAGAGAATTTCTATTCTATTACTACAAATAAAAAAATATGCAATTAAATCTTTTATTCCATGACATTCCTCTAAAGTTATTTACCTTTTAGAATGCACCTGTGGGTTTCAATATGTGGGTAAGACTTCTCGACAATTGAAAATTAGAATTGGTGAACACCTTAGAAATATAAAGAGAAGCTTTCCCAACCACAGTGTTTCCAAACATTTACATGAATATCATAACTCAGATGCAAAATATTTGAGTTTTTGTGGAATCGATAAAATAAGCAGAAATTGGAGAGGGGGAGATGTAGCAAACACTCTTAGTATTAAAGAATCTAAATGGGTCTTTGAATTATGCGCCTTAACTCCTAAAGGTCTTAACATCTATTTTGAAATTAATAATATTTAATAAAATACATATTATATATTTTTTTATCTGTTTTTTGACTATATATATTTTTGAGATCACCCTTTTTTAAGATTTGTACCTGTTTCTCTCTCTTGTTTAGAAGTTTTTTAGTGGGGCATTTCACTAATTGTGACTATAGGCATTTTTTTATTGATTGTACATCTTTTTTTAAATATGCATATATATTTTATTTATATATTTGACTTAAAATTTATAAGATTGTTCTTTATAAGATGGTAATTATATTTTCTTTGTTTCCTTTTTATTTATTTTTATATATCATTATTATTTAATATGGGACTTGGTGTGCCACGTTTAAAAATGGCATCTTTTGCCTCCACTGGAGTATAAAGACTATGATTCATGGACTACTACAAGTAAGGAAGGAGGAATGGTACATTCTTCAACGATTCGGCGAAACCGGAAGTGACGTGACGAACGAAGTAACACGTCACCGGAAGTGACGTTACGGATTCAATGCGACCGTTCCACGTATCCTCCGAACACCATAGACACCAACAGGTTATCTATCCTGTTGTTTTTGTCTTTGCAAAGTAGGCATTTCATATATCTATGGACATTTATATGTATAATTGTTTTTTCTGTGGATGGTTTTGTACTATTCTTTGGTATACCAAGATGGCACCCACATTATGTCCGGAAACCAGTTGTGTGGCCATATTGGAGGTGGTGGTGTACATCCGGTTATGACCAAATAAGGAAATGGGTGTTAACTCTTTGCACATGTGTAATTAATTGTATTTTTAATGTTGTATCCTTTATAAATTGCTTCTATGCTCATTTTGATGTTGACCAGCCACACGTTAGTGGTTGAAACGCGTTGTGCATATTATTATTTCGTTTATGTTAAGAAATAAACTTTTTTTAAAGTATATTTTCTACTTCTGGTTCCTGACTTTATATCTCACTATATGAGATTGGATAATAATCAGAGAATTTATCCAAGGGAAGACATTTTTTTCTACTCCAAACCCCTGGTTCCTTAAAGTCCGGAGAGTCCATCCTAAGGAAAATTCCATCTATGTCCATGAATGAGACATGTATGCTGTATAAATTCTGAGCCAATTTCTAACCGGCTCAAAAAATTGTGAGTGGTTTCAGCTCTTTAACATTCACCTTTATTATATTTTATACAGATTACACTATGTTTTTGCTGTTTCATTGTATTTTTATATAGATAATACATACCACTATATACGTCCTTTCCAAGTAAATACCAGGGACATCTACTATTGGTTACCATAATTGTATATATTACAGGTAACATTTTTCTGGTATTGTGTGTGCGCTTTTACCTTTGATCTTTTCACTATATCTTGGTTTCTAAGTATATGTGGTAACAATATACTTTGGTATTTTAGCTGCACCTTTTATTTTCCTTTAAGCGCCACTTATATTATTTGTATTATATGTGGTGTGTGTCAGTGTGTATATAATGTTTAAGTCTTACCTCCAGTCTGGTTGAAGCGTTGCATTACCCTCTTCACACCAGCTTTAAAATCAGATTCAAGGTTCTTGACGATCTGTGTCTGTCCCACCCAGTGTAACTGTCCCTCTTTCTGCATCCACAGAGCCACAGGAACAGCCCGGCCAGAGTCACTGCTATAATTCGATATCTGTATCCCATCCACATATGCAACTGCAGAAAACTCTGGCAGCCCATATCCTGAAGCCGAGACCCCAGTGAAATAATACTGGAGAGAGTGACCTGAGAAAGACAGACACGTCAAAGAATGAGAGACCCAAGAGACACATCAGAGAGAGAGACCTGAGACAGACCTGAGACATGTCAGAGAGAGTGCATACCTCCCAATTGTCCCTATTTAGGATGGACAGTCCCTATTTTGGGTCCAAATCCATCTGTCCCTCTTTTCCTAATGTACCTCTTTTCTAGGAGTTGGTGCATTTGAGTGTATAACAGAACAATAATGCTTCCAGTAAAGTGTCTTTAACCCCTTAGCAACCATGTGACACTGTATGCCATCTAACAGTAAGAGCTTTATTACCCCTTGATAGCATAGACCATCATGTAGTCAAAGTACCAGTAGTGGTTAAATTCCTGCTTGTACCATGGAACCCCAAGTATCTTTCGATATCTGAGGATCTCATCTGTCAAATGGGGCCACAGTTATTGGCCTCCGATTTACAGATGAGCTATGTGCACTGCTCAAGAGATCTTGCTCAGATGTATTTCTGAATCTCCCCCCACACTGCCGAATTTAAAAAATAGACCCCCAAGTATCTGCTGAGGACTCCCTTCTTGCCCTCTGCTCCTTGATCTGTGCTGGGCTTTGCCAGATGCCCAGCATCAATCACTGTATGTAGCAACTGCAACTCCCTGTCATTCTGCAGTGACACAGTAGAGTGCGCTCACAGGGTCTTCTGTATTGTGTGAGCTAGGAAATCCCTCTGCTGATGTCAGTGCTGACACTTGTAAAAAAAAACAAAAAACCACAAGCAATTTGATAATTTGATTGAGATATGTGATAGAATGGTTAAATTTAATATGTCAAAAAGCTCTTGGCTACCTAGCCAGAGGGATATACTTTTTTACCTTTGTGCAATAGTTTTAGATACTGTGACTACTATAGAAGTTGTAATCTTAGCATGCCAAACGTTGCAAATTTACAGCTTTAAAACTATAATTCACTCCTTGCTGTATTTATTTTCTAACTTCTAAAATTAATCTAAATCCTAGACATATTGGGCATTTTAACAATCAGGACTAATTAGATAATCTATTTTGAGTTAGTTTCCTTTAGTTGCACTTCATGTGTAGAAATTATTAAATGTAAAACTGATTAAAAAAAGAAAATCCCAATTTTTTACATTTTATTCCTATTTAAAATTGTGCTATGTATACATATACGGTATTTCTCCTTTTAAAATAAATAAATAAATAATAATATATACCCATATAATATGTACGGGTGCTCTTAAAGAGAAAGGGGGAAATTGTGGTAGAATGAACTTAAGACAAAAGTGCCAAAAAGGCCTTGGTCACAAATTTGTCACATCGCAAAAATCCCTTGGCTGTTAAGTGGTTAAACTACAAAAAAGTGTTTTGAAATCAGTTTGTCTTAACAAAATACTTTTGTTCTTATTTTAAATCAACTTATAATTGAAAATGTGTTATCAGCAAGTCCAAGCTCTGCACCTGGCCACACACCCACTCACTTTTTGTCCATTTGAAATGTTGGGAGGTATGATAGAGACCCGAGACAGATGTTTGTGCACTATCTACAGGATACAAATTATCTTCCCCCTATACTCACCACAGTACACACCGGATACACCAACAATGAGCAGCAGGAGGAGGGGATCCGGCATTGTGTTAGCCACAAACAGGGAATATTCTACCCAAACTATTACAAACCAACTGACCAACCCAGAGAGTTTCTGATATTCATGAATTCAGAATTTATGTTGAGAGAGAGGGGGAAAGAAAGAGAGCAAGGTGCTGATTGGAAGCTGCCTCTGTGAAATGACAAATCCTAATCCTGTAAGTCAACAGTTAACAGGCAGAGTGGGGCGTTACAGGTTGTGAGAGCAGAGTGTAAAAGGAGACTTCAGCTGGTGTGATAGGAATACATACTTACAGAGTAATATGAAGAATCCTATAATAATAGAATGCCTCACAAAACATTGAAATAATAATAAACACATTAACATTAAAAACGTTATTGCACATTAATGCCAAGGTATAGAATATATTTTTTTAACAGGTTTTAGATTATCATGATCAACACAATATGCTCAAATGACAGAGCCTACTGTAACACCAAGTGGGCATAATTCATTGTTGCACTATAGAATATCGCTATTTATTATGATTTGCGTAGTGCATACGTGAATTGACTATCTGGTAAAGGTGGTCGATTTCAGCATAAGAGCGGTAATGTGATAGATGTCAGCAAGTTCACAGCATAAATTCCTCTTCTGAAGTTCTGGCTCCAGAGCTTCTCTGGAAGGTGTGTGTAACAGATAGCCTGTTATTGCCTGGCCATCAGACTTGTAACCTAGTAACAATTGAACTTGCAACCCTTTAACTCTATTCATACGAATTGCAAAACGAACAGCCCTGTTAACCTGTTCATATAACCGAACAAACTGTCGAACAAGAGACTACCCAGACCAGTAGTGTGTCACCAATTGACTCTGTGCAAAACCGCAACTTCAACGTTCTAAGTCTTCACTGGGTGGCCATCGATTTGTATGCACGAACACGTGGCGGCGGACATCTTGTTTTGTCAAAGGCGTCCAGCGGCATTTGGTCGTCGAGTGTGTGGAACTATTTTCGGACACTCGAACTCCTGAACACTGAGCACCAGCTGAATGCATGGAACTATTTTGGGCAGGAGCCTATCTCCCGAACTCCTGAACTGATTTGCATGATTTTTTTAATATGTTGGTCCCCTAATTATGCCCGTTCAGAAAATATAAGTTTTATGGGAATTGGATGTATAATTTTAATGTTTGGAAAAATGTGTAAAAAGTTCATTTTTTCGCTTGGAGATATTTGAGTTGATACAGTTTTAACTCAATTATCTCCCAAACAGAGGGGAGGAATTTACAGTAATGAATGGGAGTGTTTAACTTTGTGACTGTAAACTATTGGCTGTTTAATTAATTTTTGGGTGCCCCACAAGGTCCATATCGGTAGTAACCTTGTGGGAAAAGTTGCATAAAAGGCCAGCCTGGCACATTCAACCTTCAGATCTGCTTAACCCTCAATACATAGCCTCGTCTCGTTATTGTAGGGAAACTACATCCAGTTAATCACTAGCTCTTATAAGAGCTCTGCTATTCTCTGTCTCCACTGGCTCGGCTGATGGGACATCTGGAACACACTGCAGCACACTCTCTCACCATGAAAAAGGACGTCTACAACGGCATACACCCTTCTGACACACGATGGTGGCCGTTACTGTGTGAAATGTTAGAAATGAGTTACCTCTAAGTCTATCTTTAATGTAAACTAACTGTCTAGTCTACCATATGTCTGTATCCCCTCATAGATAGTGGATTCTTACCAAGGCACGCCATTTATAAATTGTCTTGGTGAAGGTAGCATTATAATATTTATATTATTATAATCAAAAATGGTGTTAAGATGGATTTTTATAATTATTTATGGTCTAGTGCAGACAAATAGTGACTTTTAACCTTTTCACTACCAGAACCAAGTCACGTGCACACTTAGAGTAGGTTGTGTTCGTGATACATGTGATTCATCTTCACATTGAAATAGCAGAACTGCTAGCAAATTACCAGATTTTACTAATTTCATGATGTAAAGTCATGATTTTATAAAGGACACGGAGGCGTGTATTATGTTTTATCTCTTTCTTTATTCCTCAGCAGCAAAGAAAGGATATTGAAATATTCAAAGAAAACAAAGTAACATGTACCACAAAGAGTTAACCACACTGTGACGGACCGCCTGGCACCCCGACCAGGTACCTCCATCAATCGCTTCTTCCTAGTCGCCTTGAGTACTATAAGCTCTGCACTGGAATATCATAACCACCGTAAACCCCACGAACTGCCGCAGCTTGATTGGGATCTGGCCGTCCTCCACCCACCCTGAACCCAAGACCAGGATCCAGCTTCAAGTGGGTAGACTTCTCCTAGTCCTGAGAGCCTTGCAGGAACAAATCTTACAAGAGCTAGTGATTATACTCTGGGGAGTATTGTGACATAGCAATCCCCAAAGTGAAGGTAGTTCTCCAATTCCCCAAGCATGAGACAAGACTTCATGAAGGGTGAAGATGATCTGTTTAATGGGAGCCACAACTTGGCTTTATATGATAATCCCCATGCAAGGGGTATGCCCAGAGGGACCTTGTAGGGCACCACAGGACAAAACCACAAACCAATTATAATCATGTTTAAATGCAGAACACTCGGGGGCGGGGCTTGCTACCCGACACGAACGGAGGCCATTTTCCACAGCTCCCAAGCCCTGCGGATAAAATCCATTAAAATCAGCCTTCCTCTGACCCATCCTACCTCGCCACACGCACTATCGGCATCAGCACAACGAGCCACGTCTCCCGATGCCTTTTTTCCAACCGCAGCGGCAGCAGAAACGGAGACGCAAAATCGGGGCCTACTACACCCCAACGAGCCTGGGCCTCGAGGACCTGTTGCGTGGATACCCGGCCGAGCACACAGACACCTCCTGCACCCCGGACCCATCCACAGCTCTGACTCATATGCCGGCAATGGGACGCAGATCACAAAGGCCACAAGGTACGGCTGGGGGCAGGGATATTGGGACTATGCTCCAAAAGCCTACCCAGCCCAAACCCAAAACAGCGGCAGAAACGCTGGAGGCTACCCAGGCACCTACCACACCCCAACAACGGCAAGAACCGCCGGAGCCCCCACAGACCCCCAAAACAGGATCACAGGGGCCAGAACTTACTGGGCAGCACCAAAATCAGCAGCCGCATACCCGGGCTCCACAAGGCCCTGACTCCCAGGGACACCCATGGGCAATACAGCCTGAAAGGGTACACAATCCACCACAAACCGGACCTGACGAACAAGGGCACTTACAAGCACCACTACAGCCACTGTTGGAGTCCCCGGATGACTCTGCACCAACCACCAAACGTGACTTAAAGCTTCTTCTAGCAGACATCCATAAGCTCCTAGCAGCTGACTCAGCCCTTCTGAGGACCGAACTGCGCACGGTCACGGAAAAGGTGAACACCACTGAGGCAGAAGTAGTGATGGTACATGCTCACATAAACACGATGGAAGACACCATCAAACAAATCCAACAACAACAAATGTACCTGTCACTCAAAATGTCAACCATGGAAGATCGACAACGCCGCTCACACATAAAAATCAGGGGCATCCCTGCAGAGATATCAGCCGAAGAGCTGCCGCATTACACCAGACGCCTACTAGCTACAGTACTCCCACACACGGCAGTGAAGAAAATGATCATAGATGGGGTATACCGCTTGCCTACCCCTCCCCACCTAAAGACCCCAACGGCCAGAGACGTCATCCTCAGATGTGTCACAGTACAAGATAAACTACACATAATGGCTGGGCTGAAAGGCAAGACACCACTGCTGTTTGAGAACTCTTCCCTGACGTTCTTCCAGGACCTATCAAAGGCCACCCTCATGTGGCGCAAATCGTATGGACCGCTCACCACACAACTCCGAGCAGCAGGAATTGCATACAAATGGGGCACTAACGGGACTCTGGAGGTATCCCAAGAAGGCACTACCCATGTCCTAACCTCCGTGGAAGAAGCACCTAATCTCCTAACCGCTTTGAAACTACCCAACCCGATGCTTCCACCACGAAAAAGCCTGCAACTGGAAGTCCAGGATCCCAGGAACAACGCCCAGTCGGAACCGAGACCCAGCGGGTCACAACACCCTGTACCATGACTGAAGTGGACTGACACCGCAGGCTTTGCCACCAGGAATGGTGCACACATATTTTGATTTCATTCCGTGACTTTATTTACGTTTTATACTATTCACGTTTTATACTATTTACTACTTACGTTTTACAATATTTACTATTTAGCCTCCGCTAACAATTCCCAAACACTACAGGCCATTGCCACACCCACCCTCTCTACGCCACTGAGAGCCAACATATCACACGTCCAACCACAGAGCGCCTGACAAATCACCCCCCCGCAGCCCCCTTGGTTAGGGGTAATCAACCCAAAACACGCTATCTACGACAAACAGCTCACCTCCACTAACGCATGTAGACACCTATACTCAGCACAACACAACGAGTCTGACCATGAAACATGGAACTGGCGCAACCTTGCTACTACACGACTCGAAAACCTACTCAATCTTCACATAGGGTCCCATCACCACCAGACCTACTCTAGACAGGAGCTACTGATTGAAAGCAAAGTCCTATCCCAACACAAGAACGCACAAAACATCATAACACCTAAATAATGAATACTGTTTTGTTTTAACATGTTACTGTTGTTTAAAAATTATTGCTATTGCTTGACCCAAAACGGTGCAAACTATGAACGGTACCGAACCTCAACTTTTTAACAATCTGTACAATCTAAATGTTGCACCAAAAGTGAAAAATAAAGAATTTAAAAAAAAAATGCAGAACACTCCCATAACAAACATACAATCCCTCCCCTCTGCTTGGTTATATAATTGGATCAGGAACTGCACTAATCTAATCCAATTATCTCCAAGCACAGAAAAAACATAATTTTTTTTTTTTAAACACCCCAAAAGTACCTTAAAACACACAATATCCCCACATCTGCGTGCCCAATATATCCAAAAATCAGTTCAGGGGTACAGGAATTTCCTGGAAGTCTTATTTTTGACCCACCATGCTCATGGTCCCATGCCCAAAACAGTTCCAGACAATTAGGGCTAACAGTCGGTCTCTCTGTCTACAGTACAAAAGTACATACTTCACATGAACAGAGCCTTTTAAAGTGCATTGGGCAAGGTATATTGCAGGACCCATAGTCTGTGGGCAGGAGGCTGGGAAGCAGGCCCCTCCAAGTACAAGTGGCGAGATTACTTTCGCCACACACAGTATAACATATTAACCAATGAGAATGCAATATAATATCCCATGTGACCTTAAGCCACTCCTCTTTCTTGATGGTGCTGACGAACATCCCAACAAACCAAAACCATAGGCCGAGTTAGACATGAAGAACCTTGCTTCCACATAATTGAACCGTGGCATTTGAAGGAACTGTGAAACAAACTGGTCATGAAACGACTGGTATCGGTATAGAGGACTAGTTACGAGGCTGTAAAACAAAGAAATAAGTGGTCAAATATGCTCCTGGACTGTAATTACACCAGTACATCCACAATTTAGTAATTATGTATGAAAATGTTTATTGTAAACATTAAATTAACAGGAATTAGGTAAATCAAAACATAACAAACAGTATCATGGAGGTTAAATGCCCATTAGTGACGTAGGGAGGGCGCAACTTACCTTTACCTGGTGGGATAATACTTGCCTCCGTGTCCTTTATAAAATCATGACTTTACGTCATGAAATTAGTAAAATCTGGTAATTTTATTAAAGGACACGGAGGCTCATATTATGCTAGTTTAAAGCTGTGTCACCATTGTAGAAGAAAAATGTGGAATTGGAAGAAAATAAAACTCCCGAAAATAAGATTCTTTGGACCAATCAGCAGCACTGTGATCTCTAAAAATATCATTTATGAAATGTTGGAATGTAGCAGGGGCATTACAAAGCCCAAAAGGCATTACAAGATATTCGTATAGACCATATCTTGTTCGGAAAGCGGTCTTCCATTCATCATCTTGTTTTATTCTAATGAGGTTATAAGCGCCCCGAAGGTCGAGTTTAGTGAATATAGTTGCAGTTCTTAATCTTTCAATTAATTCATTTATTAGCGGAAGAGGATAACGGTTTTTTATTGTTATTTTATTTAAGGCTCTGTAATCTATAATGGGACGGATGGTTTGATCTTTATTTCTCACGAAGAATATACTAGAAGCAGCCGGGGATGTCGAGGGTCTCATGAACCCTTTACGTAAATTTTCATTAAGATATTCCTTTAAGATTTCTAATTCCTTTTCAGAAAGTGGGTAGATGTGACCATAAGGAATGGGAGCTCCAGGTATTAGATCAATTGGGCAATCATATACCCGATGAGGTGGAAGTGTTTCTGCTTCTTTTTTACAGAAGACATCTGAAAAATCGGAGTAGAATGTAGGTATAACTGGTTCTTTAGTAATTTGGAGAATAGGAATACAGAAATCAGAGGAAAAAGAGATGGAAAAAGGAGACCATTCAATTAGAGGATTATGGGTTTTTAACCAATTAATTCCTAAAATGACCGGATAAAGTGGAGATTTAATAACATCAAATGTAAGGAATTCGGTATGAACGTTGTTGGTAGTTACTTTTAGAGGAATTGTCTCATCTTTTATGGGTCCAGAGGATATAAATGAACCATCAATAACTCTGATTGGAACAAAGTGAGTTTTTTGAACACAAGGAATTTTATTTTTTATAACAAAAGAAAAATCAAGAAAGGTTCCATTGGCACCAGAATCAATTATAGCCTCAGTCACGATTCTTTTTGAATCCCACTGTAATATGAGAGATATAGAAAAATAAGTAGATGTTTTTCTTTTTTGTAGTACATTCAATATTGAAGTAGATGAATGATGCTTACCACTTTTTGAATGTTTCAGTAGAGGGCAATCGGGAATTATATGTTCTTTCGAGGCACAATACATACATAAGTTTAATTGTCTCCTTCTTATTCTTTCTTCAGAAGTAAGAGGACTTCTTATTACACCTACTTCCATAGGTTCGGTTTGAGTAGAGAATTTTTCAGTAATTTTAGGAGAAGTGATAGGTTTTCTCCAGGTAGCATTAGTAAGAACTTTTTCAGCTCTTCTTTCTCTTAGACGTCTATCAATACTAATGGAAAGTTGAATCAATGCATTTAAGGTGGGCGGAAGTTCAGTACGAGAGAGTTCATCCTTCACAGCTTCTGATAATCCGAGACGGAATTGATTGCGTAAAGAAATGTCATTCCATTGGGTTTCTGTAGCCCATCTTTTGAATTCTGCAATATAGTCTTCAACAGGTCTATTCTTTTGGTGGAGAGTTCTGATGGTTAAATCAGCAGTAGCCTGTTTATAAGGGTCTTCATAAAGTAAAGACATAGCTTCAAGAACTCATCCAATGAATCTAATATGGGATCATCATTCTCTAAAAAGGAATGGGCCCATGCCATAGGTTCACCTCTTAAAAAAGAGATCACTGAACAAACTTTGGATCTTTCGGTGAGATAAGATCTAGGTTTTAAGGCTATTAGGAGTTTGCAAGAATTCAAAAACTCTCTGTACTTTGTTCTATCTCCATAAAATTTTTCAGGATTACAGACAGCAGGATCGCCAGCCGATTGAAGAGTGGCATGAGGAAGGTGACCTTGCATGTCTCTAACATAAGTTAATATTCTCTCATTTGTAATTTGCAGTTCCTGTAAACCCTGAGCAATCGTATCCACTCTATTGGTTAGGGCAGAAACTTGAGCGTTAATATCTGCTGGTTCCATTGTAAGGGCTGGATTATTCTGTGATACTTATTTTTTAATTGGAACACAACTGCAGAGTTCCTAATTGAAGTATTTACTAGATTCACCTCTTTTTATATTGAAAAAGGAGTAATTACTATTACCTTAATTACACATGGAGCTTAGAATTTGTGTGTAACTAAAAGAATCTGTTTATTTTCAGATGTCACTTAAATTCCCTTCTGTAGAATCAATAGTAATAAATGAAGCAGGAGAAGTTGTAATAATAATTGAGTTGATTATTGGAGGGTGAATTATTGTTATAAGTAGATCAATTAGAATGAGAAACTTAATTAGAGAGAATGACACAGTGGATTAATTGGAACAGAAATACTTAACTTAATAAGGCAAGTTCTGGAACTTTAAGGGTTATTTTCACCCGATGGAATGAGAAGATAGTCCATTAAGCAAGCCGTGGTCTAGGAGTGGAGAGAGGAGAAGTCCGTTTAGCAATCCGTGGTCTAGGAGTGGAGAGAGGAGAAGTCCGTTTAGCAATCCGTGGTTTTAGGAGTGGAGAGAGTGGAAGTCCGTTTAGCAATCCGTGGTCTAGGAGTGGAGAGAGTGGAAGTCCGTTTAGCAATCCGTGGTCTTGGAGTGGAGAGAGTGGAAGTCCGTTTAGCAATCCGTGGTCTTGGAGTGGAGAGAGTGGAAGTCCGTTTAGCAATCCGTGGTTTGAAACAGGCAGGATGGAGTAAAACAGCTGATCACTTTTCAGGTACCTGTGCAATAATCCAGCGTTTTGAATCTGGCGCGGTCTCCCTAAGTCTCGTGGAGGGACCGCGTCAGAGAAAGGGGAGGAGCTAAGCGCCGTGAACCCGGAAGTGGGTTCTTACGGCGAATGTTTTTTAAGTTATACCTGACAAGCACGTATGACGTCTTCCAGTCTGAGTCCAAAAGAGAAGGCTTTCGATGCTATAGCACCTCTAACAGAGTGTGCTCCATACGTGGAAGTGTCAATGTCAGCTGATGTCATAATCCATTTAACCCATCTAGAAAACGTAACCATGGAAACAGGGCGATGTGGATGTCAAAGAGCTATAAACAAGTCAGGGTATGAATTGTCACGTATTGAAGATGTCCGGTCTTCATATTCCTTGAGGCAATCCACATAGGTTGATATTATGTGAAAAGGCTGGATAAAAAAACGATGTAATGGATGTCTTCATACGTCTAGAAATGTTAAAAGTAACGCCATCCGAAGTAAAGGAACGTGTTGTAATGTCCAGTGCACGAACATCTGAAACATGTTTACAGGAAATTAAACATAATAACATGACCAATTTAGCTGTGATCTGTTTGAGTGAAAGGTCTTTATTCTGAGGCCAGTTATCAAACAATCTGAGAACGATGCTCACATCCCATACCGAGGAATATTTAGGATGAGGTGGATGTGCAAATCTGATGCCACGAAGGAGTCGACACACTAAGGGGTGTTGCCCTGCTGGGAATCCGTTTCATCCTTGGTGGCCTGCCGATATAGCCGATCTATAAAGATTCACCGTACGATAGGCCAATCCGCTTTCAAAAAGTGAAGTGAGAAAACTCAAAACGTGACTCACAGGCGTAGATAAGGGATCCAATTGTTGCTCCATGCACCAACCATTCTGAGAATTCCAGACATGAAGGTAGGATTTCCTTGTTCTTGGAGCCCAAGCTCCTGCCAAGAGATCCAGAGTTGTGAGGCAACTCTGGATCTCTTGGAGAGGAGAGGAGCCAAGCCAATAGCCTGAGATGTGCCTGGAGTAGAAGCGGATGACAGTTCCCGTTGGGGTCCAGCTAAAGTTCTAAGAAGACTGAGAGTAATCCCGGGTAATCTATGGACATTTCCATGAGTGTAGGGAACCAGGGCTGAGCCGACCAAAACAGGGATATGAGAATAAGCGAAGTCCGGTAACGCCTGAGGTGGAGAAGTATCCGAGCAATCAGAGCAAATGGAGGAAAAGCGCAATGTCGAGTATTCGGCCAAGAGTGCAGGAAAGCATCTGACACCAGAGCTTCCGGATCAAGTCTCCAACTGAAAAACCATGTTAGTTGGGAATTCAACTGTGATGCGAATAAGTCGATACTAAGGGGTCCCCACAGTGCCTGTAGACGAAGAAAAATTGAAGGGTTCAGGTGCCAATCGCTGGTGTACCTCAGGTGTCTGTAATTCCACGTCGCCACAATGTTGGACATTCCCGGTATGTTCTCCACTTGTACTGAGATATTGCAATCCAGGCAAAATTTCCATAATTCCTTCACCAGATCTGCCAAAACCTTCGATTTCGAGTCCCCGAGGTGGTTGATGTAACGAACCGCCGATATGTCGTCCATCTGCAAGACGATGGAGCAGTTGGTCTATACACCCAAGATGCTTCGCAGGCCTAACGAACCTGCTAGTAATTCGAGGCAATCTAAATGCATGTTTTGTTCCCCTATGGACCATTTCTGATTCTACTATGAAGTCCGGAGCAGTGCCGAAGATTGCTCGTCCATTCCACGCCTCCATGTGTTGCAGCCACCACCGGAGTGGAACAGTCGAGAGGAACAGAGTTTGAATATGATTGACCCAAGCGAAGGTGTTTGGCTTTGAGGTGTTGAAGTGCTCTGTAGTGGAGTGGGCCTGGAAAAATTTTGCTTGGATCGATGCCAAGAGGAGGCCAATGATTCTGGCTAGTTATCTCAGGGTCAGGATCAGACGGGCCATAGTCTGACGGATCTCCTTCTTGATAGACTTGACTTTGGAGGGTGGTAGGAGAAATGCCCCACATACGGAATCTATAGTGAATCCTAGGAATTCTATTGATTGGGAAGGTTCGAAGACCGATTTTTCCCAGTTTATGAGGAAGCCAAGATTGTCCATTAGGGTCATTGTCCAACTCAGATGTATTTGAGAACAGGTGAGGGTCCTGTGCCATCAGGAGTATATCGTCCAAGTATATTATAAGGCGAAACTCCTCTGCTGCGAAGTAGCGCAACCACTGTTTTGTGAAACACCATGTGGCTGAGGCGAGACCAAATTGAAGTAGATTGAATCGCCACATGGTCCGTTCCAATTGAAATTAGAGATATTGTTGGCAATCTTCGGCAATCGGTATGGTGAGATAGGCGTTTTGCAGGTCGAGTTTGACCATCCAGTCTCCCGAGAGTAGAAGGTCTCAGAGTGAGTGAATTCCTTCCATCTTGAAGTGGTGGTATGCGACAAAGGCGTTCAGTGGTCGCAGGTTGATGACCGATTGAACACCTCCCCCCTTTTTTGGGGACCAGAAAGATGTTGCTCAGGAACCCTGAGTTTGGTTGAATTTCCCAAATAGCACCCTTGGATGCAAGGGATTGTATTTCTTTTTGACACCAACTGTCGGTTGTGTAAAAAGAACACAATGCGGTTGGGATAGGGACTATTGTATGGGGCGTTGCACAAAATCTATGGAATAACCCAGGACAGTATGGAGGACCCAAGCATCTGAAGTTAACCTGTGCCAAGCATGTGCACATTTTTTCAATCTGCCCCTACCATAGATGTTGTAGAAACATGAATTGATCTTAACATAAGGCCTTCGGCCATAGGAAGAACCTCTGGGTCCACAAGATTGCCAAGGTCTGCCTTGAACTGCAAAAAACGGTGAGGCGGCCTTGTGCTCAGGTGGTTGAAACCTGGAGTGGACGGAACCTCGAAATCCCCGGTATGAGCCCCGGGAGGAACGTCCGGGCAGACGGTCCCGATATCTGCAGACCCCCGCCAAAACTCTCTGGGAGAACACCCACTACATGTTGGCTTGCACCTTATCAAGTGCCGTGAACATCCCTACGTAGATGCCTAACTCTTTCATGAAGTTGTCCCCAAATAAGAGACCTTTATCCTGTGGTCCAGGCTCTGCGATTGCTAGGTTTACTAGCTTAGGTTCAATTTTCATTAATATTGATTTACGTCTCTCCTTAGCAGGTGCCATATTGGAATTACCTAATAAAGCACACAGACATTTATATCCAACCCCTGATGGCCAGTAAGTCTGCGGTGTTACCCACTGCCAAGGCTGTTCGATCATGTCGAAAATCTTGGCACTTGGCCCTAGGGCATCCAGGATTTTATCCATGCAATTATGGAGGGAAAACTCCAGGCCTTTTTTGGCCTTCAACCCTGTTTTGCCAAGGAATTGAGCGATTTTGGGATCCACGTCTGGCATGGCACAGGCCATATCAGGGAGTGTGGGACATGGGCATTCCGCCCTGAGTTTATATTGTGCTGCCTTGTCAAGAGGTTTCCTAATTCGTGTGGCAATGTTTTTAACCACATGATCCAAAGGGCACCACTCTGAAGATCGCAGATGCTGTAAGCTGTCTGGATCAAAAAGCAGTTTGTCCTGAGGGTCCAAAAGGTGGAGTCATCCACCTCGGCCTTGGAATCGACACCAGGCCCTGACAAGGAGAAGTGGTCAGGCAAATAAGCACCTGAATCATAAGAGTCCTCATCTGACTCGCTAAATACCTCCTCTTGTTCCGATTCGGAGTTGGAAGATTCGGTGAGGACTTTAGCCCTCTTCCAGGGCCTCACCGATTTTGCCCGGTGGGGGGCTCTTTGTTGTGGTGTAACCACATCCTCTGTGACAGAACGTAACCTGTCAGTCTCAAAAATTCGGGAGGTCTCCTCGTCTATGTGATGGGATTTTTTGCGGATTTACGCCCACTAGGGGCTACCAGCTTACTCTCCGGGGGATTAGGAGCACTTAGGGTAGGTGGTCTCTGGGAGGACAATAAGGCATGTGTGATAGAATGTGACAGGTTATCTGTCATGGTCCCCATGGCCGTAAAGATGGCTTGTGACACTGACTTTGCCATCGTAGTGTCCAGTAGTGACTGAGACTCCTCAGAGTTCATTTGCTCCTGTGAAGCATCCTCCAGCGCAGCCTGAGTAGGTGGTTTGACTACCACCATTGGGTTAGGGAGTCTAGGGGCACTAGCGGAAAGACCGTCTAAATCCTTCTGAGACTGCATGATAGGATGATCCAGACTAGGGGTAGTAACAATAGGGGGCAACAGTTATGGTACACACTAACAGTGTAGAGAAATCAACAATGGAGATATGTGACTGTGATGGCAGTCACAGTGTAAGGCTCAATGGCAGATAGGCACATTAATGAGACAGGCAAGTCTGGGGAACACTGGGAGCATGCCCAGCAGTGCTGACCCGCCCTCAAAGCGACTGGAAAATGGGCGTGCGGATGCGCGGCAAAATCGCCAACCAAAAGATGGCCAATTGGTTGTGTCTTTTTATTCTCTTTGAGTGGCACCTATCCTTGAAGATAAGAAAGCTGCACCGTATCCTACAAGCGGGGATCTAAACTGCTGTACACTTTCCACACTAGAGCTAGTTATAGCTCTATTAAATGTGAGTGCTATATTATTTCTTTTATACTATCTGCTATACCCTAGTGAACATACTACACTATCCTGGTCATTTGTTTTATCTTTACATATCATTGGATCCATCTGAGGAAGAATAGTGAGGACATTGTTCCGGATTCACCATTGTATAAACCACCGCACTTAAGGAAGACCTACTCAGCTAAGACTCATTTTTATATTTATTGGATTTTCTCTTTTATAGCGGACTATTTTAACTTGTTGGTAATAGGAAAGAGTAATATAACAACCTTAGTTGGTATATATGTTCCAGGAGCTGATCCACCTAAAATGGCTTTGCAAATCAACTCCAATATTGTCTGAAAGGAGCTGGAAGAAATGAAATAAATGCAGTAAAACTATATGGTGTATACACCTTTAAATCTGCTATAGGCAGAGTAAATGGAGTGAGCACCAGATACTATACTTTACACATACCAACTCCAAGATGTTTGAGAAACAGTATATGAGACTGTTCTCTCTGGTAATGAAAGATAAAGGAATTAAATCACATAAAATATTGTGTGCAATATTACTATGTATGGTGTCTGCACCTTTAAGTCTATTATAGAATAGACAGAATAGGGCATTCACCCAAAACTACTGTACTTTTAAAAAAGATATAAACCTTAAAACAGGAGTACAGTATTGAAGACTGCTCCTATAATGCAATAATGTTATCGCTTAAAAATAACCACGTAGGGGAAAAAAAAAAAGAGCTTAAAATGAATAAATCAAATTTATTAAAAAATAGATAATGAAAAGTAATAATAATAAATATATAGATTAATTAAAATACCAAAATATAAGTCAGGAACGAAAGGCAAGAATGTTACCAGCACAATTGTAGTCCTTGTTAGCAAATTGTATCTGGGGCCGGCCAGGATGGATGTGGATACTATGTGTCACCAATAGTTCTCTCTGGCTGTCGGCTTACAGTGAGGTCGGCGTGGTTTTAAACCATCGCTTAACCACGAAGTAACATTCTATCTCTGAAGAAGTGGGGCGGACACCCACGAAACGCGTCAGATTTGCAAGCAGGATACGGTGGCAGAAGGTTACTCGGCAGTAGGACCTTGGACACACTGAAAGAAGCCTGCACGAGCTGGGGACCGATCGGGCTGCAGCGTGCAGTTCTCAGAGTGAGGTCTGAAACGCACGCCGACCTCACTGTAAGCCGACAGCCAGAGAGAACTATTGGTGACACATAGTATCCACATCCATCCTGGCCGGCCCCAGATACAATTTGCTAACAAGGACTACAATTGTGCTGGTAACATTCTTGCCTTTCGTTCCTGACTTATATTTTGGTATTTTAATTAATCTATATATTTATTATTATTACTTTTCATTATCTATTTTTTAATAAATTTGATTTATTCATTTTAAGCTCTTTTTTTTTTTCCCCTACGTGGTTATTTTTAAGCGATAACATTATTGCATTATAGGAGCAGTCTTCAATACTGTACTCCTGTTTTAAGGTTTATATCTTTTTTAAAAGTACAGTAGTTTTGGGTGAATGCCCTATTCTGTCTATTCTATAATAGACTTAAAGGTGCAGACACCATACATAGTAATATTGCACACAATATTTTATGTGATTTAATTCCTTTATCTTTCATTACCAGAGAGAACAGTCTCATATACTGTTTCTCAAACATCTTGGAGTTGGTATGTGTAAAGTATAGTATCTGGTGCTCACTCCATTTACTCTGCCTATAGCAGATTTAAAGGTGTATACACCATATAGTTTTACTGCATTTATTTCATTTCTTCCAGCTCCTTTCAGACAATATTGGAGTTGATTTGCAAAGCCATTTTAGGTGGATCAGCTCCTGGAACATATATACCAACTAAGGTTGTTATATTACTCTTTCCTATTACCAAACCTCTTAAGACAGGTGTGGTGAATTCCTGTATTTATCCAGTTTTGAGCAATTTACCTAAGTCTGATTCCCTCAAACCTGTGTGTTGCATTAGGCATACCAGTCTTTTTCATATTTTAACTTGTTGTTTCCTTTTATTTATTGGTTTTATTTGGCGCAGATTTTTTACTTTTTTCTTTTTCCATTCCGTTTTAAGGGTTTTGAGGGATTCCCTTTTAAAGTTGCTGCCTTATTTTGTTATTAAGCGCTAACCCTCTTTTTCTCTTTTTTATATATAAATGAGAGTCCACATGTGTAAAAGTGTTTGTATACACATATACATATGTGTGCATGTATAATAACCTCAGGAATTCACTTTAACAAATATATAACAAAAGTGACAGCTACATACAGCCCTTTAAATCACCCAGTGATTGTGCAGAGTCACTCTGCATGCTCCTCTGCCAATAATAATTGGTGTCAGCTGCCCAGCAATGATTACTATGTGATCAGCAAAGATAGAATGTCAGACTCAGAGCCCTCTTGTGCTGTTATCATAAAGCAGAGGGCATTCACAGAGCATTTTGTACAGAATCCCTCTGAGTCAGTTTTAGAATTAGGTTGGGGTTAGGGATTGTAAAATTGTTAGCATAATGGGTTAAGGGATAATGCTACGTTAGGGTTATTGCTATTTATGGTTTTGGAAGTGTAGGGTTAACATTAGGATAGGTGTGTGGTTAGAGTTATTGTAAGTGTAGGTCTTTCTCAATTTTTCCCTTTTTTAACATTTTATTCATACTTAATGCTATTAGGTATACATATAGGATGTTTAAAATCCTTATCTGTCCTTTAAAGAAACAATATGTAGTATGTACGGGTGGACTTAAAGAGAAACTCTTACAGTGGAACTAACATAGAACCAATTCTAGCTTTTCCTTTAAAATAAAAAATACATTGCACACAACCCGTGTGAAATGCCACCACTTTAAAGCTAGTAATGAGATTGTCCTTCTAAATTAACTGTGAATGAGACATACCCCAATAACATAAGTGTAGCGGAGCGGCAATATTAAATTCCCCAATCTCCGCTGGTAAAGAAGGTAATCCACAGTCAAGCGCTGAAAAGTAAGGCAATATCCCAAATCCCCCAGTAACCGGACAAACCACAGTTCTGGGAGTCAACTGAGGTTTTTATTCACAGCATCCAGTATTTATGCAAGTCCCCATGCAAGGGGTTTCCTTACTGACATGGCAGGGATTATACACTAGGGGACTACATGGGGGACTTAACATTCAGACCATTTCTGCCATCAGGTACTGCTGGACGAGAGGGATACTCCCACTGGAATGTACCGTTAAGTGGATTATCCCTCCGTGCAGCAGAACCGGCATTTTACATTAAAATGTATAACTTTTATAATACTTGCGTGATTTAAATGAATGGACGTTCGGTAGATAGCTGGGATCTGAGCGCACCTTTCGTGAGAATACCACTCAGATCCCAGCTAAAACAACCGAACGCCGCACAAAATATTCTTTGCCCATGAGTTCGTCTGAAAGTACTGAACACCGATGGGGCACTGCAATAGTGAAATACCGGAGCTCCCGAACGGCCTGGAAGTCCAGCGGGGTCCGTGCCGTCGAGTAGCCGATTTCGGCTCCACGCGCTCGACTACCAAACCCCGCTGGTGAGACAAAGGATCCAAGATGGCTGACCACCGCGTGGTTGGTAGCCGAACGATGGCCACCTAGGAACGCCTCTAATTACCGATTGCAACACTGTTGCAATCTGTTAATGAGCGCCACACGTCCCTCTATGTGTGGGCTATTATGGGGTAGCTCATTCGTTTCACGAACAGCCTGTAAGGTTGCTGTTCGTGAAACGAAACACATGAATTCGGCTGCTAGCATACGAATTCTATGCAAACATATTGTAACCGCAGGTGGTTCCCTTATTTACCACTATAATATCTTAAAGCATAGAACTTAGTAGGGCTAACCATACAGATATCTTAGCTATAATTTTATATAGTTAGTAAAAGATCCTCTATTTAACATATATAAATAATTGAGAATACAATATAAAATAAGGATTGTCTTGGAAGCAATAGTTTTGTCTTTTTGGATATTTATTATATAAAAATATAAATATAAAATTAATTATAGCAGAGTTTATAAGATTAAATTACATGCTTGCAAATATCATTAATAGGTTAACATACCCTTCTGAACATGTCATCATATCAGCCTCTCTGTCATTTTAAGATGGAGCAGCGTCTGTCTCCAAATCTCTCCTCTGTGTCTTAACATTTAAAAGTACACCCTTATCTACTTAAGGTTACCACAGTATATTGAGTACTGAAAGAGTCGTAGCATAGCCTTGAAGCTTGTTTATGCATTATTGTTATTGTAATTCGTCTGGGACAAAATGGCGCAAACATATTATGCACTGGGGTTATTGATTAAAGAAACAGTTATGAAAAACAATATGTTCCATTTCTAACACCTTGTCAGTTTGCAATATCTCTTAAAGACAAAGTACACAGTTTAAAGAATACAACATTTCATTCTAAAACTTGTAATATTTGCATTTGCCCATAACAATATAGTAACACACAGTGTAAAGCCAGGTTATACATGAAGTTACAGGGATTAATACAGACAACCTTTTTATGCACATAGTCCAGAATATTACAAGTGGCTAGGTTTGCCACAATAAGGATAGGGGTTACTTTGCTGCAAGCAATTTGTGCAGTGAACCCAGGGCCGGCGCTTCCTATAAGGCGAACTAGGCAGCCGCCTAGGGCGCCATATAGGAGGGGGCGCCCTGCGCCCCCATCGCCAGCCCTTTAAGTGCCACAGCCGCCTGAGCGCTCTATAGAGAGCGCTCAGACTGTTATGGGCAAATGCAAATATTACAAGTTTTAGAATGAAATGTTGTATTTCTTAAACTGTGTACTTTGTCTTTAAGAGATATTGCAAAAATTAAAAAAAAACAAAAAAAAAACGGAAGTGCATCCTAAAAAGAAGACACTGATCAATACAGGAAGTGTGTCATCGGAAATGGACACTTAAAATGCAGCGAAAAAAAACGGAATGAAAATCATAACAGCTGAAACAACAGATGGATTTAATTTACCAATGGATGAGATGTCCAATAGAAGAGGAAAAGGAGAGTACGCCCATCACACCACCAATGGACTTCCAGCACTTATTGTATTTAAGGGAAGGGAAGGGAGGGAAGCAATAGGCTTATGGATACACTTGTTAGTATTTGGAGTGTATAAACTGTATGTTTTTTTTTTTTTTTTAATTCTTTATTTTTATTGTGCGTTGAAAGAAATACATGCAAGCTCGTGGTGCCCCAACAGCATTCCTCAAGCATATTTTCAAGCATAACAGTAGGAGCAGTAAAATAATCAGCACATTTTTGTATAACAACAGTAGCATAACATTAATATTCGGTATAACTGCGCTTTTGCATGGTTGAGAACCCAGTATCGGCCCGCGTTTACGGCCACAGTTAGCTATATATTAAATGGCGTCCAAAGACTTCCGTGTTGCTAGGCTATCTAGCTCTGCCTCAGGTTTGGGAGCATCAAAACAATCCTGCATCGCCTTTATGCCATGCTGTTCAATAGAGGGCTTGTGTGGGCCCGCTCGGCTAGTGCCCTTTTTTCGGCCGGCTATTTATTCTGGATAAATTAGTGGCATGGTGGTGGCTGAAATAGTGTGTCCAGCATTTCTGAGGGCTGGGCTCATACATTTATGTTCGGACTTAGGGTGCTATTCCTGCTAGGCTTATGAGACACAATCTTATACATTGCATGATATTAGCTAATAGAGTACATCACATGTCTGAGTTACTGCATTATTTACTTTGATGTAGATTACATTACCCAAACCTAAGCAGACACAGAGTTGGGTATTCAATGGTAGGCTTCTAATCGCAGGTTAATCCTGCTGAGAGAGGTTATGGGCACTTATGCAGGTTGAAGCGATGCAAGAAAGGGAAAGTGCTTAAGAAAACATATAACATGGCAGATCTGGTACAGATAAAATTAAACAAAAGTATGAACAATGTACACGCTGAGTGTGGATATCGGAGCCTTATTCTGCTGACTGTTACAATGTCCCGTGAAGAGGTTAATTGTATAGAGGTGGCTCCAGCTCCACATGTCACTCTGGTTGATCCCTTTCAGCCTATGCCCACAGGGTTTACCGGACTGTCCAGCATGGTGGTGCCTCGCCAGGCAGCGGCTCTCTCAGTTGGTGGGGAGATGCCTTGCCCCGGACGGCCTGAGGAGCGGCTCAGAGGTGGCCGCGGTGGTTTCTCCATGTAGCCCAGGACAGGTGGCAGTACGTTGGGGTTCGGTACATCACGGCAGCGGTGGGCAGGGTACCTGTCCGCGGCTCGCTGTCTCAGCCGGTAGTGTTGTTTCCGCGGCTTCCGTCGCTTTAGTGTAGTCGGATAAGTGTGGGGTAGCTGTCGGCCCATAAGAGGCCTCCCAGGCCGCTCCTTATTTCTTACACTGTCTTCCTGACCGGGCTCCCGTGTGGCTATTGCTTGCCTTGAACGGTTGAGCAGCATGGCCCAAAACTTGTCGATTATGGCTCCCAGAGTGTCCATTACTTTGGTCTTAGGGCCTGCTGAGACAGGTTGTGGCAGTATCAGACCTCGTGTTGTAGAGCCTGGTGCCTCCGCCATCTTGAGTGACTCCCTTCCCGTGTGGCTAGGGAGGTTTGCAGGGCTCACAGAAGCGTCCGCGACTGAGGCAGCTTGGGTTCTCGAGGACCGGGATAAACCCCACCGGTCCAGAGGGGGGGGGAGGGAGGTGATTTGGGAGTGCTCCCTTGTCAGCCAGAGAACCGGGAGAGCGGCCGTCTCTCCTCGGCTCCCACCCGCACAGGCCGCAGGTCACGATTTGGTCCACCCAGCACCGGAGAGCCAAGTGTCGGGTATCTCCGGTTGCAGTGCAGTCTCCTTGTCACGATTATTGCGTTGAGCAGTCGATGTGATCAGGTGGTCGGGTGTAAGACCCCGAATCTCGGCTCCAAAACTGTATGTTTTTTTAATTATTATTTTTTTTTTTTTTAGGTTTTCATATTTTTATTGTCAAAATATCCAAAATTTACAGCAGAATCAGCACAACCTCTGCAGAGTATTGGCCGTCAGACACTCAGCCAGACAAGCAGGACATGGGGACATTGTCCTGCTATGCTGGGGATATACAAGGGGTGTTCTACATTAGTTTATATTAGACTTAAATTTCAATAGGCCAAATTGTGTATGTGATTCATTAGCCCTTAACCTGTTGGAGTTGGGCATGAATGTTCACCATTGGTTGGAAGGCTGAAGAACGGTCTGCAAAAAAGGCATTTGATCGAGTCAACTGGACGTATATGATGGAGACGCTGAAATGGCAAGGTTGCGGAGAAAGGCTTCTATCATGGATTTCTGCCCTATACACAGATCCCAGAGCGACAGTGCGGATTAACGGTGCCACAACCGCCGACTTCACGATTCGCAACGGCACCAGGCAAGGATGCCCGCTCTCGCCACTGCTGTTCGCGCTCCAACTGGAACCCCTCCTACAAGCGATTAGGCAAAACCCGGACATCATGGGATACACATGGCAGGATGTGCAACACAAGGTGACTGCTTATGCAGACGATCTCCTCTTTTTCGTCCACAACCCTCGAGTCACATTGCCTTGCCTCCTCTCGGAATTCAGTAAATTTGGACGGATATCCGGCTTCAAACTTAATATTTCAAAATGTGAGACGTTGAACGTCTCGCTCCCCGCGGAGGACTTCCACTCCCTGGAGTCGCAATTCGCGTTCCGCTGGTGCTATGGCAAGATGAAGTATTTAGGCGTCTGGGTAACCACGGAACCGAAGGATATGTATGATTGCAATTTTACACCCCTCCTAAAGAAAATTCTGTTGGACCTGACTAGCTGGTCACACCCGCATATCACGTGGCACGGCAGGGTGGCTGTGATCAAAATGAATATCCTTCCGAGGGTTTTATACCTCATGCAAACAATACCCCTTGCCATACCAGCGACTTTCTTCTCGGCCCTAAAAACGGGGGTGATTCAATATGTCTGGCGCGGAGGTCGATCTCGACTACGACATGATATCCTATGTCGACCTAGGACGCAAGGCGGGCTGGCACTACCTGATTTTAAAAGGTATCATCAGGCTGCGGTACTCCAACGCATAATGGACTGGCACCTAACATCAACAACTAAACAATGGGTGGTCCTGGATAGAGGTCTCACGGGCCGGTCACTGGAAGCGAAGGTCTGGGGGAGGCTTCGGAGACGGAACACCTTGGCGGCTGATGAGGGACTGACTCTACAAACCTTGCTTGGCTGGCAAGCACTGAGAGGGCAGGAGCATGTGTCTCCGATACCCATATGTTGCCGATCACGCATAATGAAGAATTGGGTGGAGGGCTCCCAGTGGGAGCATGGCCCGTTGAGAGTACGCGCGAATATGTACCTATATATACGGTTCTCGCCGACGGAAAATTGCGGGATCTTCCCTCACTGTTGGCAGGCAGGCCGCGGACACCTCTTTTACAACTCCGGTACCTACAATTGAAACACTTCCACGCATCACTACCGCACAACGAACGTTTATGCAGGGACCTTACGTGGTTCGAAAAACTCTGTGACCAGGGGGTCGCCCTCGATCACGCAATTTCGACTCTGTATCAACATCTGCTGACCGGAGGCACACCTACCCAGTTGGCGTTTAAACGGCAATGGGAAGGACTGCTAGGAAAAACACTTACCACCCAACAGTGGGATCTAGCATTGCTATGGCAACATAAGAGCTCTATGAGCTCTTACTACCAAGAGCTGAATTACAAACTCATATCCCTTTGGTATAGGACGCCAGTATTTTTACATCGCATTTGTCCATCTCACCCCCCGGAGTGCTGGAGATGCCAAGACGAAATTGGCACGGTATCCCATATCTGGTGGGAGTGCAGAGTCATTGTTCCCTACTGGGAAATGGTCAAAACCACGGTGACGCTTATCATGGGAGACGTCCCGGACTGGACCGCGGAATTGGCCTTGTTACACATCTCCACTCAACCCATCTCGGTGTACAAGAAGTCGATTTTACGACACTTGCTTAATGCCGCCAAAGCGAACATCCCGGCCCATTGGAAGTCGACCGCGGTACCGACTAAACAGGAATGGATTCGCAGGGTGGAAGAGATCCAGGGGGCAGAAGAAGCCCATGCCATCATCACAGGCCGAGAAGCCAAGCATGCTGAAATGTGGACCCCGTGGTTCTTATATATTGCCGAACACCGACAGGAAGCGGACGCTCGAGGAAGTGCTGCTCAGGTTACAATGCCCCCCCCCCCCTTTTAACTTTCTCCTCTCCCTCTATGTAATGAGTCGTCAGGGGTCCGGTCCGCCTGGGATCGGGACTGACAGGACGAATACAGGACAGGTAGATGACGACATACATATTATGACAGACATTGACACCAACAGATAGTGACTCTGGACTCGGGCTTGATAAAGGATCCTGGAACCTGATTGCTAACCCCATCACTAGGGAAGGGTACTGCTCTGGTTGTTCCTTGAATGGAACGCGACCTACACCGTATCACTCGACGGATAGGTACCGCTACGCGTACATGTAACAGAGTTAGTCGCCCCCGATAGGGCACAAATATTGATGCGATCATACGGCACGGGAACTCTCAGACGGCATGGGGATAGGGAAATATACCATACAACTCTCGAGCTCTGCTGCAGGTGGTGGTCACGGGGGAATGGTCGGTCTCTGCTTCTAACTTGGATCTTGGGATATGGTTACTCACAAGAGGAGATAATGGGTGGGGGCATTAGGGTCGGGAAGTGACAAGGAATGGGCTGATAATCACAACGGAAAAAGATACTTAAGCGCCATTGCACACACAGAAGCCTATCTCATACGCATCCACGATGCGGAAGAAGTCCCAGCCCCGACCCTGTAGCACACACGCCCGACTAGACTCGACAGCACCCCTGACCATAAACCATCACCACTCTGATTTCCCTGACTCGAATCGGCAGACCCTCACCACGAGACCAAATAGCCCCCTTTCCTATGACATGGTGTTGTATGACTTAACCTATGCTTCCTTGGGGGGCAAATGTACATAAGTTAGGTTCGCTTTACCTAAACCACACGGACTACGAACACGAACGCTGCCTGACTCCTGAGTGGCCACACGTTGAGAATACACACATGTACATTAATTCTTTGAACTTGTTATAGCTTGGTGTATATTCCCTTCTCTTTTTGCTTACAACATATATACCTGTATCGCCCGCTGTGAATGTGATAAGTAATGTGGTACGTTATGAGCACACACGTATCTGTGTCTACATATATGGATACACTATATTAGGCCGAAGCACTCCCACTGCACCTTCTCACAGGGGATAGATGTCACAATGCATATACACAGTCAAGAACTCGAAACCTCAAACCACTTCACGACATGTTATGTTTGCTTGTATTTCATTGAACCTTGAACCTTAACGTTTATCCTTTTTGCTATCTAAAATATTGCATCTCTACCTGGCCTGCGAGCCGACTTGATACCACTGTTATACTTCAATAAACAGATTTTCAAAAAAAAAAAAAAAAAGAACGGTCTGCAAAAAAGGCTTTTCAAAACAACCAGCCAGAATGGGAGAGATGCAGTGTGCTCGTGCGAAAGGTGTGGGATGATTTAATCTGGATTTGCAAGTCGATCACTCGATCAGTTTCTTTGCTTTGAAGAAGCGTCGGAGATAGAAGACTTGCCAGGTAGCCAGTCCCATCAAGCAGCACATGGAGAAGATGCTGAAGTACAGAACACGGACATTGGTTGACTCATTTGTATCTCTCATTTCTTCCTCCCTCTTCTTCATGTAGGCAAAATCATTCACTATGGATTCTGACAGATCTTCAAGACGTCGCAATTCCACTTCTAGCGGCTTCAGCTTCTCAACTTTTGCAATCTCTTCATAATTCTTTGCTTCAACTCCATGCTTCATGACTAGAACCACCATCTGGTCTGGCATACGGCCAGCCCCTGCAGGGAGCTTGCTCTCAAAGCACACTTCAAACATGTCATAATCCTCAGTTGTGAAAGCAAACTTCCCTTTTGTGGCATCTTCCTTGGAGTACAGGATATGATTAGCGGAGTCTGTGATCTTCAGGCGGATCTGGCCCTGGCCGTGCGGCTCGGACACCTCGTACTCCCCGGTAACCAGCACATCCTTGTGGATCTCCTCCCGCAGACACTTGCGGCTGTTGGGCGGGAGGGAGAAGGAGAGCGGCCGGACCGAGCCGCACGGAAGCAGCAGAAACAGCGGCGGCAGCAACCGGGCCATGGAGACAGGAAGCGGAAACACCGCGCCGGAAGAGCTGTTTTTTTAATTTTTGGTTCTTGAAGAAGTTTCCTAAGGGGAACGAAACGCGTAGAACCATATTTTAATTTAATTTTACTATATGCCAATAAATCCATTGTTTTCTACTTTCAACCATTGGGAGAGTGTGAACTTCTTGGTCTCCAGACTGGCGTTATTACAAACGAACAGGACCTACCCCCCTACCTATAGGGGTGGCAACCTGAAGGCTTACTATATACAACAAATCTGTGAGTGTAACCTTGAACCATTGGGCAATTAATAAGACCACAACAGTATTACTCTATGTTGTATTTTTTATTTATGTTTTAGTGATACAAACTGGATCCCTATTCCATATGTACCATATTATACTTTTTATATAGTTACCATTTTGGGAGGTAACTGAAGGGAAGCAAGTATCCAAAGTTAAGTTTAACTTTTTATTCCACGGGTGATTTGGTGGAAGCTATTTTGTAAAGCATTCACAACATACCTGATGATACAAATGGTGAGACACCATATGAAATGTTACATGTTTTTTCACTGACAATTATATTTCTGCACCAGGGAGAGCTTAGAACCATTGGTTCTATTAGAGAAATTTAGGGAATTTTTTTCCAGCCCACCTCGCCTTGCACCACCACCTATTTCCTTCTGTTGGCCAGCTTGTCCTGGAGAGGTTGACTCAGATAACTTTTACTACAGAGAACAATTAGAGCCAACAGAGAACAGTACGTTTTGATATTTTACAACCTGCTAAATATTAACAGGACATTCACAGAACCACTGACTGATACAATGGATGCTGTTAAAGATGACAAGATAAATCAAACAGAGGACGAAAGAAATGCCACCAGAATCATAGCCATGTAACAGACTGAATCAAGATCTGACATCTGAACCTGCAAATGTGAAGGAGAAGGATGAACAGACAGACGTGATATATTCACAGTTAACATGGAATATATGAAAAATTAATCATCAACATCATTATAAGAAAGACTCTAGAGAAAACAGACTGAACCTGAATTATCTTATACAGTAAGAAAGAAATGCAAAGATGGAAGCAAAAGGATGCTAGAAAATTGGCTATGGTGTCTCCTTACAATCTGCAGCATTATCATAACATCAACCCTAGCTGTCGTTTTAAAACTGCATTGGGATTATGTTAACAAGCAGGACTATATAACACACTATACAAGTTCTTTTGATCGTGAGGACTACCTCCAAGAACTATCTCATAAGGAGAGACACAGCTCACAGTGAAATGATTGCCTACACTGGTATTTCACAAGGAACCTATTGAGATCATTCCAAAAAACGATTATACACGAGAAAGATGTGATTGGACTATTACAAATCCTAATAATGGACTGAACGATGATGGCAAAGCATGCTGAAATCAGAAAAAGACAGGACAGATGCTTGTGAAAGACTTTGGATGCACCTATGAAGGTGATGCAAGAAAATACTTTGCCATATAGTTTAGTATTGAGTGACTACCGCAAACAGCCTTCTAATGCTGAAAAGAAGTGCTATGCTAATTCTGGACATTGCTATTATGTTTCCAGACAGAAGATGACTGGAAAAAAAAATAAAAGCTGATAACTGTCAACACACAGCTGTTTCTCAAGATGGAACATGGTACTGAGAAAACCTGATTGACTATCAAAGCACCTCACAGTACAAGACACAGACTGTTAACTACAACTCAGAAAAAGTGGTTAATAGGAAGGATCAGAAGAAGAGGAATATAGATTTTCTACTGGAGAGAAAAAACATCCTGGAACAATATTCTGCAACATTGAACTTTACAATGACATTTGGTGGCATATGAATTTGAATTTGGTAGAAACACATCAATTAACGAAAGAAACCTTGATGCAATTAATAAATAATAACAATACCGGCCTACTGAGAGCAGATGCCCTGCCAAGAGAATGGAATATAAAAGGCCAGCAAAATCTTTCAGAAACCTGACATCACGGGACACTTGTACTAAAGCACGATTTGCAGCTTTTCTTAAACTCTACATATTATGTGCATACCTGCAAAGCAAGGACCTCCTGTAAACATAAACACAGAGACATTGATACAACAAGGAATCTGTAATGGTTCTGTTGCAGATGTGATCTACCATCGTACTCCTTGCTCTTTTAATCAAAACATTAAATGGCTCCCTAGAATCAAACGACAACGGATTCTTGCTATATTCTGGACTTCCAGGAATGTGGTGCATGGACCGAAAATTATAATTACTAAAGCAATCATGCTATTTTTTTCCCTGTATCAGAAATGTGTCAGTGACAATGTGTACTATAATACAGATACTATAATTAATGGTATAAGAAACCATTGTGTGTTAATTACAAAGGTGGATAGACTTTGTGAATATCTGAAACGCAATTGAAGATTATTGCTAAAATGCCATATGCAGCAGCAGTCTGGCCTACAAACAAATATATTAGACATACGTAGAAGAGTATAACAGCTAATTACCCAGATGAATAATGGAATCATGATAGTTAAAGATCATATGATTGCAATAACAACTGCAATAATGAATAATGTTTAAACTTTAGAAGAAAATCTAAAATGTTTTTATTAAATCAGAAACTATTCTATATTCGTTTAAGTTTGCAGAGTGGTATAATTAATATAAGTGAAGTACTTCAACAGTTAAAATTTAACTGAAAGACAGGCAGAAACTTTACTTCAACTATCATAAAGTTTATTTATAATGATAAAAATATTCAGTCTGCCAGAGCTAAGGCCAGTCAAGGGAAAGTAAAAGAGTATTATGGATTAACCCGTCCAGGTGATATACATGATGATTTTGGAAATTAATAATTTAGGTCACCTATTGCAAACTGGTGAAAAGATTTCTAAGATATAAATTCAACATCCATACCACTCTATGTATATATATTAAAATACACATAATCAAATATTTTATCAGTTACCAAGAAAATGTAATTTGGTTTGTGATGATTGAAGGTACATATACCTTGTGGTAATGATCCTGCCACATCTATTGATGTTTAATCAATGCATCATGCATATGATTATTAATTCATATTCTGATTGTAACATACTCCCACTTCAACCAGTTATAGTTACAACAGATTCTGATATATATATATATGTGTATATATATATATATATATATATATATATATATATATATATTATTATTATTAAAAAGAAAAGTATTAAAACCACTTGTACAAAAGTAGAGTTAAAATATAATATTTTATCTGAGTGCTTTCTTAACTCACTTTTAGAAATAATAAAAAATTCTAATCATCTTAAGCTACACCCAACAGCCGCTGAAAAATATACTTAAACAATTAGGATTCACATTGTTAAGCATCCAGTCTCACAAACGTGACTTTCCACAATGGCTGTCAGATCTTGGTTTAAAAAATAAATAAATAATGTTTTTAAGACAATTTTTGGGTGTTTCTGGTATTTTAAGCCAATAATAACTAGGGAATAAGTTGTCTTCTCCCTAACAGGACAAAGAAAGATAATTAACGTCATATTTCCAATTAGCAACTATTCTAAATATATTGGGAGATTTTGAGTATTTTTAACATTTAAAGAGAATGTAATTTTACATACCATTGTGAACAAAGGAATACTTTGCTGCTTCAAATTATCCTTATCGCTAAATCATATACAAGGGTGTTTATCTTTAATACAAAACACTAGAAAGATTAACTATGTTACTATTTCATCTATCATTATTACACAAAGTATAACAAATGTAAAGATTTTTCCACAGATTTTATCTGTTAACATTTTTAGCACAACCTGATGTCATTGAGATGTCTATCACTGAGATGTTACAAAGATTCCAATACAGCAAAGAGAGGCGTTCTTGAGAATCCACTTCGATTGCTGTATCAACATAACATTTACTATAACGGGATCCATGTCACTTAAGACAATGTCTTAGAAATGCTGTCAGTTAATTATTCCGTAAAAGAATATCGGAGAGTATCCAATCTATACACATCATAAAC
>OW240920.1:17936996-17979844 GCA_933207985.1 Pelobates cultripes
CTGGGGGATAATTGCATTAAAGACCGCTAAACTAAATATCTCCCAGGAACAGAGAGGCAAACATAAAAATATAAAATACAAAAATACCCAAAAACATGATATAAACATAACATAACCCCACAAATAATATATTGTTAAATAGCCCTGATCTGAGCGTCCAAGTTCTCCAAATGGCGCTCAGATCCATTTAGTGTAGGGGTGGGATCCATTCAGTGCTCCAGGTGGGGGTGGGCTTCGCTAACAGTTTGGCGAACTTGTTAAATGTTAGTAACAGGTTCACACAAACTGGTGGGAACCGGCTGAATCCCACCACTGGTGCTATGTGATCATTTATATTGACTTATGGTATAGCAGTTAGGAGGAGGGTAGAGTAGAACATGGAACAGTAATGTGAGCGTTGTCTTCTTCTTGAGTGGAGTGGCATGTGGTGTCCTCCCGTGGTGTTCACTAGTCTCGCCTGTTATATGTACGCAGGATTGCAAAAGTACATGTTATAGCAATGGTGTGTTAGGGTTTTGTGCACGAATAGTCTGAGAAGGTACATTGAAGTGGTCACAAATCTCATAAAGAGTTATTCATTACTCAGACATAAGGATTTGAGACACACTATTTTTAACAATAATTTGTTGTTTCATCACAGAGGGTTTATTTCTCTAATTATGAATGTCATTTTTTGCTATTGCATTAATCTTGGCTTTTTTCAGAGCTTTTAGAGTGAGTGAATTGGTTTCCAAAAGCAAGAATGTCAAATCTGGCCTCTCATTTGAATGTGTTACTTGGGGGAAAAAAACTTAGGTTAATATTTTATTATCCTCCTCTAAAATGGACAGACTAGTAAGGGTCGTTGTATCCATTTTAATTGAGTGTCAAGTTCCCTTTTTTTGTCCAGTTTTGATAGTTAGGTCTCTCCTGGCTGTAACACAGATGGGCACAGGCCCCCTTTACAATTATGAGGACAGTTCCCCATTAACTAGGTTTCAGTTTAACGGAGTTCTCAATAAATGTTTGTCCATGTTAGGTATGAAAAATGTAAAGTTTTCCTCTTCTTGCGGATTGGAGCTGCCACTGAGGCAGCAAAATAGGTATTTGATCCCTTAGTAATTTTGAGGTTAGGAGGTTAGGATGGGAGTCAGATTATTTTAAATGCTAAACTCACTTGAATCGGTTAAAGTTAATGTTACCAACTTCTTTCTTTTACAAGAAAGAATAATTGGGTTGTTTGGCTCATTGACCACTCATTTGTATTTTGGGCTCACACAGAACATTCCTACATTGTTAATTTGGAGTTTAATAAAGTCAAGTTTTCATTATTTTGGGTTGGTTTAAGAGGTTTGTGGGTAAATGATTTATATTGGACATTTATGGATTGTGCACACAGGTTGCCATTATAATCCATTTAGGATGTAATGACGTTGGCTCAGTTAAATCTATTCACATTTTACTTATTCTTTAATCCTTTTTTTTAGTTCATATAGTTAAATTTCCACGTGTTGCTAGTGTGGTCTAAAATAATCCTGCTCATGCTTTGGCAGCAGTTGCCCAAACTGAAAGTGTTAGAAGGGGTAAGAAGGAAATTGAATAGGGCAAAATTGTAACCTGCTCTAGGCAGCTTTTCTTTCTGCCATTTGAAGCTAGAAGGTGGTCATGCCTTTTTTTTTTACTAGTATGAGGGGTTTAAAAAAATCTCTCCTTGGCAGACAATGTGTTTCTCACTCTTTGTGCCTTTTTTTAAGTGATGTGATTGGAACTCAGTATTGTTTACATGTGGTGGCTATGTATATAGGAATGTATATATTATGTTACTTAAACTGATTGCATTTTAAACACCTGTGTTGTACTCACACCACTTAATTTTTATGCTATTAGCATTGATTGTAATATTTGGTATGGCTTAAAAAGGTCACGGATGGTGACCGAAATGTTGCCCTATGTATTGCTTCATTAAAAAGCTGTTATATCCACTTAGTTAATGTCGGAGTTGTTTGACTTGCTGGAATCCTGTTACTGGGCCTGTAGCACCATGAGTGTTCTTTGGATTAATTGCTTTGAGGAGAGTTATCCCTTTTGGAGCCGGTCCTTTTTGCCGGAAATTTATGCATCCCAATGATACCAGTGTACATGTAAAGAGACTGCTATTTCAATATTTGAATTTCTGATGCAGTAGACATGCTGTAAGATCCTGTTTTTGAATGTACGATACATTTTCCCACATATTTAACGCTGTAACATCATGTAATAAGATACACTACAATTCATGAACATGTTAATAGAATATATTTGGTTTCTGACAGTGCTCTGAAAAGTTTTGGAATGAAGAATGAATGAACAGGCAGAGCAGTTCCTGCAAAGAAAAGCTCCTCTAGTTTTATTCCAGTGACCCAAATTTTCTTCTAGCCCTGAATACACCCATACTACATATTTTAGACACTATTTACCGATAATCTAACAAGCGCAAATCTTCAAACCATAGAAATGCTGAATTCCTAATGATCATTTAAAGGGACACTATAGTCACCAAAACAACTTTAGCTTAATGAAACAGCTTTTGTGTATAAATCATGCCTCTTAAATATCACTGCCCAATGCCATTTAGGAGACAAATCATCTTTGTTTCTGTTCATGCAGCCCTACCCATACTGTGGGGATATTTATGGGATAATAATAGTAACAGTGAGAATTGCCCACTAATTCAATTCTCAGATCCCAAAGAACGTTTATCGTAAGTGAGAAGTATTTCATATAAATAATATTCACGATTTGTTATAAAAATAGATTTTATTTATAATAACAAGTTAATTAATAATAATAATATGTAACATGCGTGACAATAATCAATGAATATTCAGTATAAAATGGTATGCAATACAAAGGAATGGGTATACACATTTCAATGGCTAAACAGCATTTTCTGTCAAGACTTACGATTTATGATTATCTTTCACAGAGAGAAAGCAAAGCTTTTCACAGCGAAGGGCCATAAAACCCTGGCTAACAGTTAGAATAACCCTTTCAATGCTGGCTAGATCTCCTAGGTAATTAAGATCTATTCTTATGTAATTTTAAATAAAATAACATTTAAACCAGTTCATTGGTCATTTCCTGGAACCATCCAATAAGAGAATCTACCATATTATATAAGCAGATTTTAATTTGTCTAAAAGATATCTATCTTATATTAGAGCAAATCAATACACCTGGATAAAAACAGCGGTATGCTAACACGTGATACTATCACATTTATATATAATTATTCTTAATTCCACCTGCAGAATGGAATGTTTATAACTATATTTTCTTTAGTTAACTAAGATTTCTTAATATGGAAATCTGACCGTGCTTTATCCAGTCATATATAATGCTATTAATACATTTTAATTAATTTAATTAATTAAATTAAACCAGTATAATTACCAGTTGAGTAGATATTTCATCCAATTGGTAGTTAGTCTCAGGAACTTATTTGGATGTCTCTCTGCATGGAGTTATGGTGAAAGGTGGTGTTGGTTAGGAAGTCAGTAAAATTCTAAGTGTTAGAGTTTTAAGAGAGTGTTAGTCTCAGATGTTGTCCGAGTTGGAATCCCCAAACTTCCAATTCCTCTCTCCTCTTTTTCCTTCTCCTTTGAATACCTCAATCTTCCCTTTGTCCTAACTTTTAAAGGGCCAGACTCTCTGTACGTCATCAGTTGATAACCCAATAGAAGCACTAGAGGTGTGGTTATCTTCCAGATCACAATTTAGGTATTTGGTCTATAGAGGGCAGTCTTGTCCCACTAAACATACCTATCCAGGAAAGAGTTAACTTTTCCTGGTGGCTATTTTGACGTCATTTTGCTTATCTCAAATGACCACTATAACTTACGTATCCTTTCAGATCAAAGGGTTTCTTTAAGTTTTGTCCAGACTTAGTGTCTGGCAAATCTGAGTTTTGACCCATAACTTACAATGGTACCTTACACATATAGACAGTAAAATGTTATTATTTAAGCCATGGCGGTACCCGGAGGGAGGAGGCTGGAAGCACACCCGCCACACCCCCCCGGGCCCGAGGGCCAAAAGGTCTACGTCCTGACCCCTACAGGGCCGAGAGGGGCAGAGAGGGGGGACGACCGGGCACCTGGGGACGCACGAAGGAACTCGTGCACAGACCGAAACAGGGCACAGGAACCAATAAGCACTACTTACAAGTGGCACCACTAAAGTCAAAGAAGGGCCAGAAGGCTCGTGTGTCCTCGGAGAGGGGGGAGACGGATAATCTGGCAGGGCGGGAGGGGGTAGGACGGAGAATCTGGACGAGGGGGGGTTGAGGGGGCAGGACGGTCCATATGCTCTCCCTGGGGCACTAGGGGTAGAACACTGACGGGGGACAGCTGAGACTGGACGGAAACCGCACACACATCACAACTGGCAGGTTGGGAGCACCGGGAGACGGACTCGGACCAGACACACACACTAGGTTGTTCCGCGCCGCAGGCGACCTTGCTCACACCCCACGCAACTGACCCGTGGTGTACAAACTAGTCGGAGTTCGGTAGGACTACAGTCGAGTAGCTGCCGAGCAACTCTATCCGACCGAGGTTCATTGTTGCTCACAAACCGTTTTTTTATTTTTTATTTATTTATTTATTTGTATTTTTTTATTTATTTAATTTTTATTTTTTTTCTTCCTTCTCTTTCCCCCCCTCCCCTCTGCCACCTGCCCATTCCTCTCTCTCTCTGCGTCTCTCCCCCACCCTCCCCTTATCCCCCCGAGCCCACGTACAGTCAATTACACAATGCCTTCCCAGACAGGGCCGGCCGGGGGCTGTTCACCCCGAGGGGCCGGGGGGAGTCTCGCCCCCGCACAACTCAAAGTGTGGTCTAATAACGTGAGGGGCCTAAACACCCCGGAGAAGCGGTCTCAACTTTTGAGGCAGTTATGGGCGGAAAAGGTGTCTGTGGCGCTCTTGCAGGAGACGCACTTTAGGGGTCAGGATTCTCCGAAGATTGAGAATAGACGCTTTCCACAGGGGTATTACGCCAATAACCCAGAGGCTAAGAAAACGGGAGTGGCGATTCTGTTCTCCCACATAGTCCCGTTCCATCTCATAGACACCATGACGGACCCGGGGGGGAGGTACATCTTTTTGAAGGGCACCATCGCACACCACACCTACACTTTCGCAAGCATTTATAGCCCTAACCGCGGACAGCATAAATTCTTTACCAAAACACTAGCCAAACTAGAAAAATTCAGGGCCGGCCTGCTGATATTGGCAGGGGATCTCAACGCTCCCCTGGACCCCCGGATGGACACCACCAGAGGGACCAGCACTGTCCCAGAGCACAGCCTACGTGCAATGCGACGAGCACTGACTGGCATGGGGCTGGTCGACTGTTGGAGGGTGGCCCACCCGGACGATAGAGACTTCTCCTATTACTCGTCAGTATATAGGCAATATAGTAGGATAGACTACATCTTCATGCCCCAGGAGAGCCTGGCGCTTCTCCGAGACGCTTCCATAGGGATTATCAACCAGTCCGACCATGCCCCAAACACGGTGATAATGAACTCACCTTTATTTAAACCGACCGAACGCCAATGGAAGCTCAACGAAACCATGTTAACAGAGCTCGAGATACGCACCAAGACACTACAGACGCTTACGCAGTACTTTGACACTAATGACACACCCGACATGCCCCCTCTGATGCTGTGGGAAGCCCACAAATGCGTCATTAGGGGTCACTTTATATCTATCAGCACACAACGCAAGAAAGACAGGGCTCGCCGAATTTTGGACCTCACGGCGCGGATCGCAGACCTAGAGAATACACATAAGCATAGCCTAGATGACGACACATACTTACGACTCACAGAGACACGTAGGGCACTCAAAGCACACTTATCCCAGGGATTACTACATACGTTGCGGAAATCAGCTAGGCACTTCTATGAGCACTCGAATAAGTGCGGTCGACTTCTGGCGCAGGTGCTCCGAGAGAAGCGTAGAGCCCAACATATTCACCAGATACACACCGGACACGGACAGCACACCAGACTACCAGAGGGCATCATGGCAGCATTTAGGGCCTACTATAGGGACCTATACAACCAAGCTAGGCCAGCTCAGGGGACAGAAGCCCAAAACCACCGTAGGAAGGTCACAGACTACCTAACGCGACACGTGACTCGCAAACTCACTCCGGAGCTCGCTGAGGAAATTGATGCTCCCCTAACCTTAGAGGAACTAGCCGCAGCCATGAAACGCTCCAAAACCCACAGGGCCCCGGGGCCGGACGGCCTCCCCCTCACATATTTAAGAACTTTCCGAGACGCCCTACTACCCCGACTTCTAGCAGGCCTGAACTCCTTACAGGACGGGGGGCGGTTCCCCAAGGACTCCCTGGCGGCGATAGTAACGGTTATCCCCAAAGACGGGAAAGATCCATCAAACTGCTCGAGCTATAGACCAATTTCATTGCTAAATGCGGATCTGAAGCTATTTACCAAAGCTCTCTCCCTGAGGGTGTCACGGATCCTGCCGGGTCTCATTCACCCAGATCAGGTGGGCTTTATTCCGGGCAGAGAGGCCAGGGACGACACGATACGAGCCCTGAACATCATACATTGCGCACGAACCTCGGGAAGGGACACAGTCCTCCTCTCTACGGACGCCGAAAAGGCGTTCGACAGGGTGGACTGGGTCTATTTGGACGAGACCCTAAGACATATGGGGTTTGGACCAAATGTACGAGCCTGGGTGTCGGCGTTATACTCCTATCCAACGGCACGGATCCGCATTAACGGAGCCCTAACGCAGTCCTTCCCGGTTGGCAATGGGACCCGGCAGGGTTGTCCCCTGTCCCCCCTCCTGTTTGCCCTCTCTCTTGAACCATTTCTGGAGGCGGTCAGACAGGACGGGGGCATAACGGGGGTAAAGGTGGGGTCTGAAGAGCACAGAGTGGCGGCCTATGCGGACGACATGCTCTTTTTCATGGAACAACCCAGGATATCCATGCCCAACCTCTTACAGGCGTTCCACACCTATCACCAGGTATCCAACCTAAAACTCAACGTTGAAAAGTCCGAAGCCATGCCGATAATGCAGGGAGAGGAGCGGGCCCGTCAGCTGGGCTCCCAGTTCGCCTTCTCCTGGTGCACAACCAAACTAAGGTACCTTGGTACCTGGCTGCCAGCGGACCTGACGCAGATATACAAGCTAAACTTTCTCCCTCTCCTCTCCGCAATCCAACAAGACCTTCAGCGGTGGACGCGGCGGTACATATCCTGGTTTGGCCGTATTGGTGCGGTCAAAATGAACATTCTCCCCAGGCTGTTATATCTCTTTGCGGCACTACCCACCAGGATCCCCCAGACGTTCTTCAACTCGGTGACAACAGCTATCCGTAGGTTTGTGTGGAACAACAGGCAGCCGCGCATCCGTAGGTCGATCCTGGAGAGACCGAAGGCGGCCGGGGGGATGGGGCTACCGTCAGTGATCTCATACTATAGAGCCACACACCTCCATAGGGTAGTAGACTGGCATGCGCGGCCAAGTACCAAACGATGGGTATCCATGGAACTGCAACAGACTCGGGGCACTGTCCCGTCGCAGCTCTGGCTGGGTGGGTATACCTACACAGACCTGCACACAAAAAACCCGGTGATAGACGCAACTCTCAAGGTGTGGTGCGGACTAAGATATGCCTACCAACTCACCACCTCCCCAAACCCGCTTACGCCTATTACTCACAACCCGAGGGTTGCGGGTGGCCTTCACCCGGTTGCTTTACGCAATTTCCAAAGAACAGATTGGTTCTATGTACGCCAGTGGAGTCCGGGGGGAACGCTGCAATCGCTGGGGGACTTATTGCCAGACGGGCAACCTACTGTTCTCGACAAATTCCACTATCACCAGGTTAGGTCCTACTATACCAAAATCCCGGGGAGAACTCAACTCCACCGTACACTTACGGAATTTGAACGCCTGTGCACAGACAGACGACATTTAACCCATGGGGTGTCACACTTATATGCTCTGCTCCAGCAGTCAGGGGATAGTGGCCCACTAGGCTTCACGAGCAGATGGGAGGTGGAGACGGGTACACAGCTGACGGACCAAGAATGGGACAAAATATTCCTCCTCACACATAAATGCTCAATTAGCTCGAAATTCCAGGAAACCAGCTACAAACTGTTAACACGATGGTACAGAACACCAGACACACTGAGGCACATACAGGGGACGGACACAGGCGATTGTTGGAGATGCGGATTAGAAAGGGGCACCAACCTACACATCTGGTGGTCATGCCCTAGTATCAAACCATACTGGCAAATGATCAAGGCAAAGATCAAGGAGATCACAGGGGACGACATCCCCCTACAGCCGCTGCCAATGCTTCTACACCATACACCCACCCCAACGCAGGCATACAAAAAGTCACTGACAATACACCTATTGAACGCAGCAAAGGCCCTCATTCCCCTGCACTGGAAAGGTCCATCAGTTCCCACACTTAGACAATGGATAGACAAGGTGGAGACCATCTACGACATGGAGATCCTGACGGCCTCTATGCGAGAGCGCGCAGATAAGTGCGCCCTGACGTGGTATCCTTGGAGGCAGTATACCTCGAGAGACGGGGCATGAGTTGCGGGGCTGCGGAACCGACCTGAGGGGGGAGGTGTGTGGGGAGTGTGCTCTTTTCTTTTTTTTTTTTCTCTCTCTTCTCTTCTTCTTCTTTCTCTCTTTCCCTCCCTTTGTGTGTACTATCTCTCAACTTATACCCAGCACGGAGACCCTGAAGCAGACTGGCTTAGTCTGGAACATGCCCCGACGGACGCACTACCCCACAGTTCATGGACGACATACAGGACACGGACAGGCCATACTGACACAGCCGAAAAGGGGGGTCACCCTCCTAGACATAACGGCTTGGGTGGAGGCGACAGGTATAAGGCTGACCTCACAATCCTAGTGAGTAATTAGTTTGACTCCCCTTCTCTGAGGGGGAAGATTTAGAGCACAACACGCCGAAACATGACTGACCACCTATAAGAGTTGACACTTAAACATTCTACATGCACCTCGGGGTGCACATGGGGACGCAGGGTTAAACAAAGCACAGCAATCACTTGTCGGGTTGACCGAAGGTTGACCGACCTTCATATTACCCAAGCCGCAGGCATGGATTCGTATGTAGACAACCTCCAGATTTCGATTGTAGAAAATATGAGCATTGTTCTGTTACTTGTTTAGATATGTCTTGTACCATTTACCGACAGACCCTAAGCCGCGGGCATGGGTTCGTATGTAGACAACCTCCAGATTTTGAGAGTAGAAAATATGAGCATTGTTTCTGTTACTTGTTTTTTATATGTCTTGTACCATTTACCGTTTTACTTACCGTATGCCTACGGAATATTTGAAAAAAATTACCTTCAATAAAAATGATTGACACAAAAAATGTTATTATTTAATCTTCTCTGTCACAATTGTCTGGGTTTAGAATTGATTATATTCTTCTTATCACTTGGTTTGTATATACTATGCATTCCTTTAGCTCTGGCAAAGTGGTTAGTTTTACAGAAAGAAATCTTGTGTCTTTTTGTTAACTTGAAAATAACAAAATGGAGTCTGGTCTGTTCAGAGTGACTCAGAATATACACTTTTAGTTTCTATCATAGCACAAAATGTCTGCCGATATAAATACCCTGACAATACCTCCCCTGGTTGTGACTGGCACAGACTGCCTGACAAAAAAGGGTTAACTTTCAATCAGATATTAACTTACTTTAAAAGTTTTGATCTCCTGCTCTGTAAATGGAACTTTAATCACTCCCCTGAGGCTCTTGCAAGGTCTAGCAAGCTAGTAACACTGCAAGCGATAACAAATTAAAAAATAAACACCCTGTGCAGTAAAGGAATTATAAACATTAGATCTCACGTTACAGAAAGTATTTAGGAAGGCTGTGCTCGTTATATGATGGGAGGTGTGACTAGGGCTGCATAAGCAAGGAATTTAACTCCTACATTGCAGAAAATTGAGCAGTAAGATTGCAGGGGCATGGTCTCAGAAACACCAAAACTTTAGCTTAATGAATCAGTTTTGTTGTTTTGGAGACTACAGTATCCCTTTAATCCCAATTTTCCCATCCCGTGCATTTTGTTATAGGCAATCCTTTATTTCTGTATCCCTGACAACAAGATCTTACTGCATTGTGTAATGATAATACAAATAATATATTGGAAAAATTTGGGCAATACATCAATTGTTTGGGAGAAGTGTATTTGTTTTTTTTGGGGGGGGTTATGTTTGGACATGTTTTTCATATTTATTTTATTAACAAAAATGTCTGTTCCTGATAGGATTTATTTGCTAGCAAAACTCACTCCAATCAGGGCAGTTGATGTAGAATATTATTTATTGTAACAGGTAAAATGCTCGTATAACAATGAGTTGTGATCTTCACAGCTGGAAGACTCAGTAACACAACATCTTGTCATTCATTTAGCTGGGAAGAGGTCTTTGTGACTTACAGAGTTTGTGTTTACGACAGGACAGTTTCATGGCTGTTTTTGTTAACTCATGCACACTCAGATACACCTACTGGGAGGGCTTCCACAACCAATAGGATCATATGATCGTAGCAGATCCAATACAGAACCTCCATCATCCACATATATGCTATCACATCATTTAGGATTTATAAGTCCAGAAACTTTTTTTTGTTTAATTGTTTTTCTATTTCATTCAGTTATTTCTTGCTTATTATAAAGCCTAGTAAACGGGGAATAGGAAAGATGGGTGTAATTTTGCTGTTTTTACTTTAAGTTTTGAGATATTGAACTTTGCCCTTTGCCCTGTCATGTTGTAAGCGTGCAGAAGCCAAACACCGAGAGATGGATACAGGTATTCAGGAAGTAAGAGGCCTTTATTCACATTACCGATCGGGTCTCAGATGAACTCCTGTTCCAAAATTCTGAGCACTGAATACATAGAGTACATTCCTTATATAGCACTGTAGCTCCTCCCATAATTAGCTACGCCCACACATACCCTTAACCTAATCAATGAATAGAGTCTAAACTCATCCATCTGGTCTAACCACGTGGCTCATCTGAAACAAAGGAGAGGGACGCGTAATTCCAGTTCCTGCATTCCTGCACATGCTCAGTACATTGATGACAGTATCTTAGCTACGTATAACTAACTGATACTACAAACACATGTACCTACATATGACTTGTGGCAATCTTGGCCTGCTAAACTTTTATTTTACTGGAATTCCATCACATTCCCCCCTTTGATGCTTCTGATTTAAAATAATTCCAGATGCATCACCAATCATAATTTGCCAACACCTCTCAAGTAGCCATGAACCAGAACAGACCTCGTAAGCATCCTTAGCATATTCTTTTAGCATTCCCCTTCCTGAATATGCTCTCTCTGGGCTAGAGGTTCATATTTACAGACAGCCATTACATGGGCAGCTGTCTTCCTCTCAATAGTACTGCCTATAATACTTCGTATGGACCTGACCACTAATGGAATTAAGCAGGGCAGAAAGAAACACATGAATATAATAAATACTACTCCTCCTACTAATGCCTTAATCCCTCCAAGCTGCTCATACCAACTTCCAAACCAACTACTTGGGTTATACCCACTCCAGACCTGAGTAGGTAAATGCGCAAGTTTAACCATGTGACTGGTAAGTTCAGCCACTGCCTGCCCTTCATCATCTTTGTGCAGACAACAGTTACTTAGATTAAACTTCCCGCATACACCTCTCTCTACTGCTAATAAATAGTCCAGAGCTAATTTATTTTGATAGATGGCTGATCTCATTCGGGTATTATGTTTAGCTAGGAGATTGAGCGCCTGTTCTGTCTCATTTGTGATACTCTCAACCACCGCCTGTAGTCTTATAATACAATTAAGCATATATATTGGGGTTCTATATCCATAAGTACCATCTTCTGCCCAAGTAGCCGGTGGATAATAATTAATAATACGTTGGAGAGGCCACTCATCATCTTCCCAGCTACCTATATTCAAGGATGCTCTCTTCCTTTTATGATTTACATCGTAAACCTTAACTCCAAGGTCTCTCCTGTTTCAATTGGCAACAAGAAGAAGGATGGTTTGAGCATACCTAGTACACATGCCCCTTCCCAGTCTTGTGGTAACTCCGAATATGCCTTCTTACCACAAATCCAGTACAATTTTGCTGGGGCTCTCCAATTGGATGTAGCAGATAAATCAAACCATACCTCTTTCAAATTAATGTACTTGGCAAAAGGATTAGTAGGTTCCGAGACATTTTGAAGCTGACCACCAAGTAGTATTTTTAGTATTAACATTATAGGCTTTTTGTCCCAAGCAGGTTAGCTCACCTACAAACGTGTTATACATTGTCCCTTTCCTGGCTATACAAACATGACCTATAATGGAGGTTTTCAACCGCCATCCTGATTTACCTCTAGTACTCACTTGATGATCAGACTGAGAGAGTATCTGTTGTTCATCTGTCTCAAAACCAGGGTACCATGCCTTCTTTGCTTCCCATGGCCACTGGTCTCCCATGTTAGTACCTCCACATACATAGCAATTAGTTACATTAAGACTACCCGCAATACTCTCAGCCAAATCAATAAATAGGTTCTTAACATTATGGGAAATTTTATCCTCAACACTCATCTCCTCATAAAAGGAATGGAAAACCTGATGAGTTTGAGTTGCCACTGTCTCAGTTTCAAGACCTACATATATTATTGTTCCTGGATCTACTCCTGTGCCATGTATTTAGAACCCAAAAATATTTCCAAATTTGTCAATAAAATGCTGGGGATTAGAGATGGTCATATGGACCGGATTACATTCCATACATTTACAGTATGGTGTGGTAGGCAACCTTTGGATAATCATATCTTGATCCACTGTTTTTCCCCAGGTTGCTCACCCTACACAAAACCAATAGGGACAAAAATTATAATCTCTATTTGGGCAATCAGGATTAGTAGATCTTTTACTGGGACATAAGTATTTATCATTAAACCCATAAGTTCGTTCCCATTTAAGATTACCACATACATTCCAAGGTTTTCCACTACCCGAGATCGCCTTACATGCATCAAATAGTAGAATACCCGTAGAATGTATGGTATTTATCCCCATCCTATTTATCAAGGTCCCCTGAGAGTTGCTATTCCGAATTACCCACCAAATTGTACGGGGTTGGAATTGGGGATCAAAACATTTAGACTCTCCTTCTGCTAGGTGACACACACTGTAATCAATATCCAAATATCGACATTTAGATACAGACCGCTTACATTCATACTGTGAGTGCAAAATAAGAGTTTGGGATATTTGATTACCTGTCTTAGTAGTCTTAATGCAACTATCACAATTCTGTATGTCTGTACTCTTACCTCCCTGAAAATTTATAATAACACATAAATACACAATAAAATTTATTATTCCTGGTATCCTCATTCTTGTTTCTTCGACCGTGCGACGGCACCTCAGCTTCCCGCTTGTGAGGACTGCAAGGATTGGCGTTCTTCTGAACCTCACTTTCCTTCACAGAGATCTCTTCGAGACACTCTGACTTATGACACGTAGGCAGATGGTCAGGCTTTATTATGGCCGTCAAAACACCTACTTGCTGATCTCAAAATAATACTTCCAACCACGATGTCCCAATACTTCACACTCACTCCGACTGAGTCACCCGCTTTAACCGGATCTTGAAAGGATTTTCAGGATCTGGAATGGCTTGCCAAGTCTGCTGCTGATTTAACCCTAGAGTGATGAATCCACGGAGTCACTTCTGCCACCTTTACAGCTGTTGGAGTGGACAAAAGAACAACATAAGGACCTCTCCATTTCGGACCTAATGGAACACTATTCCATTCTTTTATCCCCACTTGATCTCCTGGATGGTAAGAATGAACAGGTGGATATATGTTCACAGGTAACCTATCTTGTACCCATTTCTGTACTTCCAACATAGTTCTACCCAACTCTACAACCTGCTGCCGAGTAATTCCTTCTTTCACATAGCTACTACCATCCGTATAATACTGTACATCCGGGTCCTGAATGGGAAAGTCATGAAGGTCCGGTCGGCTTGAAAACACCTCATCCATTATCTCCAAACAATCATGTTGACTTTCATTACATTGTAGCAAAAGGGTAGCTGGATTCAGGGTATTAACAGTCTCAAGGTGTACTCTTGGATTTTCACATAACATGGTTTGATATTTAGTCATTCGACTGTTGCTAAACCAATGATTTCCCTTATAATCCAAGAGGGTCTGTACTGCATGAGGTACTCGCACGTGGAGTTCCTGTCCCAGTGTAAGCTTGTCAGCTTCTGCTACCAACAGGACAGCGGCGGCCACTGCTCGCAGACAAGGTGGAAGACCACTAACCACTGCATCCAACTGTTTGGACATGTAAGCTACAGGTCTTTGCCATGATCCCAAATATTGAGTTAATACTCCCACAGCCATTCTTCTTTGCTCATGTACGTACAGATAGAAAGGACGTGTATTATCAGGTAGCCCTAGGGCTGGGGCACTCATTAGTGCTTTCTTGATATCCTCAAATGCCTTCTGCTGTTCAGTAGTCCATAGGAAGGGGTCATGTTCTGTGCCTTTTATAGCTCCATATAAGGGTTTCGCCAATATTGCGTAATTAGGAATCCATATCCTGCAGAATCCTGCTGCTCCTAAGAATTCTCGCACCTGTCTTCTATTCTTAGGTATCGATATCTAACATACCGCTTCTTTCCTTTCGGGTCCATTATCCTTTGACCTTCAGAGATATGGAATCCTAAATACTTGACAGTTGACTAGCACAATTGCAGTTTCTTCCTAGATACTTTGTATCCTGCCTCCCAGAAAATTTGAAGTAGATCATAAGTTGCTTGTTGGCATATCTCTTTAGTAATTGCCGCTATCAACAAATCATCCACATACTGAAGTAATACACATTGTCCTGGGATGGACTTGAAATCTTGCAAATCCTGGCTTAATGCGGATCCAAATACGGTAGGTGAATTCTTGAACCCTTGAGGTAGTCTAGTCCAGGTCATCTGACGCTTTGAACCTGTAACAGCATCTTCCCATTGGAAAGCAAAGATATGTTGACTCTCAGCAGCAATTCGAAGACAAAAGAAAGCATCCTTAAGATCTAAGACTGTAAAGTATGTTGCCCCACCTGGTATCATGGCAAGCAGATTGTAAGGATTGGGTACAACTGGGTGTATATTAACTACCGCCTCATTAACTGCTCTCAAATCCTGTACAGGACAATATTCCTCCGATCATGGTTTTTGAACAGGTAATAATGGAGTGTTCCAGGGGGAAGTACAGAATTTTAGGATACCATACCTTACGAACTTATCCAAGTAGGTCTGTATGTTTCTCTTTGTCTTTTGGGGTATATGGTACTGTCGTAGACTCACGGGATAGGCCCCAAGCTTCAACCCAATACGTATAGGTGGAATATTACGGGCAAGATTATTTTCTGCCCATACTCCTAGAATGTCAAATAGGGATTCATCACTCTTAGGATTTACACTTGTCATTATAGTATAGAAGCGCCATTCTTCTTCCCTTGGTACCGATATTGCCATTATGCCCGATGATCCATTAAACTTCAGGGATGTCGATCCATTGGGTAAAAAGGTTATCTGGGCTTGAAGCTTTGATAATAAATCTCGTCCTAGAAGTTAGATTGGACACTCAGGCATATATAGAAATTGGTGCTTCACCAAATGGCCTCCCAGAATGCAAGTGCAACTCTTAAGAACCGGTCTAGCAGTGGTCTTCCAAGTAGCTCCTATCACAGTTATAGTCTTCCCCGAAGGTGGAGACACCATCTTAGTCACCACAGAATGTTCAGCACCTGTGTCGATCATGAAAGGACTTCTCTTTCCCCCTACTGCTACATCGACTATAGGCTCCGCTTGACCAAGGGGGATGGAGCCGGTCGGTATCAATAGTCCTCCATGACAGTGTCAGCCAGACCCACAAAATCTCTATCCTCTCTTTCTCTAGGTCTCTGCGTGGGTGGATAGTATCAGTCTCCTTGAACACTTCCTCTACTATTCCCACCATTCCCTCTAAAACTTCATCTTCCTCTATAACTACCACTATAACCTCCTAGTACCCTTCTCTCTCCTTGTCTATCACCTTCATGCTGCTCTCTCTGTGGACACTCACTCTTCCAATGTCCCTCCTTTCTACAATACGCTCATTGATTCCTACTTAAAGGTCCCTTACTCAGCCTATTCTCGACTCCTTTATTCACTTCCCTTCCCTGTCTTTCTACACTTGTGATAGCTACCGCTAGCATATCTACCTTTTTCCTCATCTTATGTTCTTCCTCACGCTTTGTCTCAATTTCCCTATTCATATACACCTTATTTGCAACCTCCATTAGCTGTGATATGGATATCCCTGCAAATCCCTCTAATTTCTGTAATTTCCTTTTAATATCACCTTGGGCCTGGCTGACAAATGCTGAATTAATCATCCTAGAATTCTCAGGAGCCTCTGGATTAAAAGGAGTATACAACCTATATGACTCCAATAATCTCTCATAAAAGGTACTAGGTGACTCATCAACCTTTTGCAACACCTCAGCCGTCTTTGATATATTAATTGCCTTCTTCCCTCCTTCCTTCATGCCAGCAATTATGGCTTCCCAATAAGCCCTTAGTTGGGGCATTTCAGTGCCATTTACGTTCCAAAGGTCAGTAATAATTGCTGACAATCAGCCCAGGTGGGATTGTGTGTTTGTATAATAGAGGGAACCAAATCTGTCATGGCTTGAAGCTTATCAGTGTATGAAGAATTATGTGTCTTACAATTAAATAAGTCAGTCGTAGTGAAAGGAACATAAACAAATACAGGGTCTGCATGTTGCAATTGACCATTATTGTCAACGTGTGTTGGGTCAGGTGTAAGTCGGAGAGGCATTTGGTAATGTCGGGGTTGGAGGGTACCAGTCATCTGTCGGGTTAATACAGGGCTTTGGCAAGGCTGCTCAGTAACAGGTTCCAGTCTGAGAGTAGTAAGATAGGTGGAAGGGGGTGAGCTAATTTTACTAGTCAGCAATTGGTGGATGAAATTTTTTTTTTTTTTTTAAGTGTTAAACCAAAAACCTACCAGTAGGTGTCACTAGAGGGTAATTGTATCAAAATAATCTTTATGGGTCTAATAATAAAACTTAACTTTTAATATATTTATACATAAAATAAAACCTTATAGCAATAAATATATTAAAATAGGATAAACAATCCTACTTCTGTCTGTTATATGCCAGTATAGCGTTAAAGATAATTATGCAATGTAATATCAATATAACTCCCGAAGATGGCCAGTAGGTGGCCCTAGAGTGCCTCCCTAAAATCTAATGAAGCAGATAGACTTTAATTATGTGCTTATTTTATTATTACTTATTTAAAATCACTGTTCATCCTGATATATAGGCTTGAGTAAAGCTTTAGTTCTATGGCAAATTAAACATCTCAGTTTGTATTTTAGTAAAAGGGATATTTTGAACAAAGCTGGAAGGGGCCCATCCAGTAACTAAAAAAAGGATAAAGGTGTCCTCTAGCATCTTATACCATTGATCATTTCTTCCAGTTGTATTTTAGACTGTCACTGAATGATTGTCAGTAGTTGTCAGTAGTTTTAGTGCTATTTCAATAATTATGGTACAATGTCATTGCTGAGAATTATCTGATCCAATAGACTCAGTTAATGTTATTAAGAATTCTCCTCACAATTTAACTGTAAATAAAATTCAATGCTAAAATACACTCCTACCAAAAAGGAAGTCAGTGCAAATTACAAATAACCAGTTTGTACAGAAATACAAGAGTTTGAAAGAAAAGAACAGATAGGTATGTGGGTAGGTGTGGACAATAGAGCAGGGGGAGTGCAAATACCAGCTATACCGGTTTTGGGCTACTCTGGCTCTGGAGGATGAATTAGGGGTTGGTAATCAGAAGCAAGGGGGGGGGGGGAGGTGTCCAAAGCAGTTGTAATTAAGGTCTTAGTGGACAAACAAGTTCTGGTTACCATGGACTCTATTGTTCCTCTTAGCACAGTTTGTTCCATTTAGCAGTGTTTCAACAATCTGTATACAGAAACTACTCGTATAGCCCCAACATATTTATAACACTGTAAACCTGCTGTATTAAATCTGGATCAAGAATTCACAGGAACACTGGTTACCAGAAGAGGCCGTCCTCTGCTACACAGAGTATTTTAATCTTTTGGGGGACAGTGTTACAACATATTCCTTAGAAAAGTTTTTTTCAGTGAATTGACCAGTCGTTATTCTAAGACACTCGACTTCAATGGTACCTTAATAAATAGTTAAGTCTGTGTGTAGGCTATCTGTGGTTATGGACAAATAGGGAGAAGCTAAGGAGGGGAGCACAGTATAAACCATTGTGACACCCCTCTATTGTGTGTCAAAACTCCCCCACAGTCACTCACTGCCCCTCTGTGGAGAATGGGACGTGTATAATATATAGCCACTGCTTGTAGTTTGCTTATCAGTTCCAAGTCAGGGGAAGGAAAAAGATTAGCCCTTCCCCTCAATTATTTATCTACTCTGTGAAATAGCTATTCACTCTTCCTATGTAACAATATAACATGTATGATATGCACTCCGCCAACCGGAATATGTAGTAGGTATTTTAATGAGATATCTACATGTTGTGAAGGGAGGACCGATCCCCACCCTATAATAAATCTCATCGATAAAATAATGGATCATGTCTGCTATCATTATGCTCACTTGATATTCACAGATTAATGGGAAGTGTAAGGCAATGATTGGGAGTGAGAAACACTGTCCTGTCTAAGTAGATATTCCAAAACTGCATTTAGATACACTGATTAACACTGTGTTGACATGGAGAGGGAAAGTACTTTTGCTGTATGTTAGCTCACCTGGAAGAAGTGCATCCTAGGACCTCTACCTAATCCTGATAATCAAAAATATGCCCAATAGCAACCAAAGATGGAAGGAGCTGTTTCACTCCATAGGGGCTGACATTAAGGACTGGAAAGAGGGGTCCAGTGGTTAAAAGTATCTGAAATGTGAAGGAAACTTCCCTATGATTGCTTCTCCCTAATATGTGTTTTTGAGCAGTTTCATAACTGTTATGCCATTTATCAAGAAAATCTTCAAAATACCTTTCCTAAATGTACTCTAGAGGGCAGTCACCTACTAATATATCAATTGCCATAATATGACAGATGAAAAGGATTACATGGTGGTGACCTCATCTAGAATTAGTGACTAAGTAGTCACATTAATAGCAGTATTGATATAAGACTGTCCATTCAAATGTATATGTATAAATGAAGGGATGGAAGGATCCAAGTAGATAATCATAAATGATAAGTTAATATCGACCTCATTGAGGATGGAGTTAGTGTGTAAGTTTAAATTGGTCTATAATCTCTCAAACAGCTTGTCAGTGTTTACCGTCCAACTCTGCCACCCGGCATCGATTGTGATGGGGCAGAACCTTATGAGAGAGGCCGGACCTAACATAATGGAGCGCTGCACCCCCTCTTCGATGTGCCTCTATCTACAAAGCGCCAGAGCACTATGCACCCAAGTCCATCATATAGATTTGGGGAATAGTCATACATAGAGTGCTATGTATGAATATTCGCCACGTCAATATGATAGAATGATATTTTACATCAAGTGTGATTCCACTTGATCTATCTTAACACAGTAAAGGAGTTTAAGCATGCCTGGGATAGACATACGGCTATCCTAACTATAAGATAAGGCCAGGGCTATAAGACCTAACTATAAGATAAGTTCTATGTTTCTATGTTTAAGAACTAATTCTATCAAAAGGAGCTTTGTTCAGTTAAGATACTACTTTTTTTCCCACCAGTTACCGTATAGAATCGAGTATAAATTGACCAGAATATAAATCGAAAACTGGGAAAACTTAGTGACTCGAGTATAAGACTAGGGTGGGAAATGCAGCAGCTACTGGCAAATTTCTAAATAAAATTAGATCCCCAAAAATTATATTAATTGAATATTTATTTACAGTGTGTGTATATAATGAATGCAAAGTGTAATAATTAAGTATAATAATTATTATACTTGCCTAAGATTTGAGATGCAGTTAGTCCATCAGCAATATCATGGTTATACTCTGCCTGTTGCAAATATAAGTATACAGTCTTTAAAGGGACACTATAAGCACCAAGACAACTTTAGCTTAATTAAGCAGTTTTGGTGTATAGATCATGTCCTTCAGTCTCATTGCTCAATTCTCTGCCAGTTAGGAGTTAACTTACTTTACTTATGCAGCTCAAGTCACACCTCCCTGCATGCGACTTGCGCAGCCTTCCTAAACACTTCCTGCAAAGTGAGATCTAATGCTTACACTTTGTGAAGAAATCCCTCTCTATGTATAATATTTCTTCAATATTCATTCGGTAGATATAACTATATTCATTCGGTAGATATAACTACCGAACAGAGACCACCCCCTGGCTCGTTAAACTTCAAAGAAGGCTTCAATTGAACCCTCTATCTGTGCGGCCAGCGTTCGTACTACTGAACACCACGTGGCTGAGAAAACGGCGGCCATCTTTTCTCAGGCGAACAAAGGCAGCGGGACTTGGTCGTCGAGTGTCTGGAGCTAAAATTGGACACTCGACGTCCCGAACACCGGTCTCAACAAGCAAACGCTGGATCTCTATTTCCCGAATAGCTAGAAGTACTTTTGTGCATTCGAATGAGGGAAACAATCGCTGCTAAGAGCCAGGGGAATCCATTCGTGGAATTATTCGTTTTTTACCGCTTTACTGAATAGACCGGCAAAACCACCCAAACTCCTGGAACTATTTTGGGCAACCAGCTCGCGGTTAGCCGGTCACAAAGGACTTCCACACTTTTTGAGAACCCCTGAACCGATCTGGGTGAAATTTGAATATGTTGGTCACCCAGATCGGGGCTATCAGGGGACATATTATTTGTGGGGGTACCCCATGTATAAAGGGGTGTTCTGAATATTGGGGAAAATTGTGATTTTTTTTTGCCTGGAGATAATCAAGTTATTACTTTATCAGACTTGATTATCTCCAGGCGGGAATTAAATGTTTGTGCTGGGTGTGTTTTACGGTTTTACTGTAACTGATTGTTTATACTGTGTCCCTCCCTGTGGGATGTCCTCTTGCATGGGGACTTGCATAAAAGCCTGTGTGTGGTCATTAAAAGCCAGTTCTGTTATACCCTTCTTCTTGACTTCGGCTAATGTTTGGGGATTCGTATGCTTTATTAAGGGAAATATCTTATAAAGCTATTTGTATTCGTATGGATTTCGTCTATTTCATCTACCGAATGGCGAGCTATACTCGCTGATGCTCTGGCGGTTCGTGAGGAAACTACCGAATGAGGATTGAATATACTAGGTTTCCTTACACACTTCCTTTATTGTACAGTCTATTTAATTTAAAATGTATTTGTGATGAACGCCCCTTGGCCTTGATGTTTGCCACGGGCTCTTGGAGGAGTGTGGAAGCTGGCCTCCTGCCCACTGACTATGGGTCATGGAAAAGGCTTACAAGCCGACTTAGTTTGTGGCATTTATATGCACTGTTCGGGAACTGAACAAACTCACAAACTGAGGACCACCTCTGAGCTTGTTAACCCCTGGTAACCTCTCCTGACACTTTAATCAGTGTGGGTTCTAATTGTGTGGCTGGGTGGCCGCCGTTCGGATGTACGAACACAGCGGAACTGTGTTGGTGGCCATCTTGTTCACAAGAATGCAGGCAGTGATGTTTGGGCGTCGATCGCGTGGAACTAAAATCGGACACTGAAACTCCCGAACACCGCTGAACTTTGGCGAACGCCTGCTTCTTCCCCACACATGTCAGGAGAGCGCCATTCGGTCGGTTTGTTCGCATGAACCATACGAACAAACGTTACTAAATAGCCAGAGTTTGCGTTCTGTATTTCTTTTGCATGGAACTCCCGAAGTTAACCAGCAAAAGCACATATGCCCTGGAACTGTTTTGGGCATAGGAACATGTGTGTGGCCGGTCAGTACTTCCACACGGTGGCGTTTTGGCTGTGTTTGTGGGGGTTTCGGATATGTTGGGCGCTCAGATCCAGGCTGTCCTGGGATGTATAAACTATGGGGGTTCTCTATGTGACATCTGTATTTTTGTGTGTTTTCTATAATTTGTCATTTTATGCTTAGGGTGACGTGACATTTTGGGGACATTTTATGGTAGTGTTATGGGCGTGTTTACTGTTTCCCTGGATTGTATAAAAGCAGGCCATTGAGCCTAGATTAAACAGATTCATTTGGGGCTGATGTTTGGGAAACTTCGGCTATAATCACTACTGCGCTTGGGACTCGGGAGATATAAAACTGATATAGTCAGCCGGAGTGTAGAGGATCCATTACAGTATTTTCTCCTGATTTGTTAATAGCCTTCTAGACCCTGCAGAGCCTCCTGTGTGTGACTAAAGTTTAACTTACAGAGCAGGAGAAGCAAACATCTAAAGCAAATTAATATCTGATTGAAAATGAAACCATCTTTTTTCATGCATGCTGCATGAGTCACAGCTAGGGGAGGTATGGTTAGGATTGCATAAACAGAAACAAACGTGATTTGACTTCTAAATGGCAATGAATTGAGCATTGAGACTGCAGGGGCATGATCTATACACCCAAACGGCTTCATTAAGCTAAAGTTGTTTTGGTTTCTGTAGTGTCCCTTTAAGAGCAAATTATATTATATTGCAATCTGCTAAAGAGCAGGTTTCATGAAAGTTAAGAATTGCTTTTGCATTGAAACCACAGTATGGTTACAAAATACTGTAACACCAGATATATCTTGGTATATTTAATACATTATTCTTGTGAATCCTATTTCAATTTGACTCTGTTATAAGTTTGAAAAACAAAACATTTGTTTTGTCATTATGAAGGATGGAGAATGCCTTGTCGAATTATTCTCAAATTAGATTACTTTTATTAATTGTTTTTGATGTATATAGATGTTGCTACGGCCCTTTGATGGTCTCTGATGAAGTGCCCTTAATGTGTAAGTGTTGTACAGTGCTAGCTGAACATTCTAATAAGAAGTATAACGGAACTTCCTGTACTCCAACTGAGTACCTTCTGCTGATGGACGCTTCCTAGCTTGCGCCGAGGACCACAAGCACCGCACCGGACACCACAAGGCGGAGGCGGGGCTAATACATACCCAAAGCCTCTGCACAGGAAGAGGGAAGAAGGAAGGACAACAACAAAGTGCATCCACTCCCCCTTCCAGCCAAAATGGAAAGAGGTAAGTCTGTATGTCTGTGTGTGTGTCTGTTTGTGACTGCCTCTCTGCCTGTGTGTCTGCATGCCTGTGTGTGTGTGTGTGAGAGACTGTCTGTCTGTGTGACTGTCTGCCTGTGTGTGTGTGTGAGACTGTCTGACTGCCTGTGTGTGTGTGTGATTGTCTGCCCGTCTGCCTGTGTGTGGCTGTCTGTCTGCCCTCTGTGTGTGACTGTGACTACCTGCTTTTGTGTGTGACTGCCTGTGTGTACCTGCCTGTGTGTGTGTGTGAGACTGTCTGCCCACCTGCCTACCTGTGTGTGACTGTCTTGACTGCCTGTGTGTGACTTCCTGCCTGTGTGTGTGTGTGTGTGTGTGTCTGACTGCCTGCCTGTGTGGGGGTCGGGGGGTGTGACTCTCTGCCTGCCTGTGTGTGACTGCCTCCCTGCATGTGTGACTGTCTGCTGTGTGTAACTGTTCATGATTGTGTGCCTGTAACTGTGTGTGACTGTCTGCCTTTAACTATGTGTTTGGCTCTGTGACTGTCTGCCTGTAACTGAACATGTGACTGTCTGCCTGGAACTGAGTGTGTCTGACTGTCTGCTTGTAACTGTTTGTTTGACTGTCTGCCTGTGTGTGTGACTGTATACAGGCAACATGGTGGGGAGGGAGGAGCGGGGGGCGCCGTGAAGCCTTGTCGCACAGGGCACCTAATGGCCTAAGGCCGGCCCTGCGTATAAGGAATCAGCTCTTAAAAGAGCTAAGTGATTAAAGCTCAGGGGAGTATGCAGAGCATAGCAATCCCCAGTGTGAGTATAGCTGTCCCCTCCAATCACGAGACAAGACTACGTGTTGAGGGTCAAGAAGAACTGTGTTTTATTAGCACCAACAGTCCTTCATTTATGGAGGTCTCACACATACAGGACCGCCCCCAGGGTTTTGCAGAACAACCAATAAACACGTAGTGTTGTTGTGGATCCAAATAATGATCTTTGTTATATTCAGAGGAAGCCCAAATTATTAGTACAAGTGCACTTGGAGAAGCGAGAATTAGACACCAGACACCTGTTAGTATTCAAAATAAGCCTCTGACGTTTTATTCATCAGCTGGCTTTTATACATTAAAAAGTTTGCTTACGTGCAAATACTCTTAGAAGAGTAATAGGAAGAGAGTACAGATAAGACATAGGGATGAACGTCATGTACACATAACAAATAAGTTCCAAGGCAAGAAAGAGCAAAAAGATTAGAGAAGAGACATCTTAGGTGGGGGCTCTCTGCTTCCGGAACTAGACATATATGGTCTTAAGTGTTGTTTAAGCATCAAGCATTTCCTGAGTCCAAGTTAGCCAATTTTAATATAGGATATCATTATATGACACCTATAAGCTTGAGCCTTGGAATCAAGATAAATTCTATCACAATCCCCTCTTTTGATCCAAGGGTCACCCAAATGTCCAAGGTATTTCCAGGCCTGCTAGCCAAAGCCTGTGGGACTTTCATTTATTGCTTCTCCACGGTTTCCTTGGACTGATAGACCACCAGAATCAGCGGAGGAGAGTTCCTTCATTTGTTAGGCGAGGTAACATCATAAAACCCTTCCAAAGTCAGAGCTGGAATGTAAGTTAAGGTACGACCAACAGTAGGTTTATTTTTACATAGAGAGGTTAGTAGACATGAGAAAAATCTAAAGGTTAAAAAAATGGACATAATAACAAATATAGCTAATAGCAAAAAGTACAAAATGCTCTATTCTCAATGATTGCCTTCCTATTTGCCTGGTTGTCCATAAGTAGCTCTTCTAGGGCATGTGAAGTGGCATTTAAACCCTTTGCAAGGGAACAGGCTGCAGCATTAATTACTCAGGGAGATATTTATGGGGTCTATGGGAATGTAGGTACTTCCTCAAGAGTGAGATGGGGGTAGGGACAGCTATAAGACAAGATTCTATGGTGTTTTCAGTACTGAGGAGAAGGTTGAGGCAAAAGTAGGTTAAATTAAAAGCCTTTGCTAGCTGCAATGATATATTTCCCTGCTATGCATTATTATCTTCTGGTCTAAAGTCAGAGTAGCATATCTGAACAGAGCATGCAATGGTAAAGGATAAGAACAGCTTCATGTCGGTGGATCAGTCGGAGTGACTTGTTTACAGTGACTGGCGTGTATCCACGTTGTTTTTCCTTTTAGTTTCACTGAGGTAGCCGTAGTCAAGAGCACTTGGAAGGGACCGTCAAAGCGTGGTTCAAGTCCTTTCCTCACATGTCTCTTTATCACCACCCAATCACCAGGCTGCAGTTTGTGAGTTGCAGAATCAGAGTATGGATCTGGAATAGAATCAAAGACTTGTTTATGCACCCTGCCTAATCTTTGGTGTAGGGCCTGTACATAGGCAGTCATACTACCATGCTGCCATGCTGCATCTGGAGGGTCTGGGGAAAATAGAGGCCTGTCTTTGGGGCACATCCAAACAGGATCTCAAAGGGGGATATGCCATGTCTAGAATTGGGTCTGAATCTCACAGAAAAGAGTGCTAGGGGAAGGCATTCAGTCCAGGGCTTCCCTGTGTCTTGCATGGCTTTTGCAATCTTGTTTCTTTGCCCTTTCTACTTTCCCACTACTCTGGGGTTGATAGGGGGTGTGGAAGGCCTGACTGATCCCTAAGGCTTTCATAATTTCTTGCATTATTTCCCCAGTGAAATGGCTACCTCTGTCACTTTTAATCACTTCAGGTACTCCATATCTACATACCAGTTCCTTCAGAAGCTTACTTGCTGTGACCTTCGTTGTGGCTTTCAACACTGGGTAGGCCTCAGGCCAACCTGAAAATGCACACCAACACATATTCATACACTCCTATCTTAGGCGGTTGAATATAGTCTATCTGCAGTCTTTGAAGCGGGTAAAGTGGCCTTGGTGTGCTTACTTGGTGTTTTCACAGCTTGTCCTGGATTGTTTCTAGCACAAATCATGCAAGCTTGGGTGTGTTTAACTGCTACAACAGTAAATCCGGGTGCTACCCAATAGGTATTTACTTATGCTGTTCATGTGCATCTTGGATAGATGTGTAGGTCCATGAGCAATCTGGGCCATCATGGGGTACAATACTTGTGGCAAACAGTCTTTTACCTTTCCTCCACATTCTGTCATCATCAGGTTCTGCATCTTGTTTCCTCCAGAGTTCTTCCTTGCTTGCCTGTCTTTGTAAGCTCAACAGTAAATTGTAGTCAACTGCGTCATCTGTAAGAACAACTTGTAGGAAGGTATTACCTGTAGAGAGATGAACTTGAGTTGCTGCTTGCTTGGCAGCTTCGTCTTTGTGGTTTCCTCTTGAGATTTCATCTGTGATCTTCATGTGAGCTGCCACCTTGATGATGCCTACTTGAGTGGGTAGCAGGATAGCGTCCATAAGTGCACTCACAGCTTCAGAGTTCTTGATTGGAGATCCTGCGGAGGTGAGAAAATCACCGGCCCGCCATATAGGGCCAAAATCATGGGCTATACTGAAAGCATAGCAAGAGTCTGTATAAATATTAGCAGTCTTACCAGAAGCCATTTTACACGCTTCAGCGAGTGCCTTCAGCTCTGCCTCCTGTGCAGAGCAGTGAGGAGCGAGTGGTTCAGCTTTTATTACCTCATGTGCAGAGACTACAGCATATCCAGTGTTGAAATTGCCATTCTCATTAGCATATCTGGAACCATCTACAAAAAACTCAAAATCTGCATTAGATAATGGAGAATCAATTACATGCAAAAAAACTGTTGTTTCTTGTGCCATTAGTGCTGCACAATCATGGGGTACCTGGGCGTCAGCTAACTCCTCTGGTGAATGTGAATGTACAAAAAGATCAGAACAACAAGTACCATTCTCACTATCTCCACTCCCCTCTTTTAAATCCAGGGGAAGTAATGCAGATGGCTTTAACACCATACACCTTTTCAGAGTAACATTAGGTGGCATAAGCAAAGCACATTGCATTCTGAGATGCCTTGCAGTATGTATGTGTTTTGGTTGAACTAGTGACAGTATGCTGTTGATGTCATGCAGTGTGTTAACTAAGACAATATCAGTGGCTTTGTCCAGGAGGGCAGTAACAACCCCACTGCCATAACACATGAGGGGGCACCCCTGGGAACAGGGTCCAAACTGGTGGAGTAGTACGCTATTGGTCTTTATTTACCATCATGGTCCTGTGTAAGGACAGATGTAGCATTTTCTGCTGCATGGGTTAATTTAAAGGGTTTGTTTTTGTTGGCGAGACACTCATATAGGGGCTGCATGTAGATTGCTGTAGAAGCCAAGGTCGGCAGTATGAATCGGAGCTGGGCTAGGCTGCGGGGGGGGTGTAATAGTTTGAACAGCAGTCTGCCTCTGCCAAGAATTTCAGTAAGGAAAGAGTGTTTACAATACAAGTCTCCATATTATCACAACATACGATTAGGTCCTCAATATACTGCAATAAAATTACATTATTTGGCATTGTCCACTCTTCAAGAATCTGTGCCATAGCCATGCTGTACATAGTGGGTGAGTTTTGTGCGCCCTGTGACAATACAGTCCAAGTGTACTGCTTGTGTTAATGTGTAAATGCAAATAAATACTGACTGTCGGGATCCAGGGGGACACTGAAAAATGCATTTGCCAAGTCAATAACAGTAAATACCTTAGAGGAAGGTGGTATCTGTGCCTACAAGGTGTGTGGGTTGGGAACATTAGGGGCAATCAGTTCAGTTACAGCATTAATTGCCCTCAAATCATGTACCATATGGTAGACCACAGGTTTCCCTTTCTCTTGCTTTTTCTTAATTGGGTACAATGGTGTGTTACAAGGGGAGGTGGTCTGGACAATTACCCCTGCCTGCAGAAACTCTTGCACAGATTGGGAAATGGCATCTTCCTGTGCTGAGCTTAGGGGGTATTGTTTTTGATAGGGAGGTTTGGCTCCGGGCAGGAGATTCACTTTGACTGGGGGCACAGAGAGTTTGCCTGTATCTGTCTTCCCTGTAGCTCATAAGGAATCAGGGATTGAGGACAAGTCAATGGTAGGTTCTGGCACATGGCTGGGCATAGTGAGAGTTGCCAAAACCTTTGAAAGAGATATCATTTGTTTGTCCTCCAAAGGCACAGACAATGTTACTTTTCTAGTGGGGCTATACTGGATATTTGCACTAAGAGCAGACAGTATATCACTGCCTAGTAGATTAGCAGGGGCATTCGTATATTTAGCAATTATTCTAGCCCAAATGGGGCCAGCTTTTAGGGCTACAATCTGTTTTAAATCCATCCAAGTACACTGGTAAGTAGCTTGAATGGTGGAAAGAGACTGGACTAGCGCTAAGGGTGCCTTTTCAACATCCGGCAGCTTCTGTATTATTGCCAGTTGTGCACTGGGTGTCCAGGACTTATATTCTTCCCAGTATTGGATACCTGAGCTCGGCTGTCTCTTCTCATGGTATACACTCTCAAATTTGGGTATCATGGGAGTAGTAAATTGTGGAGCTAATGGCCCCACTGGGGTGTCTATGGCAGCAACTAGGGGTTCCATTAAGTCTGGTGGACTACCCTCCTTCTTGCCCATTCTGGGACCATAGAGGTCCAAAACATTGATAATATGGTACACCTTTTCTGGCGGTTTCTCTACAACCACATTTAGTTAATTCAACAGCAGTATCATGACATTTTTGGGCAACTTCTACTAAGTCATTATCATCTAACCAACCTCTGTAATTTGCCATAAATTCACTCCATATATGTGGGTCTAGAGTGCCCTCTGAGGGCATGCCAGCTTTCTTAAGTAACCTCTTAACATTCTTAAATGCTCCTTGTCCTTTGTGATGCTTGATAATAGTCAAAGCTGTAAATCCCCCTTGAGTGCTTTCAGAGCTACCCACTTTCATTTATTGCTTCACCACGGTTCCCTTGGACTGAGAGACCACCAGAATCAGCGGAGGAGAGTTCCTTCATTTGTTAGACGAGGTAACATCATAAAACCCAGCTGATGAATAAAACGTCAGAGGCTTATTTTGAATACCAACAGGTGTCTGGTGTCTAATTCTCGCTTCTCCAAGTGCACTTGTAATAATAATTTGGGCTTCCTCTGAATATAACAAAGATCATTATTTGGATCCACAACAGTGTACAGCACAAACACTCCTATCAATTATACACAAACCCTCCCCTGTGAAACAATTATCTCAACACAATAGACTAACTTAATTATCACAGGCACAAAATATACAGTTTTTACACAATTCTTAGATCTTTAAAAGTATACATGCAATATTAATAAAAGTTACATATTTGAAATCAGTGTCCTTTACATATAAACATACTCAAAAAACATAAAAATCCGTCCAGTAGTTCAAAAGTTAGTCGGACATCCTTTATGACCGACCGCAAGCACATTTTCATGCCCAAAACAGTTCCATGGATTTGGGCTGTGCAGTCGATCTATTTTCCACTGAAAAAATGACTAAGTCCCATTCGAACGAGCGTTCAAATCTTCGAACGGGACTTAGTCTCCAGCCACAGTGTCGAAGTGGAGAAGAAGGTACGGGTCAGCTGTGTTTGTGCAATTTCTTGCAGTCCTGATGCATGGAGAAAAGGCCTTCACAAGCCTCTGCTTATGTGTACCTAGTTTATACTAAGTGACCCATAGGTTGAGGAGGCGGTGACCGTGGCAGTGGAGGAGGAGTATGAGGTAGCCAACACTGTTTTTATATATATATATATATATATATATATATATATTTTAATTGGGGTAGCCCCCAAAATATTGGGACATATAAAAAAAGACAACTCTTTTCCGCAGAGTAGCTGTTGACATTATAGTTGCGCAGGCACTTTGTTGACTCTAGAGAACCTCAGGCAAATCGCACATTGTGGCGAAACCAACCTCGCCACTGTGAACTGGAGAAGCCTGGTTGCTCGCCTGCTCCCTTTGGACTATGGCCCTGCAGGTTAAACCATTTATTTTCCCTGCAGAAAGGCTTATTCGTGTGATCTGAGTGCCATTCATCTAATAATGTGCACTCAGATCAAAGCTATCTGGGGATGTGTAGAAATGTGTGTTTTATGTACTAAATGTATCAGTATGTAATTTTATGTCTTTTACTGTCTTTTTGTCTGCCATGTGGGTAATGGAGTTTTGCCTCTGTCCTGAGAGATAATTAGATTCCTTCCCCAATTATCTCCAGGGCAGAGAGGAGGGATTGTGAGGCATTGTGGGAGGTAACTCATGTGTGATTGGTGTATTGTGTAATTGTTGTAAATCCCTCCCTTGCATGGGAGAATCCTTTATAAGCCTGTTGTGTGAATAAATCAGGGTTGTTCCTGTTTAACCCTCCAAGTGAAGTGTCGTCTCATTCTTGGGGGGAATTTGACTGTATGCCGATTGCCAGGAGTGTAAGCTGTTCTTAGGGCTTTTCCTGTTCGGCTGCTTCCAGGGTTCGTGTGTTTCCTGTTCGGGAGTTGGGGATTCGTACAGTTTGGAGTTCGGGAGATTGGTGATTGCAGTAGCTGCTGGTCTATCTGGAAGGGGATTATCGCCTAAACAGTTTTTATCCCCTTGTGAGCGAAACGGTCCGTTACACACATCCCCGTGGTGGCGACTTTGCATTCGGATGTCATCCATATCAACTTTCAATGCCAGTTTCTGCAACTACCATGGAGACCAAGGGTAACGGGGAATCAGGGTTCCATTCCGTACAGGGACCCTCAGAAACGGCTACCACATGCAAAGAAGGCAGCAGGCGCGGAAATGACCCACTCCCGACGCGGTAAGGTAGTGACGACAAATAACAATACAGGACTCTTTAGAGGCCCTGTAATTGTAATGAGTCCACTTGAAATCCTTTAACTCTGATCAATTGGAGAGAAGTCTGGTGCAGAGCCACTGACCGGTGCGTGCTGCAGCTGAAACTCCACTATCGCCTGCTGCTGCTCGCAAAGTCTCATGAGGCGGTGAGCGGGTAGGGCGAAGTTACGATGCAGCGCAGACAGGCGAGCAGCAGCAGGGTGACAATGCCAAAAGCGCGCACAGCCGCTACAGTGAATGTTACATCCTGACAGTGTCTGGATCCTGGTCACCGGACTGCCCACCACACTGTGAAACTACAAATGGATTGTTAAATCTGGTACGAACCCAAACTTTGCCGTTCAGGTTCACTCAAGTCTATTATGGATCCTTTGATCGCTACATGTATTAATTGGATAACTGGTAATTCTTGAGCTAATACATGCTGACGAGCGCTAGGGGACGCCTGCTCCGCTTTTGCACCCTGCTCCCTCTTATGCTGTGCTGGTGCCTCTGTGCCACAGCGCCTCTTCCTCCAAACTGCACACGTCACTCGCATGACCTTGATTCCATGTGGGGTCTAGAACATCATTATCCTCCACATCATCTTCCACCCACTCCTCAACCCTGCCCTCCTTGCCGGTATGCACACTGCAGAAAGCCACAGCAGTTGGCACCTCTGTTTTTCCAGCATGTAAAGTCTGCAAAGGACATATGGAAATTGTTTTAGAATTTCCTCCAGGCAACAGTTTTCCCCATAAACTGACCTCTCAGTTTGACTTGCGAGGGTATTGCCCCAGAATTACAATATTGTTGAAGTACCTCTTAGCTATTGATCACTGGTTTAAATATAGCAGCTTGTTATCTGGTAGTTTCTAGTGTAGAAAATATCAATCTGTTTTCTATCATTTTGATCTGTGTAATAAGTGTTGTAGGTCTGAAACAATATTACAAGTTACCGATGTAGTAAATTCTAATCAAAGTTACGCTTCGATTTGACTCTCAGATATGAAGTGAACACCCCAAATATACTATTTAGCGCCCCCCCAAAAAATTTACTTTTTAAAACTCCAATGTAAGCAGCAGATTAGCAGCAAAACAATTATAATGTTTACAAGTGCGCAGTAAGCACACTATTAGACACTTCTATTTAACTCTCAGATATGAAGAACAGGCCCCAAAATGTACTATTTAGCAGATTAGCAGCAAAACAATTAGAATGTTTATAAGTGCGCAGAAAGCACACTATTAGACGCTTCAATTTGACTTTCAGATATGAAGAACAGGCCCCAAAATGTACTACTTAGCAGTTTAGCAGCAAAACAATTAGAATGTTTACCACTGCGCAGTAAGCGCACTATTAGACGCTTCTATTTGACTCTCAGATATGAAGAACAGGCCCCAAAATATACTATTTAGCAGTTTAGCAGCAAAACAATTAGTATGTTTACAATTGCGCTGTAACCGCAGTATTAGACACTTCTATTTGACTCTCAGATATGAAGTGCACCCCACTAATGTACTATTTAGCACCCAAACAATTTACTTTTTAAAACTCCAATGTAACCGCGGTATTTGAAGCTTCTATTTGACTCTCAGATATGAAGTGCACCCCACTAATGTACTAGTTTGCAGGATTCTTTCCTAAGCTGTCCCTATCAGCGGCAGCATCCTCTCCCTACACTAATAAGACCACATGTGCGTGCGGCGCTACGAGACTCCAGGTTATATATAGAGGCTGGGTCACATGCTGCACTGGCCAATCACAGCCATGCCATTAGTAGGCATGGCTGTGATGGCTTCTAAGGGCACACGAGTCAGATGCTTGTTGATTGGCTGCCCTACAGCCTTTCAAAATGTGCCATTAAATCGCTGAACTCCAACTCGAACATACAGTGATATGTCTGTGTTCGGGTCCGGGGTCCAAAAAACCTAATGTTCGGTACAGTTCGGGTACGCTCAACTCTACTTATGAGTATTATCCCTTCCAATATTAACCGTCACTTTGTTCTTTTCTTTTACAGTTTAACACAGATGGAGATGGATTTCTATTCTGCTGTTGATGAATTTTGTTCTAATTCCAGTTTTCGTTGCATTTCAAGATTTAAAAAAAAAAAAAAAATGTCCTGGATGTCAAAGCTCGAAAGAGGTTTTAGATTAGCTGTTACTGCCTTATATACTCTGTATTGGATGCTGATTGGTTACCTGTTTCACTCATGTTTGATTGCATTTTTTTTCATTTATGCATTTAGACTTGTTACCTAACCCTTTCATTGCTGCAATGCTGCAGTAGTAAAGAGAGAGTCGTGCATAATAAGGACCTCCTGTCTGTAATAAAATGTGAAATTAGACAGACTGTATTTTTATATTGCACGGTATCTGGTATATCTACATTGTATCAGTACATACTGGGCACTGTGCAAGATTAATTGTGTTTACATAGCACATTTTTGTTTTGTACTTTATATTTATGGAAGTGTGTTTGATTGATTTTTTTACTGTGTACAAGAGAGTATAATGAGATTTTCCCTTATAATATTTACTGTTAAACATTTAGTGGTAATACCTCTTTAACAGAGTACTAATTAACATATATTACAGTAAAGTAACGCCAGAAGTCCCCTGACGCGCGCGTTTCGCCTCAGCTCCTGGCGTTACTTTACCGCCATTTATCTATTATATTTTAGTATTATCCTGTATCTTCTTTTCTGTCTGATGTCCTGTTAGGCTACCTTTAGCGGGCGTTAGTTCCAGGTGCCCACGAAGGCACATGGGGAGATCTAGGACATAGGATTAGCACCTTTTCTCTGTCTCTGCTTTCTAGTCCAGTACTCTGTTGTATGCTCCTAGAACAGCTGCTTAGTCTCACCTATCTCTCGGACTGCCGTCATCATTGAAAACAGTGCTATATTTTTTGCTATTTGGCACCTGATACTTGAAGCTAGTGCCACATTCATTGCTACCTGGCACCTGACACTTTAGCAGCAGTTCTATACAAGCAGGGATCTATACTGGAATCAGCCCTATTATTTTACCATCTTATTTATTTAGAAAGTGCTATATTTGTTGCTATTTGGCACCTGATACTTGAAGCTAGTGCTACATTTGTTGCTACTTGGCACCTGACACCTTTTGTAGCAGTTTTACACTAGCAGGGATCTATACTGGAATTAGCTCTACTATTTAACTATCCTATTTATTAGCTAGTCATTTAGCAATCAATCTTTGTTAATCCTTACCATCAGCCAGTTACTCTCATATTTATACAGACTTCGACGAGTAGAGTGTCTATATGGGTTATTATAGAATATAATTTGATCCTCTCTCCCATTTGCCTCATTTTTTCCACTCAGCACAGACGTGTGCAGTGTGTTATACCAAACAGTCTTGAGACATCAGAACTTGAGACATCATGGGGTATTATTTTGGTTGATTTCAAACCATTCAATATATGATCCATTCTTCACATCTACACATTAATTTTCTTGTGAGTTTTTAACAAATACATCCAATAAAGTTATTTTTTATTTTCATTTTTACCTTATTCTATTAGTGATTTCTCTGTGCTATATCTGCACATTTATTACTCAGTGATAGCCCCTTCCCTTTTTCTTAAGGTACTCTCTCCACCTCTTTTGAGGATTATAAAGGATCACACCTCTGGTCTCTCAATTATTTTGATTATAATCTTTGTGTGGCCAGTGGATAAATATTGTAGATTTTACTAATGTGTCGCCTACGGATTAGACAAATTTGGTAATTTTTTTCATTATTTGATTTTCTGAATCCTCTACTATGAGATTAGATCATTAATCTGCGCATAATTTTTATTTTCCAGATTCCCAGATATTATGAATAGAATGAGCACATTCAGTACAACTCACCAAAGTTCTCGAAATATGACTCTAGTAAAAAATCGTTCACTGAATTATGCTACTCTGTAGTGTGTAGTGTGTATTAAAACAACAGCTTTCATGATGCTTTGACATTCTAAATACATGCAAAGGCATGCAAAGCATCATGGGAGTTGTAGTTCTATAACACCCCCACCTTACACAATACCTGGCTAAAGATGTGTAAGAAATACAGATGAAAGACTTGTGAAAAGGATTTGTATTTTTAAGTTGTTAAATGGGAATGGAGAAGTGTAAAATGGAATGACAAGATGGTACATCCAGATATGGAGTTATAAAGGGAATATAAGGCTAAAGGGGTAACAAAAAGATGGGTCATAAAATAAATATTTTCAAAGAAACACTATAGGGTCAGGAACACAAACATGTATTACAGACCCTATAGTGTTAAAAACTTGCCCCTCCCCCCCTAAATATAGTAAAATCTTACCTTTATTCCATTCTGCTGGTGCTGGCTCTGCCTCTGATCTGCGAACATCATCATAGGAAAGCATTTGATTGGCTAAGATTGTCAATTTTGATTATCTCAGCCAAGGAGGCGGGACAGGGGCAGGGCCAAACACTGCTTTGGCAAATCAGCATCTCCTTATAAAGATGCATTAAATCAATGCATCTCTATGAGGAAAGTTTAGTGTTTCCATGCAAAATAAATAAATGTTTTGTAAAATGCTGCCTCTTTAGCCACACCCACTCACTCTAGAAAGATACATCCTTATAAAATGAATGCACATAGCTCAGCCACTGACAGCAGTGAATAATCTGAACTGTAAAACAACCTGCATTAGAAGTAGAGGACACCCAGGGAGGCACATAGTAAGAATATCACTACATGCCTATAGTTTCTCTGACTGTCTGCAGCCAGCTTGTAAATTAGAAAGCCGCTCATTCTTTTGGGGCTGAGATGCTATACATACCTTTGATAAGGAATTCTTCCTGGCATGAGGAGTACAGCTAAAGAGGCAGGCTTTGGTGCCGAATTCTGCAAAACATTTATTTTTTTCGTGCAAAAATTACAAAGATTTGAGCATGCAAAAAATACAGCACATTAATGAGGCCAAAATCTATCATCTGAATTTAAATTGTATTGGTTCCTTGAGGGTCCCTTTAAGCTTTCTTCTGAAATGTCTGAGTAGGCTTACACATGCTGCAGTTATATGACACGGAGTTGGGGTATAGTGACATTAGGACTGGCTGTTATGATTTCTTTTTAGTTCGGCCTCGGAGGACTGATCATTTATGCCGTATCCTGTGCCATCATTAATACTGGGAGCCAGAGAAAGTTTGTGCTGCTGGGCAACCAGATCTTGGACTCCCCCACTAGGTCACAGGATTAGATGGGACTACAAGGACCTCGTCAACTTAGAAGAAACTGCACCCCATGCAATGTCTATTTTTAGGTCAGAACATTTATAAAAACTTAATCAATGCCTTGAATTTTAATAGCCTATCATTAAAAAAAACAAAAAAAAAACTTTGTATTGTAGTAGAAATGAGACAATTCCAAAGATTTAATAATAAAAAATATGAAAAGTATGGATCTATTTAGACACTGTTTATTTATTATTCAAAAATCATAAATCTTTACACCATAGAAATGCTATATGTCTAATTATTGTTTAATCCCCAAAATGCACATAGTTAAATACTCTGTTGCCTTGAGTTTTTAATGGTCTTTAGAATCTGCAATGTAATAAACCATCCACTGCATGTTCCTATGCTACATAAATACATTATACACTGTACACGCGGCCAGGAATAGAATCAATATTGGTCGGACATTATTTTACCCATTATTGCTCTATGACAGGGATTGGACTGATTCATGAAAGCAGCATTTCATGATACAGACATATAATACACATTTCTCAAATCAGGACAGACTTTTGGGGTTGTGAACAGTAGTTTTGCAAGGAATGGCCAGTGTCATTCTTTAATTAATGCATCTACAAAGCACAGATGAAAGGTTCTGATTGATCACTGTAGGGATTATTAGTTTATCTTTGCTCTGTATACAGACTGTAAGCTCATTTGGGCAGGGCACATTTTCACAAACTGTTAAAAATTATTTCTTAGAATTGTCTGCATTGTTTTACCTATTGTAGAGCTCTGCACACTATGTTGATGCTTATCAGGGGCCATTTTATTAAGATGCAGGCCCAGCTAATTAAAAAGTGTAATCTTACAACGCTATAAACATTACTAGAGGAAACAACCCAATAAACACAATTTTACACCCGAGAACTTAGAGAAAGTATGAGAGATAAAGGAAAAGATGGATTGGTTATGGTATGGAATGGATGTGGATTGGTTGTGTGTGTATAACTCTATACAGCAGCAATGCGGACTATGCTTGTTTCTTAAAGCTGGGTATGCCCCTTATCAACCTTCTAAATAGGACTGGCTAATTAATTAGTGCTATGATGAGTATGGTATTCTAGGGACTCCAAAGGATATAAATTATGATGTGTGGTAAATATTAACTGATGGCAGGTGCACTGTGGCTATCAGTTATAAAGCAGGTTCTCGAATACTGTATTATAAGTGGAACTGTGGCTGGAGATAAACTATTTACCTCCTAAACATCTGCTGGACAGGACTTTATGGGATGAGTTCAGACCACACAGACCAGAATGAGAGACTCCTGATTAGTGGAGCCAGTTCCTGTTGAGGGCAGGGTCTGCTTATAGCTGCAGAATACCTCTCAGCTGTGCAGCTATAGAATATTTGAAGGTATCTCTAGCATATTGTTAATACATGGTCTATATAATGTATGTTAACAAAATAGGGGGCTTTTTAAAATTGTTTTCCTTTAAATGGACACTATAGTCACCAACAAAAACTTTAGTTTAATGAAGCATTTTTTTTGTGTATTGATCATGCCCCTGCAGTCTCACTGTTCAATTCACTGCTATTTAGGAGTTAAGTCATTTTTGTTTCAGTTTATACAGCCTTAGCCATGCCTCCCCTGACTGTGACTGACAGACTGCCTGAAAAAAATGGTTTAAAATTCAATCTGATGTTAACTTACTTTAAAATGTTTTATCTCCTGCTCTATAAATTGAACTTTAATTACATACAGGAGGCTCATGCATGGTGTAGCTATTAACAGAGCAATAGATAAGAAATTCTAAATTAAATATAATTTGCAATAAAGGTGTAATCATTAGATGACCTTTTACAGGAAGTGTTTAGAAAGATGTGACTAAGGCTGCATTAAAAAAGTGATTAACTTCTAAATTGCAGAGAACTGAGCAGTGAGACTGCAGGGGCATGATCTATACACCAGAACTGCTCATTAAACTAAAGTTGTTTTGGTGACTTTAGTGTCCCTTTAATTTTCCCATTATACCATGGATGTACAATGTGTATGTGTATGTGGGCATCAAGAAGAAGATGAAAGATAATCTGGTTTATGTGTTTAAGGATTGTTGATTGTAATCAGGTTTTATCTGTATGAGCATTGGACAGGACAACTGACAAATACGATGATAATTCAATTTTGTTTTCATTCTGAAAGCATAGAATCACTGCAATCTAACATGCTTTGGCTGTTTTGCAGGATGGTCATTGCTGGTTTTTTCACACAATAATACTTCAATCATTTCATGATAAACAGTTACAGGCAACAAACTAATTACTGAAAATAAAACTAATCAACTATTGTATTTTTTACTATAGCAAAACACAAATAAAATTATATCAGAAACAACCCAGATCAATCGTATTGTAATTATGTTATCAATGTCTATCTCAGAAACAGAAAAAATAAATTGAAGGCAAGTGATATGAAAGTAAAACAATTCTTGTAAAAAGCTGGACATATTGTGCGGTTATAGGAAAGAAAAGATGGAGAACAGTGTCTGTCGTGATTCTCTCCCGCTCCTTACGCAGAAATCTTCATTGTGGCAGAAAAGCTGTAAACAGATAACAGAATGATTACTAAATAATTTGTGCACATTTTTTTAAACATTTTTTTATATCACCAGCCCCCAGCTGCCTTATGTTCTATGAGAGACTCAAAATCCTCTATCCGTGTGCCGTGCGGCAACATATATAGAGTGACCTGCTTTAAAGGGGTTCTCTGTGCAACCCCCTCACGCCTGTCACCCAGAGCGTGTGCAAACTATGTCGGCCACATAGTGTCCCTGCTGTCATGGCGCTCTGTGCGGCTGCACTGCCTGCACACCCCTACAGCCGGCCTTGAGTACAGCTACCACCAGGGCCGGACTGGGATTTCAAAGCAGCCCTGGAAAAAAAAATGTATGCCAGCCCCAAAAGTTCTTGTGCCATGTAATGTGTATGTGTACACTGGCGTACATATAGCGGTCGCAGGGGTCGCAGCTGTGCCTGGCCGCCCTGCAGACCCCTGTGACCAGGTCCCCGCCATCATCATCCGCGGCCACATTTTAAGGTGCCCATCGGGTGGCCCATGCTGTCAGGGCCACCCGATGGGTTTGGATTTTCAGGGGGCCCGGTCAGCACTGCATCATTTTGAGATCATCACACGCTGGGAGGAAGTGACTCTCCGTCACTCATCCCAGCTATCACTGAGAGCCTGCGCGGGAGGAAGCAGAGGAAGTCAGAGTAGGAACTCTGACTCCCATCAACCTTAGCCACCACTGGATCCCAGGGAAAGTCACCCTCCTGCACTTAAAAAGGTAGGAAAAAGGAGGGTGACTTAAATATTGTGTGTTTGTTTGTTTGTATGTATGTATGTAGGTGTCTGTCTGTATTTATGTATGTATGTGTCTTTGTATGTATTTCTTGTGTGTCTGTCTGTGTCTGTCTGTCTGTCTGTATGTATGTATGTATGTATGTTTGTCATGGGTGTGTGTGTCTGTTTTTATGTATGTATCTTGTGTATGTGTGTGCCTGTCTGTTTGTATGTATGTGTGACTGTCTGTCTGTATGTATGTGTGCCGGTCTGTTTGTATGTATGTGTCGTGTGTGTGTATGGGGAGGGAGTTAGAGGGGGGGGCCCATGGATCAGTTTCGAACCGGGGACCCATGGGGTGTGTGTGTGTGTGTGTGTGTGTGTGTGTATGTGTATGTATATATATATATATATATTTTACACACATACATATACAGTTCAATCTTGCCTTGCACTCCTGCTTTAATATAATCACTGTTTTAATACCGGGTGCTAATTAGGCGATTTAGGCAGCCGTCTGGGGCCTCACAGCCACCTAAATCACCTTAGGACAGACTGTGTCAGGTCCTCGGTCAGTGACCGAGGACCCGACTCCAGCAGTGGCCCCAGCGGCTTGCTCTGTATGCCGCTGGTTGTGAGGCCCCTCCAGTCTGCCCAGCCAGAGAGCGCCAATCGCAGAAACGGGTCTGCAGCTCCGCAATGTGCAGAGCTGCAGACCATGTGTCTCGCGAGACCTGGCCAATCAGAGCGTTGTCGCGGGTTACCACGGCAATGCTCTGACTGGATCTTGCAAGATATACAAGATATTATGGCCACCGGACCACCAGGGAGCTATAAAAAGGTATTTAATTCCTTACCAGCACTTCCTCCCTACCTCCCAACGTTATCAACCCCCCTCACTCCACCAATAGCCCCACTCCATCAATACCCCCCTCCCTCACTCTATCAATACCCCCTCACTCCATTAATACCCCCTTCTCTTTATTAATACACCCTCACACCATTAATACCCCTTCCCTCCATTAATACTCCCCTTCCCTCCATTATACCCACCTTCCTCCCTCCATTAATACCCCCTTTCCTCCCTCCATTAATCCCCCCTTTCCTCCCTCCATTAATACCCCCACTCCCCCCCTCCACTCCATTAATACCCCCTCCACACCATTAATACCCCCCTCACTCCATTAATACCCCCTCCCTCACACCATCAATACACCCCTCCCTCAGCTTACTGAAACACACTCACTACCAACACTCACTACACACACTCACAGTATTTAATCCTACCTGGCACTGGAGTATTCTCTGGGAGGCCACACTCTTAGGCCTGTTCCTGCAGCTAGGTCCACTGCTTGCATGCAGGAGGGAGGTGTTCCATGCGGGGGCGCAGCTACAATGCGGGGGAGAGCTACCATGCTGGGCCGGTAAGTGCTAAGGAAGGTGCTGGGAAGGGAGACTCAATGCTCCCTGCTGCTGGCACCAGCCCCCAGCACCTGCCTCCTGAATTCCCTCGGACTGACGGAAGCTGTCACAGTCCGAGGGAAAAATTATTTAAATAAAACATTAGGGCTTCCTGTCGGCCCCAGGTGCCCGCGGCCCACTGGGAAAATTCCCGGTATCCCGGTGGGCCAGTCCGGCCCTGGCTACCACACACACAACCAATCCACATCCATTCCATACCAAAACCAATCCATCTTTTCCTTTATCTCTCATACTTTCTCTAAGTTCTCATGTGTAAAATTGTGTTTATTGGGTTATCTCCTCTAGTAATGTTTATAGCGTTGAAAGATTATAATTTTTAATTAGCTGGGCCTGCATCTTAAGAAAATGGCCCCTGATAACCGCTTTAAAGGAGCACCAAAGAATAATAGGAGACATGTCTTTGGTTTTATTTTCTTCAAAATATCTTCTAATATTTAATTCTATTTTCCTATTTGCAGGATTTTTCAGTAAAATATAATTCAAACACCAGGTGTTACGTGTGTGTTTTTTTTACATCTTCTACTTCAAATTACAGCACTGTGGTCTGTCTAGGTAATTTAGAGTTGAATCTACCCAGATCATGTCCAGTCTGGCATAGGAAAAATGTACCCTGGAGAAATGTGTATAGTCAAAATCTTCAGGATGTTGGATGCTCCTGAAATAGTACCTATCAAACTAATTTTCAATTTTATTTAAGGATTTAACTTGTTTAATTACCATTTTGTTCAATTATACGCCTTTTATATATTTTTGTACTTAAATCCGGTCCAAACCCCGTATTAAAGTCCCCTGCCACAATAATTTGGTCTAACTTTATTTCTTCATTTTTTTCCATTAACGGTCTCAGGTAAGTAGTAGGACATTTATTAGGGAGATAAATATTACATACAGTATAAATTGTTCCATTTAACTTGCAAATTATCAAACGGTATCTACCTTCTGGGTCTAATATCTTCTGGATTATTTCCACTTGTAAAGAATCAGTAAAAAATATAGTCACACCACTTTTTTTTTCTATTTGGGGCATGTAGAATGCTTGTATATATGTATCCCCCCTAATTTAGTTTGTCTGACTGTCTCTAGCGTGTCTTTTTTTAAACAAAACAAAAGTATAGAAATATATTTAATCTTATATATTGAATTAAGACCCTGGATGTTTAACCTCTTCAGGATGGAGTCAGTAGTGCACGTTCTGATCAAAACAAAACGTAAACAAAAAATGGAATTTGCGCTATATGTCTGTCCAACCGTAATTCACCGCTTTCACATTAGGTGCCCCCACACTTCTTATATATTATTTTGTTCAGGAGAAACAGGGCTTTAATTTCTCATTAACTATTCATATATGGAACATAATTTATTATGAATAAAATTTAAAAATTTGAGAAAATAAGATTTTTTTAAAAATTTGTATTTCCGTCTGATATTTTAGTTGTTAATACTGTTAGGTTTTACTGCAAAAAAATGCACATATTTGTAATCACTGATGTCTCACGAGTACAACAATACCCCCCATTAACAGGTTTTATGGTGTTTTGGAAAGTTACAGGGTCAAATATAGAACGTTCCCTTTTCAAATTGAAATTTGCCTGATTAGTAATGTTACCTTTGAGACGGTATGGTAGCCCAGGAATGAGAATTACCCCCATAATGGCATACCATTT
>OW240920.1:17980247-18069363 GCA_933207985.1 Pelobates cultripes
TGGGGGCTGGTGTGGGGGAGGGGTTGGACAGGAGAGGTGGGTGTGGGGGAGGGGCTACACGGGGCCATGGGGGAGGGGCTATAAGGGGATGTGGGGGCTGGGTATGGGGGAGGATGATATGGAGGAGGGGTTACACGGTGGGGACATGGTATGGGTGAGCATAGACATATGGCTGTATGTATTAGGCAGGGGCGGAGTTATATTGGTGGGCGTGGTTATACCGGCAGGAGATGGGTAGCTGTACTGCAGATACTGTGGGCGGGGTTATATCGTCTCACCTCTTGCCCCTGTCATGGAGTGGGGGGGAAAGAGGTGATGGATCTCACCTCTCCTTCTCTCCAGCTCAGCCGCGGCGAGGGAGCTGTCTGCTCTCTGCTCCCTCTCGCCGTTTGCCGATGCCGGGAGCCGGAATATGACGTCATATTCCGGCTCCCAGCTACAGCAGACAGCCCACGTGGCGAGAGGGAGCAGAGAGCAGACAGCTCCCTCGCCGCGGCTGAGATGCAGAGAGGCGCCCGCCTCACTGGACCCCAGGGAAAAGTCCACGCCAGCACTCCAGGTAGGAAGCTGGGTGGACATTTTTTTTAATGAAAATATAATAATTTGTTCGTGTGTGTCTGAATGTGCCTGAGTGTGTCTGAATGTGCCTGAGTGTGTGTGAGTACGCATATATATATATATATATATATATATACACACACACATACACACGCAGAGCCGGCGCTATCTGAGTGCCGGCTCTGCTCTAAGCCTCCATGGGCCGGCGCAGCCTGCCATTCCATCCAGCTCTCCACCTCCCCCTGCACAGCCTGCCATTCCATCCAGCTCTCCACCTCCCCCTGCACAGCCTGCCATTCCATCCAGCCCTCCCCCTGCACAGCCTGCCATTCCATCCAGCTCTCCACCTCCCCCTGCACAGCCTGCCATTCCATCCAGCTCCCCACCTCCCCCTGCACAGCCTGCCATTCCATCCAGCTCCCCTGCACAGCCTGCCATTCCATCCAGCTCCCCACCTCCCCCTGCACAGCCACCCATTCCATCAAGCTCTCCACCTCCCCTGCACAGTCTGCCATTCCATCCAGCTCTCCACCTCCCCCTGCACTGCCTGCCATTCCATCCAGCTCTCCACCTCCCCTGCACTGCCTGCCATTCCATCCAGCTCTCCCCTGCACAGCCTGCCATTCCATCCAGCTTCCACCTCCCCCTGCACCGCCGCCATTCCATCCAGCTCTCCCACACCGCCTGCCATTCCATCCAGCTTCCCCTGCACCCATTCCATCCAGCTCTCCCTGCACCAGCCTGCCATTCCATCCAGCTTCCCCTGCACCGCCCCTGCCATTCCATCCAGCTCTCCCCTGCATATTCCATCCAGCTCTCCCTCCCTGTACCGCCTGCCATTCCATCCAGCTTCTCCACCTCCCCTGCACAGCCTGCCATTCCATCTAGCTTCCACCTCCCCCAGCACAGTCTGCCATTCCATCCAGCTTCCACCCCTGCACAGCCTGCCATTCCATCCAGCACTCCCCCTGCACAGCCTGCCATTCCATCCAGCGCTCCACCTCCACCTGCACAGTCTGCCATTCCATCCAGCCCCCCCCCCCCACTGCACAGTCTGTCATTCCATCCAGCGCTTATTAAACAAATCTAACTCCACTAGTTTTGTAGTAAAATTAGCAATTACCTTATGAAGGAGAAGTCTTGATGCCACAGACCCTTTAAACCAGTGGGTGCCCGAGATATTCGAGTTTCTCCTACTCCAGTCTACCAAGGCCTCTAGCACCTTTGTGACAAAAGAAAATGGTGCTCCACTGGTGGCGTCCTCCGAGGAACAGTACAATGAGCTGCCATTGTAGCAGACTCCATTCCCTTGTGTTCGGTTGTCCGTACCCTCTTGTTCATCTCCTGAATGACTGGTGTGTGGTCCCCTCGTTATGCCCCAGCGAACACTGACCTCCCCAGCTTGACACATTTGCTTGAATGCTTTCCCTGGGTGGCTGCCATTTGTATAACCAAACGCACATGGTCCAGTGTATGGCGGTCATTTTGTCTCCTGAATGGAGGCGACGGTACCTGGTTGTCGAACACCTGGAACTATTTTTGGCCTCGCATTTCTGCGAACCCGAGTGAAGTTTGTACCACTGCCTGTTCAACTTCCCGACTATCTAGATGAACGACGTTCGGGAGATATGATCTACTGAACAGGGGAAGCATTGGCTCCATAGCAGCCAGGGGGAGCGTACGTCGGTGTTTGCACAGGTATCCAATCCTCTGAACTGTTTTGGGCTATCTCTTCGTGGCTGGTCGGTCAAAAGTTTGCTAGACAATAACTTTCGTTCTACGAAACCGATCTGAGCGCTTTTTGGATATGTTGTGCGCTCATATCGGGGCTATTCGGGGATATAATTTGTGTGGGGTTCCTGTATTATTTTATGTATTTTTGGGATATTGTAAAATATATATGTAAGTTTCTGTGAGAAATAATTAATTTATCCTAATTTGAGCTCAATTATCTCCCAAACACAAAGGCTTGGGAAGAAAACCCTTATAATTTTGATTTAGAAACCCCATGCTAGGGGCAATGTATAAAAGTCATGTGTGGCAAGAGTTGTACTCCCAGAATTGTGTGTCATCCAGTTGCTGGGAAGGAGGTGGGCTATTTACTTGGCATTTTTCTTGTTCCTGATTCTACTCTTGGTGATCCAGTGGAGGAAAGTCCCTGCTAGGATAGGGGGCCAGCTATTTGCGGCAGACATTGCCAAAGTCTGGGAAGAAATACACACTGTGGAGGGACGTGTCAAGGCAGTGGAGGGGTACACAAAGGGCCTCACTTCGTAATGCCTTACACTAGAGAACCTGACTGCAGAGCTCCAAAGAACCCATAGAAACATAGAATGTGACGGCAGATAAGAACCATTCGGCCCAGGGCCGGACTGGGAAGAAAATTAGGCCGGGCATTTTTTAATTACAGCAGCCCACTTAAAAGGGTGCGGGGCCAGATAGGGTTTGTTTTGTCATCACCAATGACAAGCATGCCCCATCACAAAGTGAGCATGTCGGTTTAATGCTCTTCCAGGGTAGATCATGCGCAGAGCTCTGCTGAAGAGCTCTGGCATGAGAAAAAGACCCTGTATTTGTTTTGCACAGCGTAAGCAAATTCAATAACATGCTTGCACTGTGTTTGCTTGAAATTTGTCTCTGGTGCCTCCATATTTGGGATAAAAAAATGCTAGGAAAGCATATTGTGCTGTGTGTGTGTGTGTGCTATGTGTGAGTGGGTGCTGTGTTTGCGTGAGGGTGCTATGTGCATGTGAGGAAGCTGTGTGTGCCAGGGGTGCAGTGTGTGTGTGTGAGGGTGCTGTGAGTGTCAGGGGTGCAGTGTGTGTGTGTGTGTATGTATGTGTGTGCTAGTGAGGGTGCTGAGTGTGTCAGGGGTGCAGTGTGTGTGAGTGATGGTGCTGTGAGTGTCAGGGGTGCAGTGTGTGTTTTAGGGTGCAGTGTGTGTGTGTGTCAGGGGTACAGTGAGTGAGGGTGCTGTGAGTGTTAGGGGTGCAGTGTGTGTGTGTGTGAGTGAGGGTGCTGTGAGTGTCACGGGTGCAGTGTGTGTGTGTGAGTGTTAGGGGTGTATTCTGTGTGTGTGGGTGAGTGAGGGTGCTGTGAGTGTTAGGGGTGTCTGTGAGGCTGCAGTGATTTGGGTGATTATATCCCCCCTCCCCTTACCTTATGCCTGGGAAGGGGGGGGGGGGGATCCTGCTACTCCTGCCGCCATCCATCCCTGGTGGTCCTAGTGGTGAGTGAACTCTAGCCTGTGAGGCTAGAGTTCACTCTCGCGAGACCCGGAGCGTTGCCATGGCAACGCTACGAATATCGCGCGAGGAACCTGGCGGAGCTGTAAGTTAGAGCTCTTCCGGGTTCCTCTGCTGGCGGGCTGGCTCCCTCCCTCTCTCCCCGCCGGCGGCCGCAATATACTGCATGTGGGCCGGTGAGGGAGATCTTTGATCTCCCTCACCAGCCCGCCATGGACTACTGCAGGGCCGGCGGTCAGATAGATCCTGTGATCTCCCCTGCTGGCCTTGCCCCATGACCTCCGCGGCCCACCGGGCATTTGCCCGGTGTGCCCGATGGCCAGTCCGGGCCTGATTCGGCCCATATAGTCTGCTTAATTTTCTAAATACTTTCATTAGTCTCTGGCCTTATCTTATGTGTCACATTTTAAGCCTGCTTAAGCGTGCTTAAACTCCCTCGCTGTGTGTGACGGGGCTCACTTACTCCGACCGAGTACCTCCACCCAGTGCACTTCCTAGTTGGTTTCAGGGACCCTGGAATGCTTTAGCCGAAGCTTGACTGGGGTCTCTCCGTGGCTCTCCCACCGGCTAGACTGTAGCTCTCTCCATGCAGGCTTATATCGTCCCCTCTGCAGTTCTCCTTCCCAGGCAGATATCCACACCTCTGCCTGCACTGTGAATACCTCTTGCCTTTATAAATCACTTGTGGCTCTCAGATCAAGTAAAATGCAAGTGAGTACTCCTATTAATATTTAAGAAATTAATAAGGTAAGATAAATATAGTAAAAAATATTTTTTAATAAATTAAATACACAAAAAGAGGACAGGCTCTGAAACGACTCGATTAAAACTGTAGGGTTTTTGCACAAACCACAGCAAGGTATCTATGATATGTATTTATGCTGTATTATTATTATTGCCATTTATATAGCACCAACAGATTCTGTAGCGCTTTACAATATTATGAGAGGGGGATTTAACTATAAATAGGACAATTACAAGAAAAGTCCTGTAAGCGCGAGCTGGCCATACGTGTGCGAGCAGTGGTCAGGAGGTGGTCACGGGCAGAGCGGAGGGAACGAGGAGGGGCATACCTATGGATTTGTGAAGAGAAATAAGAGGGGCTAGAATTGTTCAGTGCTTTATAGGTATGGGTTAGCACTTTGAATTGACTCCTATAGGATACAGGGAGCCATTGTAAGGACTGGCAGAGGGGTGAGGTGTGAGAGGACCGACTAGACTTTCTTTGAAAGTATTAGATAGGCATATACCAATAAACATATTGTATAAAATATTCAAAATGTATTATGTTTAAAACACAAGTATTCCTAACTATTGCTATAAATAGCTGCTAAGACAGTCAAAATAAGTGATGATGGGTTCCAATAATCACTAAATGATGCAACAGAGTTAGTGATAAAAATAAAGTAAAATGTTCCTGTGGAATATATTACCACTCCTTCACAGGCAGCAAGACCCATATGGCAATTGGAGGCTTAAAGGACCCTCCCGCCCGGCTCTGGGGAGAGGAAAGGGGTAAAAACGTATCTTTTTCCAGCGCTGGACGGGGAGCTCTCCTCCTCCAATCCTACTCCGTTCCTCCCATTCGGCTGAATGCGCACGCGCGGCAAGAGCGGCGCGCGCATTCAGCCAGTCGCATAGGAAAGCATTTACAATGCTTTCCTATGGAGGCTTGCGTGCTCTCACTGTGATTTTCACAGTGAGAATCACGCAAGCACCTCTAGCGGCTGTCAATGAGACAGCCACTAGAGGAATTGGAGGAAGGATTAACCCATTTGTAAACATAGCAGTTTCTCTGAAACTGCTATGTTTATTTTAAAAAAAGGGTTAATCCTAGAGGGACCTGGCACCCAGACCACTTCATTAAGCTGAAGTGGTCTGGGTGCCTAGAGTGGTCCTTTAACTGCTGGATGATATCCTTATGGAGGCTGATAATTTAAAAGCTTGTTCTTGTGTCCAGATGGATACTTTTGTAGCAGATGGATCCCTTAAATGCAAGAATCCCAACTGCAGTGAAAGTTTCTTGGAGCAAGCAGTAGGCTTTAGTAAGCACTGTAGATAAATCTCAGAAACTCTGTTGCAATTAGCCTTATCTCCACTTCAACATGTTTCACCCAATCTCAGAGGGCTCAAGGAGATAACAGCACATCAAAGTCTTTTATATCCATTATGTTTGAAAATTGTCAGTTTCTTAAAGGTGTAGTGTGTTTTCTGCTGGGGCAGAACTTTTCCTGTGCTTAACTCCAATATTGCACATTTGATGTTTTCTGTGGTTATTTTGTAAGTTTTGTGAACTACTAAAGCAATCAATACAGAAAGTTAACAATATAGATAGGACTAAAATTCTTTTTCCAGAACATCAAAGAATACAAAAAGAGATTTTTATTTGTCCCTTGATATTTAACTATAGTGCTCAATCAAAATTTCTAAATAGAACTATCCATAAAAATTGGCACTTACTGTTACAAGACCCTGTTTTAGGCCAACTTCTTTCTCCAAACCCAAAATTATTTTCCCTAGGAACACCTACTATTAAACAGAAATTGGTCCATAGTTTTAAGCCCCCTGACCCAGGACAACACTTTTTAAATAACCAAAAGGCTTTTTACAAATGTGGGCAGTGCAATGTGTGCAAAACAATAGGTCCACCATTCGCAAAGACTTCAAGTTTTTACTCATTTAGGACAAAAAAAAACCACACAATTGAAGACTGCATCACGTCACTCAAAACAAGTATTTTATTTGCTAGAATGTGGATGCGGTCTTCAATATGTGGGGCAAACCAGGAGAAATTTGAAAATAAGACCTAGGGAACATGCCTATAATATAAAACGAGGATTTTTAAATCACACCCTATCTAAACACTTTTTAGAATGCCATGATAGTAATCCCAACACCCTAAAGTATTGTGGCATACAGTTAATTCAATTACCCTGCAGAGGGGGCGACTGTTGTGGTCGTGACCTAAATATGAATATTAATCTCTTAATACATAATAATTAAGCAATACGGAACAACATTAATATTTTTATAATTCATGGAATTATGGTCGAATATGTGGATAGAAAATACACAAAACGTTGTAATATTAAATGTATATTTAATATAACTATAACAAATAAACAGATGCTAGCAGAATGTCAATTTACTACAATTATGTTACAATCAACATATTATTACAAAAGGTTGCTACATGTTACACAAAAGGCTATTACAATTGCTAAATGTTCATTTTACTTACAAGGCCCCAGCCCTTTGGCTGGGGCTAAGTCAGAGCTGGTACTACATCTTAGGTTCAGTCAGTTACAGGCAAAGGGAGAGAGTTTTCTCCTCCATCTGGTTTTATTCAGTGTAAGTAGGCTGGCCTGTGATGTCACTGCCAGAAGCACATGTCTTCCTACACACTCCCCCTAGTGGTGCCCCCAAAGCATTACACTAAATATGCTTTCTTTATGATGTAAAGTCATTAATTAATAAATACCATTACAAACCACCCTTTGACTTATGTCATAAAACAAGCATTTATAAAACCAGTACATTTTGAATCTTCCCCATTTTAACACTACCTACCCTACAACAAAACCCACCTTTTGAAGAACGATACCCATTTACCCATTAATTATTACCCATTAACATTTTATTGCTTATATAAATGTTCACCATTGAGCACATGCATTACCAGTTGGGAAATAGGCACATACCCACCCTTATAATAATGAACAACTCAAACCATGTTTTATTAGATTAACCAATGATATTGTGTTCATGTGAGGATGTGTTTTGGAGCTTAATATAGTATTAGACACCACAAACTCATAACACCTATGAATCATGGCACAGACCGACTCGATTTCTGTAGCCTCTGGCTGGTCTGTGTGCCTGGAATTTTCAGAAACATTAGTCCTGGAAACTGGAATACTCTATTCTTTGACAGTCTCATAGAACATACGCATGGAGACAGGGATGAATGAAACAGTTCATGTGATCAAGGACTTTTGTGTGTTTGTGGTCACATTGTTTTGTTTTTTCTTTCTTTATACCATTAACCACCTTGACGTAACAGTTTCCTGCTCCTGATGCATTTTGTTCTGACTCTCACCACTCCTAGCTGCAATATTTTTTCTCCTTACAGCAACAGTTGAGCATAGTGTCCAGTGCTTCTTCTTCTTCTGCTTAAAATATCCTTGCTTGAAAGTTCTTGAATGAAAACACAGGCAATGACGAACACAAACATAAATAATAACTGTGCCAATCTTCACAAGTACCATTTGACTGTGGTGTCTTAACCATATTTTTTCCTATGGCGTTTGGATAAATACCTACACACCTCTCTTCACATCCAGCACACTCCTGATTCACAGATAAACACAATATCACTGCTGTATCTACCAATTTAACCCAAACACTCGTTATTACTGCTGCATTTACCAATTTAATCTAAACACTCGTTATCACTGCTGTATTTAACCAATTTAATCTAAACATTAACCAAAACAATTACATTCCTATTTACCACCCTTCTATTTAAACATGTATAGATAACCCAAAATGCCTACTTTCTCTTATCCCTCTAATCATTCTTCCGTTTTTTGGTTTTTTTTGAACTGCAACCACTCATGCACTTTACACAGACACAAATCAAGCACCTACTGGACAATGGGGTTCCCTCGTTAGAGCCCTCCCACCCCAGTTTGGTTTACACAAAAATACCCCCTGGTCCCTATGGGTCAATTCCCCCCTTTCCCAGGCAAGCATACATACATACATACATACAACAATAATAATACATAAGGGTTTCAATTGCAATACAATCACTAGAAATAAGAGAACAGTATGCACAAAATCATAGCATAGACATGTTAAATAGACAATAAAATAAAACATTCAATAGCTCATCAAAGGTCAACATTTAAACACTGGTCTCCATCTGATATTCTATCTGTGTTCCAATGTCCACCCCTGGTTTCTGCTATATCTGAAAAGGTTAGGAAACAGATCAGGATTACTTTCCTAGTCACTTATAGCGTATACTGCCAAATCCTTTACTTAGCATATATACATATATACACATATAAATACATTCCTTAAACTTTTCATTTTATAAACAATTTGTTCAACAAGGTAACTTTCTTAATTTTCTACTTGGCTCTTAAAATAAACAATCAGCTAATAGCTGCTTTCTGCATCTTCTCTGCAATTCAGGAAACACATTTCTAGCCAACCTAAACATGTTTAATAACTCTCCACCCTTTGGTTAAATTATAGAGGAGTGAACCACAACACCTCTTCCGCCTCTGAAAGGATATAGGTCAATATGTCTCAAAGTTCAACACTTCTGACAGCTATGAGTGACTCCCTATTAATTTCTAGCCTTTCCACGGACATGCTTGCACCTCGCAGCTAAGGGTCTGCACAACTAACCACCCTGTGATGGCAGTGGCTTTCCGCATGGGGGTGACCGCCCCCGCAAAATTATAGAGGAGCAAACATACAGCAGCCTCTTTTCCGGCTCGATTAAAGGTTCTGGGCCAATATGTCTGCAATTTAACCAGTACACTCACGTATCACTTATTGTATATTTCCTGGTCTCTCAGGAATTTCTATTAAATAGCGTATCCCCTTCCCAGGGCAATATACAACAAAAACTAGTCACCAAGGGTCTCTATGGTCATGATAGGCCACCCTACCACTAGTGTAATACGCCCTTTTTTAAAAAATATATTTCCTGGTCTCTCAGAGATTTTGCCTATCCCTTTCCCAGAGCAATATATATATAAACAATTACAAATAAGTTACAAAACGCTACTTATAAGTAATACAGGGTTTCAAATAATAATACAGGATAGAACTGCACAACAACTATTGGGTATGCTCCCCCTTATCCGGACACGTTTAAATACCCCCTAGCTCAGGTTCCCCACCCGCTACTGTAACTAAAATCACAGCCCACGTTATGGAGGTTCACCCGCTAGGCAGATACACCCTAATTCAAAGCATGGAAATATTAAAATCAGTTATAGATGGCTTCTAAAATAATATAAATCTTAATCTGAGCCCCTACACTTACTTTGTTAAAAATGCTAACTTGTTAAAATATTCAGACTAAATAGGACAAAGGAATTATTTTACCATTTTTTCAGTTCATTTGTTACCAGTTCCTGCATATGTCCAGTAATTCCTTAGTCCTGGATAATAAAGCTGAAAAACACTCCACAAATTGATTAGCTTAGGCAATTACATTTACAAAACAATGCAGTTTATTTTTTCTCATACAGGCAAGACTACCCACCCCCAACAAGGACAAATTCTCCCCCAGCTGTAGCTGAAAAGCATGGTCACACAGCTGTTAAAGGTGGTCTCTCCTTCATGAGTCAAAATCATATATATATTTATACTAATATTCTGTGTATACGCACACATAAATCTATTATTCACTGAATCTGCTTTACTAAACGTATCTTTTTCTTAACTACTAATTTACTAGACAAATCCATGAATGCCAAACAAATGTAAATTAGTACACAAACAGGGTCAAATTTAGCAATAAAACCTGGTGAACTAGTGAAAAAGTCTTTTCCTATGCAAATGGTAGCAAACAATGAAGCTAGGCCTCATCTCATTCACACCATGTGGTCAATGGTGGATTAAAATCCACATGGTCAGACAAAAAGTAAAATTGTTTTTTGTTTTATATATAAAAATGACCAAAGGTTGGTAAAACGTAACAAGCAACACAATAATTCATCACTATGTTCTTACAACAAGAGATACCTTAAAAAACAAATATCTAATCCCTATCTGCTATCTGCATTCATTCCATTAAAACCAAATCCTCATTCATTTATTCATTTGTATACAGACAGACAATTTACTGTATTATTTAAGCAAAATGCATAACATTTATATTTTCCCCAATATTCAAGCATAATCCTGCCGACTACGCCAAATGTTGTGGTCGTGACCTAAATATGAATATTAATCTCTTAATACATAATAATTAAGCAATACGGAACAACATTAATATTTTTATAATTCATGGTATTATGGTCGAATATGTGGATAGAAAATACACAAAACGTTGTAATATTAAATGTATATTTAATATAACTATAACAAATAAACAGATGCTAGCAGAATGTCAATTTACTACAATTATGTTACAATCAAAATATAACTATAACAAATAAACAGATGCTAGCAGAATGTCAATTTACTACAATTATGTTACAATCAACATATTACTTACAAAAGGTTGCTACATGTTACACAAAAGGCTATTACAATTGCTAAATGTTCATTTTACTTACAAGGCCCCCAGCCCTTTGGCTGGGGTTAAGTCAGAGCTGGTACTACATCTTAGGTTCAGTCAGTTACAGGCAAAGGGAGAGAGTTTTCTCCTCCATCTGGTTTTATTCAGTGTAAGTAGGCTGGCCTGTGATGTCACTGCCAGAAGCACATGTCTTCCTACACACTCCCCCTAGTGGTGCCCCCAAAGCATTACACTAAATATGCTTTCTTTATGATGTAAAGTCATTAATTAATAAATACCATTACAGCGACGTAACGAAAATTTTGACCAAACAAGAGACTTTCTGGATTTTTAACCTTAAAACTCTAGTCCTGTTTGGTCTAAATGCAGAACTAGAATTAAGTAACATTTGTATGAGTCATTTTAGGTCAGTTATACTTAGATTATTGTTAAGGCAGTCCTTTTTTTTTTTTTGGAAAAATAAATTACTTTTTAAAAATTATTTATTTATTGTATATACATCATATTCTCCTTATTTAGTTGAGACTTTTTAGTTCTCAATTTTCAAAATCTACCTCCTTTATGCACTGATCCAAATAGGAGACATATGTATTGCAAATGATTACATAAACTTAATCATGAATCTCTTTAGTATTATTTTATTTATAATATCTTTACTTGTTTTAACTAGTATCCGTATGTCTTGAAGATTTTATGATTTCGGTGTAGAATATATTACAAAAATGCATATTCAAGATAAAATATATAATTGATATAATTAATGGATTTGGTATCAAAAAGTACGAAAATGTAATAGAGAACTCATAATACCGTGGTCCAAAGAATAATTATAAAAAGGACCTTGAATTTAAACTTCACAAAACTTACAAAATAACCACAGAAAACATCAAATGTGCAATATTGGAGTTAAGCACAGGAAAAGTTCTGCCCCAGCAGAAAACAGACCACCTTTAAGAAACTGACAATTTTCAAACATAACGGATTTAAAAGACTTTGATGTGCTTGACACGAACGCACCCTACTCCAAGAGTGTGCGTGACGTAGTTGTGGTGGTGAAAGGGTTAAAGTTCACTATTTGTCTGCAGTAGACCGGAAATAATGCTGGAAATTAACACCACCCACACTTAAACATAATAATATAACGTTTACTATTTTAATGCTGCCACCACCAAGACGATTTATAAATGGGGTGCCTTGGTCCACCAGGTAAATCAGTAATAAAACCCACCAAATATGACTTAATACAATACTTAAGGAATTGCAAAAATACTAACTAGTCTCTTCAGGTAACGTGATTCTTAACCAGACAAAGGCAGAACTTAATAAATAAATGTTTATTATGAGCAAAAAATAGTCACAGTGCATATAACAATATATGATAAACAAATTATTTACACCAACAACAGATAAAAACAAAAAGGATAAAATACAGAAGTCCTAGTCCAGGGGCTCTCTGGCAAGGAAAGATGGTGACTCACTTAGAATTAGATTCTGACTCCCAAGCAAGTACACGAGCACCCTTCAGGATCATTAGAGATATACCCTGTGGATTACCACGCCTCACCCAGAGGTGGAGTTAAGGCGTATCTTTAGAGATACTAAGTGACCACTCCCTTGTATCCAGACCCACATCAATCCAAATGTAAACATTTGGTTGTATCTTCTCTTATGTACCCGCCACAGAAATAATAATTGTCTCTATGAATTTATTATTTTACCATTCTATACATATGTTGCATGCCGGCCTTGCGATCCGATAGGACGGACACCACAATTTCTTCCCCTATGATCAAGTTAGGCCACTCATGTCTGGACTTGTTTAGAAGATGGTGCTTGCCACCTTCCAAATATAACAAAGATGATGCTTAATTATTATTCTGTGGGGTAAATATGAATGTTTTTATCTTTCCTCTGGATATGATACTGAAACAAGGCTTGAACTATCACTTACAAGGTACATGCCAAATGGATGAAGGGACATTAAGACTTTTTCCAAGTGTAGAACCTCACACCTCGCAGAGCCTTGATTACTTCACATCCATATGGTAAAATCCTTTTCACACTGCTATGCCATTCATACTAACCCTTCTGTCATTTGACCTCTGTGGGGGTCCCAGCTTCAAAAGATGTAACCCCTGTTGACCTCGACAATACCATCTCTGCTATTTACTACACAAATTACATTATAGGACAATATTCCATAGTGTAATAATAAACAGGGCCGCCATCAGGGGGTGACAACCATGATGGTTGTCATGGGCCCGGCGGTCCTGGGGGGCCCGGGTTGCTTTGGCAGTCCTGGGCCCCACATTACCACTCTGCACATATATATAGCGATAATCGCTATATATATGTGCAGCTGCGGGCCCCCCTGGCTCCCTGTATTTGCAGAGGGGGCCAAGCAGACTGCAACTGTACCTTACAGCTCTTCCCTCTCTCTAACTCCCATGAGACGTGTGGCCGTCAGAGCCTTGCCACGGCTTACCGTGGCAAAGCTCCGTGCGGCACACACGTCACGCTCGTGGGAGTTAGAGAGACGGAAGAGGTGTAAGGTACAGCTGCAGTCTGCTGCCCCCCCCCTCCCCCTGCAAATACCACGCCACTGGAACACCAGGGATGGAATCTCCCCCCTCCCTGAACCAGGTAAGAAGCAGGGAGGAGGAAATAGCTTTTATTAGATTTATTGTTGGGGGAGGGTGGGGGGGGAATTCTCAGTTTACATGTATACACTAGTAAAAACACACACACACTCTGCATTCACTACACTAACACACACACTGCATCCACTACACTAACACACACACTGCATTCACTACACTGACACACACTGCATTCACTACACTGACACACACTCTACATCCACTACACTGACACACACTCTGCATCCACTACACTGACACACACTCTGCATCCACTACACTGACACACACACTGCATCCACTACACTAACACACTGCACCCACTACACTGACACACACACTGCATCCACTACACTGACACACACTCTGCATTCACTACACTAACACACTGCACCCACTACACTGACACACACACTGCATTCACTACACTGACACACACTCTGCATTCACTACACTGACACACACTCTGCATTCACTACATTGACACACGCTCTGCATTCACTACACTGACACACACTCTGCATTCACTACATTGACACACGCTCTGCATTCACTACACTGACACACACTCTGCATTCACTACACTAACACACTGCATCCACTACATTAACACACTGCATCCACTACACTGACACACACTCTGCATCCACTACACTGACACACACTCTGCATTCACTACACTGACACACACTCTGCATTCACTACACTGACACACTCTGCATTCACTACACTAACATAATGCATCCACTACATTGACATACACTCTGCATTAACTATACACACAGCATCCACTACACAAACATCCTGTATTCACCGTACACACACTACAACCACCATACATTCAAACACTCTGCATTCGCTATACAGAGACACTGCGTCTAATACACTACTACATCCACTGCATCCACTAAACACATTGCATCTAGTACACACAAACACCACATCCACTACAAAAACACACACTACATCAGTGTACAAACACTACATCCACTACTCAAACACACTCTGTGTTCACTACACACACTGCATCTGCTACACAAACACACACTCTGCATTCACTGCACAAACAGTATCCAATACACACAAACACTACATCCATTACACACATTCTAATTCACTTCCATTAAACACACCACATTCAGTCGTGCATCATTGACAGCGGAGTCCTGTGGGTGGGCCGGGGGGAGTGATCAGCACAATAATACCGTTCCTTCCCTGACACCACTCTGGGCTAATAGTCAATCCCCCTCTGAGTAATTTCTAGACAGAGCATGGGAAATAGAACCCTAAAACCCTTCCCCAGACACAGAACCCCACAACCATAACCCTGAACAGTTCATCTCTTTAGCTACCCATTGCCAAAAGAGCACCTTGATACCAAACACGGTGTCCAATCACTGCCCAGTTAAATGTCTCTAACAGGGTGCTACTGCACCGTAACTGGTTGGCTGGCATCCTGGGTGCTTGGGCATGCTGCATCTACTCGGTAAGGGTGGAGACTTCAGGGCTGATGACAATAGGTTTTTTTAGTGTGTGTGCTTTCCAGTGTGTTCTGTGACCAGGTCCATATTCTGTAGGGTGGAGGTTGGCATCCAAGCCTCTCCATGAGCCCAGTAAAGGAGGCTCCAGTCAGAATACACAATGTTGGTTCATAGAGAAAGTAAGTGAGCCTATGTACATAATGTTGGCATTCTCAGTGAGTGGATATTGATTGTCTCTCTCTTATTAGATGTGGAGTCTCACAGACCCCAGCATGTATTGATTTATTCATTTTAGTTTTCCTTTTAGTGCACCAGGGGAGAGCAGCACATCACACAACTCTACACTGACACGCTGAAAGGATTACTTTGACAAATAAGGTCACCAATAAGATCTTTACCATGATATCAATAGATGTAGCATTTACGTAAAAAAAAACAAAAAAACAGCCTTTTCAAAGCTTCTGAAACCATACCACCATTTGGTAAATAGCAAATTATATCAGGGTGTCTACATGATTCCCTAAGGAGCAAACCTTGTACTAACTGGTATTGTGGTAAAGTTACTCCAGTTAGCAAATTGTGTTTGTGGTGTAAGTTTGCAACAATGCTAATTTCAACAACATTGAGCTTTAGTAAATCAACATGTTAATATCTACATACTTCCTCCAGAAACCATTAAATGTGTTTACATCTTTTCCCCCATTCTCTTATCTCAGTTCGCCCAGAAGTGAAGGTTTCCAGTCAGCAATCAGATGGGGTCACAGAGCTTCACTGCCAGGTGTGCGGGTTTTACCCCCGGGATGTGGATGTGAATTGGAAGAAAAATGGGATAGAGATTCACTCGGATGAGGCCAAACAGGTTCTCCCCAATACTGATGGTACTTATCAGATCAGGGCCACGGTGGAAGTACAACCAGTGAAGGGAGAGAGTTACGCTTGCCATGTGGATCACAGCAGCCTGAAAGAGCCACTCATTGTGATATGGGGTAAGTGTCAGCTGTAATTAATGTAATTACTCCCCAATCTTACTGTCAATGAGAATGGGATTTGGATTCTCTATTTTAGTGTGTATATTTTATTTTCTGACGCAATTAATTAAAGAAAATCCTTGATCTCAAGAAATATGTAAAAAAAAAAAAAAATACACATTTTAGTTTCGGTTCTAAGAAAAGGAACAGTTCAACCACCATAGCAGCCTATGCTTGTTATTAGAACAGGGTTGTGACTAGGTTCCAAAAATACCCGGGTCTGACCCCAAACAAGGTTTGATTACCACTTTCCCAAGGTCTCACCATTGTCTCCTCCCATGCTCCTCAGACTGGATGTGGCAGATGCTACCACGGGTCCCATGCACCAGGTAATTAGCTACGCCTTGCTAAAATGGTTTACCTTACTGTGGGATGGAGTCAGGGCACTCCTGGCACCATAACTACTGCAGCCTGCTGGTGTGTTCCTTTAAGACATGGTCACATGAGAGGTTTATCATAACTCTGTAAGGCCATGAGCAGGGTACAGATTCACACCCACAATATCATCATACATTGTAATTAACCACAGATATAGGATTGTATGTAAAATATGTGAAGATATTTGGATTGCAGTTACTTTTCTTCCAGCTACTCTTTTCAATACAATCTCAGAGCATCTTAATATATTCTCCCAGCAGCTGCTGTCAGGAAATGATACCAGTGATAACATGACATACAGGCAGAATAGGACATTTTAACAACTTCTGTTAATATTTATTTATTAGGCTATTTATCTGTAAAGAAATATAAGAATATTTTATTTCTGTTATTCAGGTCCCAAGCCAGATAGTGGGAATATTGGCGTGATTGCTGGTTGTGTCGTTGGTGCACTGATCGTTCTCGTTGCGCTTGGAGTTGGGATTTTTCTGTGGAAGAAGAAGAGTTCAGGTAAGACACACAGACAGGAGGATGATGTCTATACACCGGGCTATATAGAGCATTCCTAATGGGTTTACACTGTGTAATCACTGGCCCTTTACTGTATCTGACTGATAGGGCTCCAGTTTTCATCCTTATTTCTAATTCTGTTATTCCCTTTTGCTTTTCAGGAAGGAAACCAGATTATGCTCTTGGTAAGTTACATAATTATTCTGTTAATACAATAATATTGTGCTGTGCGTAAACACAGCTGTTACATTGGGACATCGCGTAAAGGAACACTATACGGTTATAGAGACATTTTTTAAAAATTTTTTTTGTAAATCTGTTTTTATTGAGTTATATAGAGACAGAACAGCTAATTTCAATGCAATCATAAGCAGGTTAAGGTCATGCACGACCTGTTTGTACCTGCTATAATGTATTCAGATGTACAACGAGTATAACATTCAGTATCAGTAATAATCAGTAATCTTCCTAAGTCAAAGCGGTGTGAACAACCATAACTCAGCAACTATAAATAACTTTCGCACATCTCCCACCGTTTCAGCTCAGTGCTTATGTATGTAGCACAGGGGGCTTACCGCGGGCTCTCCATGTCATGTGTGTGGCTTATCATTAGAGGCATGACTGCCCGTTAGGTCTGTCAGTTGGCGTGTAGTAATGGTGATGGCTAAGTGCTGTTTCAGTTATCCACGATTCAGTTAATCTTATGCCTCCATGCGGTATATGTGGTATGGTTCAAGGTTTTCGTTGCCTGAGCTACCCTGGCGCCCTTTGTTACATATGATTGTGTACGCCTTTGTCTCATCTAGTGATTTATCCATGAGGTGTGACTGAAGTGGTAGCTTTTTGGTGTGTTTTTCTCCCCCTCACCCTGATTAGTCTAGATCAGGCTGAGAGCATGTCTCTATAGTGTGGTTGTCTTTGAGCTGGCTGTGTATGCGTGCAAAGAGAAAAGAGTGTGAATTGTAGGTATGTGAGCTGAGGTTAAAAGGAGGGAAAAGAGGGGAAGGAGGGTTCCCTCATGTCTCCATTTCCGCATGACATATGGCGAGGCATAATAGCCCTCCAGCTTTTTTTTTTGAGTCTATAAGTCGAGGTATAGGAAAAATGTGGGTCTCGCCCCGAGGGTCCGGTATCCCCCCCGCGGGCCCTCCCTTCCCATCCCGCCCTACCGGTCTCTAGATACAAATGCAAACCATGGTCGCCACATCTCTGCATGTCTGTCCCCTCTGCCAAGTAGGGATGCTTGCATCGCCTCCGCCCCCTGGATGCCCTCCACTCTGCGGATCCATTCTTCCGTACCAGGTGTCTCCGTTTTTTTCCAATATATAGGTATCAGAGCTTTAGCTGCGTTGAGTAGGTGGCATAGGATCGACTTCTTATATCCTGCGATCGACATCTGTGAGACATGTAGGAGTGCTAGGGCTGCTGTCCAGGCAGGGATTTCTCCCAGAACTTCAGTTATGTTTTGTCTTATCATTTCCCAATATGGAGCAAGTGAGCTGCATTCCCACCAGATGTGTATCGTCAAGTTTTGTGAGTACAGATCGCTCGGGTCCTGCGTTATTCAAATCCCGAGATACTTCATTTTACAAGAGCACCATCGGAAGGGGAACAGAGATTCTAGTGCCGCGTATTCTTCCCCCGGGAGAGTGACGTTTAGCACCTCACATTTGGACAGGTTAAGTTTAAAACCTGATATCTTGCCGAATTGCTCAGTTACTGCCATCATGTTGGGCATCCTGGTTCTGCGGTTGGTGATGAAAAACAAGAGCTCATCCGCGTATGCGGCCACTTTATGCTCCATTCCCTGCCATTGAGTCTCCAAGTCCACGTGCAGGGCCGGAAGAGTGGTGATTCAAGCTCGATGGTGACGGAGCCGTGGTCCGACCACGTCGCCGGGTCAAGTTTGGAAGATAGCAGTCGCGTTAATCCTATTTGTCGTATGAAGATATTGTCAATACGGGAGTATCTATTATGCAACGCAGAGTAGTAAGTTTAGTCTCTAGTGATGGGATGAAGGGTCCTCCAGCAATCTACAAGGTCCATGTCTCCTAGGGCTCTCCTTATGGAGCGTATATTGAGTTGGGTAATGCTACTGTGACCCGTCGACGAGTCTATTATGGGGTTTAGGGGTGCGTTGAGGTCCCCTCCAAGGACCAATGTGTCCTCAGAAAAGCCTTTCAATTTGTCGAATGTAACCCTAAGGAACTGAGCTTGTCTTTTATTGGGTGTGTAGATATTGGCGAATGTGTAGAGCATACCCGCAATTGTCCCTTTCAGGAAGAGGAAACAGCCCTGGTTGTCGTGCAAGCTGTCCAGCAGTTGGAATTCTAGCTCTCCAGCGATTAAAGTGGCAACTCCGGCCCTCTGGTTCGTAGAATGATCGCAGAAGTGGTTGATCGGATAGTATTTATTCTGTAATTTGGGGGCGGTGCCCTTTCTGAAATGCGTTTCCTGTAGCAGTGCGATTGATATGTGCCTTTTCCTTATCTCTTGCAACAGGTGGGTTCTACGCTCAGGTACGTTTAGTCCTCTGCAATTGAGGGTGAGGACAGACGGGGGCGGGGCGATACGCTCCCGCGGCTCCTGATTTATTGCCGACGTTCATTGCTTGGTCTCCTCCCCCCACCGGCCCCCGTGTGGGACCCGGCCCCCGGTGCGGACCCGAAGTAGAAGAACAGCAGTGGGGTGAGATGGGTAGAAAGGCAGGATAGATACGAGTGAGTAAGAGAGTATGGAAGGAAGTTAGAGGAAGAAAGGAAAGAGAGACAGTCGCCCGATTAGTCGGGTGCTGCAACCAAGATTGTAGGTATCTCAGTTGGTCCACCTCTGGTAGAGAGGTGACTCGTTCTACGGTCGGCAACGCCGCGGGTCTGCCCCGTTGACCAGACCGAGAGGCAAGAGCCCACAGGGTTCTGCCGTATATGGATAGGCACAAGTGTGGTTCGGCCCCGACCAAGTGGGTGAAAGTATGTGTCTCGTTCGGAGAGCTCGTGTCCCGTTGTTGCTGGCATTCAAGGTTAATGTAAAAGATTCATTTCAAATATTGGCAAATAAACATAAGTAACAGTGTAACAAATTGAGTGCAATTTTGGTAAGTCAGGCTAGTAATGTCTGCGTGCCTGTCCCGGCCCTTTGACAGGAAGGTGTGAGCCAGAGTGTCTCCTGTGGCCCGACTCCCAGTCCCCTTTACAGGTCCCCCCTCCTGTTCCTTTCCGCAAAGTTGCCCATTGTTCCCTATATGCGGGCTTACTAAGTCGCTTCCGCTCCTGTTCACCCATTTAACACCCACTCCACCCCCCTCCAGTGCGTCGCCCCAATAGCTCCCGGGCCATAGAGAAAGTTAAAAATCGTAGCTCATTCCTGGGCATCCTGAGTTTGTACAAGGAGCTATCATCTGGGCAGGGGGTACCCCAGGTGACATATTTGTATTTTTAACCTTAGTGTGTTTCTGTATTCTGTTAGATTTAGGGTCCTCCTTGTACAATTAATCACCACAAAAGAAAAACCATACAACATGACTACAATCCTTCTCAAAAATGTTTCATTAAGCTAAAGTTGTTTTAGTGTTATAGAGTATTTAATTATTTTAAAGGTGAAATGGAGTCACCAACATCACCATGAAGATATTATTGGAACACTCCACACACCTAAAGCATGTTAGCTTGCTTAAAGGAGCACTATAGTGCCAGGAAAACAAACTCATTCATTAGGTCCCCCCCACCCTCAGGGCCCCCTTCCCACTGGGCTGAATGGGTTAAAACCCCTTCAGCCACTTAACTTTCTCCAGCGCCGGGTTCCCTCTGTGCTGGGGAACTCTCCACCCCCTGCCGACGTCAGATCCGAATGCACATGCGCGGCAAGAGCTGAGCGCTCATTCAAACAGCTCATATGAAAGCATTACTCAATGCTTTCCTATGGACGTCCAGCGTCTTCTCACTGCGATTTTCACAGTGAGAATCGTGGAACTGCCTCTAACGGCTGTCAGTGCGACAGCCACTACAGGCTGGATTAACCCTCAGTGAAACATAGCAGTTTCTATGAAACTGCTATGTTTTCAGCTGCAGGGTTAACACTAAGGGACCTGGCACCCAGACCACTTCATTGAGCTGGAGTGGTCTGGGTGCCTAGAGTGGTCCTTTAATTGTTTTATGTGGGAAGTGTGTCCTATTTTTCTCATTTTACAAAAAGTGCAGATTTCATTATAAATTGGTGTCATTGCTTTAATTTACACAACCAATCCTTTCACTTTCTGGTTGTTCATCTCAGTGGAGCTAAACTCAAGCGGCAGGAAACTACCCAGAGCACCTGCCTTGCAAAAACATCTTATTGAGCTGCATTGGGAAGTCTGTGATTAGACAGTCACATAAAGTCTGGGTGGCATTAGAAGGGGAGGGCTTGCAAAGGATGCAGACAAGACATCTGCAACTTTTGCAAGATGTTTTTAGATAAACTGCCAATAAAATAATGTAATTAAATGTGTGCAAGTTTTCATTGGTTGTATATCTACTAAACAGGGATTTTTGTAATTTTCTTTTTGCATTTTCGCAGTGGAGGGCCCCTTTAAACACTTACATGGTTATTCACTAAAGTGTGAAAAGTTTGGAGTATACAGCATTTATTATAGAGATAATGTGTTTAATTAAAATTATTAAGATATATGTCACCCTGTCTGGTCCAGATCTGCAATGTCTCCTATGTGAGTGTTACACCTCTGGTCACCCTGCATTCTGCCACTCTCTCATCTGATTTGCCCTGCTTGAGGACATTTCCCCCGTTCAGAGTAGGGCTGCTCCATGATGCCAACATGCAAGCTTCATTGCCAGTATGCCGGCATCTGAATGGAGTGAATTATTGTTTTAAAACAAACCATAAATTTGGTATGCTGAAACTTCAACTTTAATACCAGTGCGAGTCCAAACCCACTAAAAAAGTATATATTTGGTTCCCTTAGGTAGAGTATCTAACTAAGAAAGTTTTTTGTGTTTTTTTCCAACCATGTTTTGTTTTCATTGAGAATTTCGCACACCACGTGTCGCACTGCTCTAAAGACCCCATATTTGTATTTTGCTACTAAGTAGAATACAACTGATTTAGGGTCAAATAACAAACATGCCCATATTTTAATATGCTTCTCCTTACCTCCCATGACATGATATTTGGTCACCATACAGATAGCTCCGTGCTTTGTTGTTATTTCTTACCCTAGCTAATCACAAGCCTTGCAAACTCTTAACATCAACTATAACCTTTACTGCAACAGATGTCACTGTTGAAGTCCGGGATGTCCCCTGCTTACACAGTATAGAGCACTCAGTGCCAGTCTTTTTGCTGCTTAGTGTCAATCACTTTCACCGGGGCTGGTTCAAGGATTTTTAGATGCATTTTGGTGCCCCTCTCCAAAAATGCATTTCACCTGTGTGGCTCTTAACCGAACGTTTGTGTTTATTATCCCCTCTTTTAAGTGTCTTGCTCCCTTTAGTGTGTGCCCTATTTTCTCCATTGTGTGCCTTACACCTCCCTTGTATATCTCTTACAATCCCCCTTTGTGTGTCTTACTCCTCCCAGCCCCTTTGTGTATTTTACTCTTCCCAGCTCCTTTGTGTCTTTCTCTTTCACCCCCAGTTTGTTTGTCTCCCCCAAGCCCCTCTGTGTGTCTTTTTCCCCTTCTCCAGCCCCTCTGTGTGTCTTTCACATATAGCCCCTTTGTATGTCTCCCCCTCAGGCCCCTCTGTGTCTCTTTCACCCCCAGCCTCTCTGTGTGTCTCTTTCATCCCCAGCCCCTCTGTGTATCTTTCCCCCAGGTTCTTCTTTGTGTCTTTCTCACCCCCAGGCCCACCTGTGTTTATTTCTGTCCCCTCATGTCCTTCTGTGTGTCATTCTCTCCACTCAGGCCCCTCTGTGTGCCTCTCTCCCCAACAGACCCCTCTGTGTACCTCTTTCTCCCCCATCAGCCCCTTTGTGTGTCTCACAACGTCCCTGTTGCGGCTCCCGACCCGCCGCATGCCGCAGCCTTGCCCGACTGGCACGGCCTCGCTGACACTACGAGCTTACCTGCTCGTCGGCGAGCCGGGAGCGGCTTCTCTGCCTTCTCTGGGCATCGTGCCCAAATCAAAGATGGCACGGACCACGTGGTCACGTCCATCTTAAGCTCCGCCCCTCAAATGAATACAAACGTGCGCGTGACGTCACAACGTCAACGCACGCATACATTCTGGGGTCAGAGGTCACCCTCTGACCAATCAGAACCCAGAGAGGGATATTTAAATCCCTAATTCACTCTAGTTCCTTGCCCTGTCGTGGTTTCCTGTTCCTGGTTCCCGAGAGTGCGTTTATCTTTGTGAATCTGACTTCCTGGTATTCTGATCTTGGCTTTTCCCTGGTTATTCCGAATTCTGGTTCCCCTGACTTGGCTTGTTTAAACGGTATTTGAGTATTTCTGGCTTCCTTGACCTCGGCTTTCCCTTTGACCATTCTCTATCTCTAGCGTATTAGTCCGGCCATTCTAAGGTCCGGTTTACGCTCTGTCCTTTTATTTTCCTTTTCTTTTGTATGTATATGTTTACATAGTTTCTGCTTGTTGGACCACACTAGCAGCCATGACAGTCCCCTGTTTTCTTTGTTCTCTCTGCCCATGTCCTTGCCCTTGTCCTGCCCTCTCCTCTGGACCCTTAGTCGTCTCCCCTCTTCTCCCTGTTTCCTTAGTGGTCTACTCCCCCCTCCCTGTCCCTTAGTGGTCTCCTTCCCTGCCCCATCCCTTAGTGGTCTCCTCTCCTTGTCCCTGGGTGTTCTCCCCTCCTTAAGTGGTTTCTTCCCCCCCCCCCCACTTGTCCGTTAGTGTTCTTCTCCTATCCCTGTCCCTTAGTGGTCCTCTCCCTTCCCTAAGTGTCCCTTTTCCCTCCCTGTCCCTGAGTGGTCCTCTCCCCTTTCATTTCTGTGCTTTAGTGGTCCTTTCCCTTCCCTTCCCTTCCTTGTTCCTTAGTGGTCCTCTCACCTCCCTGTCCTTAGTGATCCTCATTCTTCCCTGTCACTTAGTGGTTCTTTCCCCTCCATTACCTTTGCCTTAGTGTTCCTCTCCCCTCCGTGTCCCTTAGTGGTCCTCTCCCCTTCCTTCCCTGTCCCTTAGTGGTCCTCTCCCCATCCTTCCCTGTCCCTTAGTGTTCCTCTCCTCTCCCTGTCCCTTAGTGGTCCTCTCCCTTCTCCCAGTCCCTTAGTGGTCCTTTCCCCTACCTTAGCTGTCCCTGTCCCTAGGGATTAACCATACCAACCACAAATCAAATGCTGTGGAGAGCAGAAGGGCTGCCTGTGGGTGGTCTCTTCTTCTCTCCTTTATCAATTCATTCTTTGGCATAGAGTCTGTGGCAAATAGTTGATTGACAGGTGCAAGAAAACCCTGTTTTAAAGAAGTTTTTTCTCACAGTCTTTACATTTGCTAGCAAAACTGCTATCACAATGTATAGATGGCATTTTATACTTTTCAAAAAGAGCAAAATTAGTTTTGGGCACTACAGTTGCCATTTTGAAGATCTCTGAAGGTTTCTCTTGGAATCTACTACAGAGTTTTGTTTTACTTATTAGTACATAAGAGAGGGTACACCTGTGATGCAGCTCCCGGTGGTTTCACTGCCTAGAGCTAATGATGTATTGGATTCAGTGGGCACCAATGAGAATTCAGGTAAGTATGTATATCATTCCATTCTCCAGGTGCCACTCAAGCAAGATCTGTCACATTGAGGGTGTCTCTAAAATGTTTAAAAAATATCCATAAACGACAGGGCCACTTTAAATGCCAGACAGGGACGTTTGTGATATGCTTTGTAATTCATTGGTTCTGTAAAAGTTGAACAAGTTTGGGTAATATAGTAATGTGTGGAGGAAAATCTGTCTTTCTAATTAATACTAAAATATTTAAAAACATATATTTTTCAGCTTCAAACAAAGATGGTTCTCCAGCCTCATCCACTGCATGAATGTAAGTTTCTGAGTATTAAACACAAAATATCACATTGCTTTGTCACTATTTTGTGGGTGCTGCCTACGTTTTTGTTTTGTTTCGAACTGAATTTTGTCCATGTGTTAATGAACCACTATAGGCACCCAGAGCACTTCAACTCAATTAGTACCAGGTTCGACCTAGTTTTAACCCTGCAGCTGAATACATAGCAGTTTCAGAGAAACTGCTATGCTTACATTGCAGGGTTAATCCAGCCTCTAGTGGTTGTCTCCCTGATAGTCACTAGAGGCGCTTCCACGATTCTCAGTGAGAAAATCGTCCTCACGGAGTCCAGTGTCAAATAAAATCCCTATGGGAAAGCATTGAGTAATGCTTTCCTACGGGCAGGTTTGAATGCGCGCATGGCTCAGGCCACGCATGCGCATTTGGCTCCAGTTTGGAGCTGACGTAGGCAGGGTGAGAAGAGGTCATCAGCGCTGGATTAGGGTAAGTAACTGAAGGGGTTTTAACCACTTCAGCCCAGCAGGAGGGGGCGACCTATTAACCCCTCATGTGCTAGAAAAACAAGTTTGTTTTCTTGGCACTAAGTTCCTTTAATTTTTTTCAATCAAAATTCAGGCATTATTTTTATTGCAGAACTTGCATTGCAAACATAATTTTGCACATTGAACACAACAGGCAGACACACAGTCAGACTGTATTAATGCAAAGAATGGAAATTTTAATTTTCGTTGCTGGCATTCTCCTCCACTTTAGTTATTTATAATATATAAATATATGTATATATAAATCTATCCTGTTGGTCTCTGAGATGGTGCAGGTTGAGATTGTGGACATCATTAACTGCATAAGCCATACCAGATGTGCTGGAAACAGCTAAGCAAAGACTAACAGCACTGGCAACCAGACTGAGCTGATACACAAGAGATTCAATGCACTCTTTACCAAAGAACCATCATAGGTGTAAGCAGAGCTGTGCAGGGTAACCACCACATTTCCTCCCAAGACCCATCGAGAGCAGAGACTGAACAGTACTGGAAAAATATCTGGAAGAAAAAAAATTTTATACCACTGAGGCCCAGTGGCTACTAGCAGGGCCGCCATCAGGGGGTGACAACCATAACGGTTGTCACGGGCCCGGCGGTCCTGGGGGGCTGTGGTATAGCGCGACCGGGCCCCTTTAAAAAAACAAAAACAGCCGCAGTGGTCACTTCCTCCTAGCTCACTCCGCGCAGGAGGAGCGCGCGCACCAGTGAAGAGGGAGAGCCCGGCAGTGAAGAGGGAGCCACCCTCCTGCAAAGAAAAGGTCAGAGACAGGAGGGTGGCTGGAAAATGAGCTGTGTCTCTGTCTGGATGCATGTATGAATGAATGAATGTATGTCTGTCTGTGTGCATGCATGCATGTCTGTATGTCTGGCTGCATGCATGTATGTATGTCTGTCTGTATGCATGCATGTATGTCTATGGATGTATGTCTGTATGCATGTATGTCTGTATGTCTTTATATATGTATATATGTATGTCATTATATATGTATGTCTGTATGTCTGTATGAATGTATGTCTGCATATCATTATGAACGTGTGTATGGATGTCTGTATGCATGTATGTCTGTATATATGCATGTATGTCAGTCTGAATGTATGTATGTCTGTATGCCATTATGAATGTATGTATGTTGGTGTCTGTATGTATGTTAGTATGTGTCTGTCTCTCACTATGTATGCCTGTGTGTATGTCTCAGTATGTGTGTGTCAGTATATATGCCTGTATGCGTGTGTGTCTGTTAGTATGTATCTGTGTCCTTTTGTATCAGTGTGTGTATTCCTGTGGGCGGTATTTGGAGGCGGGGCCAGGGGCGTATTAGCCGCGAGGCAAACAAGGCATTTGCCTTGGGCGGCATTTTTCAGGGGGCGGCAAAAAACGCCGCCCCCCAAATGCCCAGGGCAAATGCCTAGTTAGCCTCGCGGCTGGACCGGATTATCTCGGAGAGGGCGCTGGCTGCTCAGCCTCACAAGGCCGCAGTGAGGCTACCGGAAGATGACGCCATATCCCGCCCCCAGCCTCACTCTGCAGCCTCAAGGCTGGTGGCTTGCTGTGTCAGCTCATAGGAAGTGCTCCCGCCAGCGCCGCTCTCGCCCCTGCAGCCACTGGACCACCAGGGAGAGAGAGATTTTCCAGCACTCCCAAAGGTAAGGAGGTTGGGGGGGGGGATTTAAATTAAAAAAAAAAGTTAATGTGTGTGTATGTGTCTGAGTGTGTGTGTGTTTGTGTCTGACTGTGTGTGTGTCTGACTGTGTGTGTGTTTGTGTCTGACTGTGTTTGTGTGTTTGTGAGTGAGTGTGTGTGTCTGACTGTGTGTGTCTGTGTGTGTGTCTGACTGTGTGTGTTTGTGTCTGTGTGTGTGTCTGACTGTGTGTGTGTGTTTGTGTGTGTGTATGACTGTGTGTGTTTGTGTCTGACTGTGTTTGTGTGTTTGTGAGTGTGTGTGTGTGTATGACTGTGTGTGTTTGTGTCTGACTGTGTTTGTGTGTTTGTGAGTGTGTGTGTCTGACTGTGTGTTTGTGTCTGTGTGTGTGTCTGACTGTGTGTGTGTTTGTGTCTGTGTGTGTGTCTGACTGTGTGTGTGTGTTTGTGTCTGACTGTGTTTGTGAGTGTGTGTGTGTATTTAGAAGGTGGGGCGGGGGGAAGGGTTGGGTGGGGGTGGCGCGGGGGGTGGGGGGGCGCCTGAGTTTTGTCCTGCCTAGGGCAGCACAAAACCAAGATACACCACTGGGCGGGGCCCAGACCCTGAGCTGAGTTAGGGGCCCCAAAATTTCTGGTGGCGGCCCTGGCTACTAGACCTGAAAGTAGACCAGTGCATACTGCCAGAACAGGAATGTGTAGCACAAATAAAGAGTCGGTCAGCCCCAGGACCTGACATGATCCACACCTACTGGATAAAGAAGTTAAAGGAACACTATAGGGCCAGGAACACAAACATGTGTTAAAACCACCATACAGCCCCCTGCCCCCCCTTTCCCACCTAAAAATAGCAAAATCTTACTTTTATTCAAGGTTGCAGCTGCGGGCTTTACCCCTGATCTGTCTGCTTGGCTGACATTATCAGAAATGATTCTCTGAGTCAATCACAATGCTTTCCCAAAGAATTGGCTGAGACTGTCAAGGAGGCAGATCAGGGACACTGATCTGCCAGGTGGAGACACTGAATGGCAGTGCTGCACATTGTGCAGCACTGCCCCAGGAAGCACCTCTAGTGGCCAGTGGATGTATCCCTAGGCTGTAATGTAAACACTGCATTTTTTCTGAAAAGACAGTATTTCATGCAAAAAGCCTTAAGGGAATATACTTACCATAATACAATAAGCTGTAGTTGTTTTGGTGACTGTAGTGTCCCTTTAACAATGCTGCATAAACACCTAGCAGCAGAAATGAACCAGCTACTAGCTAGAGACTCCTAACTGACTAACACAAGGCAGAACAAGGCAGTATGAGGCAAGGAGGATAGCAGAATCCAAGTACCTCTAAAGTCCCAGGTCAATGGCAAGAACAATCCAAGCAATTAACACATATGCCCTACCAGTCATCAATTACCCAGCAGGAATAATAACCTGGCCAAGAGAAGAACTAGTCACCATGATTGTGAAGACCCGGAAACTACTTACTGTGAATGGAGGATTCCACCCGAAATCCAGCACCCAGAGACTGTACCCCAATCCGGAAGGAAGGTGGTCAGGGCCTGGTGAGTGTTAAGGCCACAGTCTGGATGAAACAGAGCATTCACAAGTGCATCATGAAGATGGTTCCCAAAGAGGATTTGCTAAGGGAATGCCTGAATCAACAACATATAAAGCATGCAGAAAAAGGTAGATGTGGCTCACATGACAAAATCCTACCAGTGATTGGAAAAGGTAGGACTGAAAGACCGCACTAAGGCACTAACCCAGCAGCACAGGAACAGACACTCAGCACCAGATCAATAGCGGGAGTCTACCACACCAGACAAGACCCAAGGTGCAGACTGTGTAAAGAGGCCTCTGAGACAATTCAGCACCTATTAGCCAGATGCAAGATGTTAGCAGGAACAGCATACTATGAAAGGCACAACCAAGTTGCTGGGATTGTGTACCGAAACATCTGTACAGAATATAGGCTGGACCTGCTTAAGTCCAGCTAGGAGATACCACAAAGGGTAGTTGAGAATGACAAGGCTAAGATCCTGTGGGACTTCCAGATCCAAACAGACAAGCAAGTACTGGCCACCCAACCTGACATCATCGTGGTAGACAAGGAATGGAAGACTGCAGTTGTGATGGATGTGGCAATACCCAGTGACTACAACATCAGGAAGAAGGAACATGGAACAAGAAGAAGGACAAATACCAAGGACTGAAAGAAACGCTAGAAAGGATGTGGAAAGTGAAGGCAGTAGTAGTCCCAGTTGCAATAAGAGCACTTGGAGCTATGACTCCCAAGTTGGGGGAGTGGCTTCAACAGATTCCAGGTGAAACATCTGAGATAGCTGTTCAGAAGAGTGCAGTTCTAGGAACAGCAAAGATATTGCGCAGAACCCTAGCCACAGACTCCCAGGCCTCTGGTAGAGAACCCGATAATGAGGAATAAACAGATCACCCAGGAGGGGTGAGAAAGTATTTTTTTATGAAATATAAAATTACTAATACAATAGTACCTCTCAGAGAGGTGTTATGCTGAGGAGTCCATTTGAGCACATGCTTTTATTAGAAAAGACTTGAAACATAGAAGACATAAAAAAAACCTCAAATATACCGCCAACATTTATGCATTCACAACTATCCTGTGTTGGCCAAAGGTCCAATCAAATTACAGTTATCACAGAAATACTATTCTAGTCATTCTTAGCAGTTGTACTAACTAACAATATAAACTCTGTGTCAGTATAAACACCATGTTCCTCTCTCTCTCTTTTTTGGAAGGTAGGAGCGTCTTCATTGCAATAGAGAGCAGCAGTCCCCTTTTCTACCATTTTTTAAAATATAATAAACACTTATTATGCCAAATGTACTCAGATATTGCAGTCAGGTCCTCAAAAGGAAGGTAATGGGGCAGGAGAATTTATTCTGTTCCTGACTATCAGAATGCTGGCGCATTAGGCAGGGCCTGTGCAAAGATTTTGCCACCCCACTCGCTTTTTTGTGTTGCTTTAAAAGTATTGATTTTTTTAAAATTTCTATTAAAACTATCTTTGGTGCACAAATGCAATCACTGACACATACATAGAGACTCACAAATCAGTGACCCATGTACACACAAATTAACTGATCCATGCAAACTGACACACACACACTGACCTATGCAGACACACACACACACACACACATTGACCCACACAGACACACACATTGACCCACACAGACACACACAAGCATTGACCCATGCAGACACACACATTGATGCATGCAGACATGCACACTGATCCATGCAGACACACACACACACTGATACTGACACATACAGACACACACACTGCTGATACTGACACAAACACACTGACCCATGCAGACACACACACTGACACAAACACACTGACCCATGCAGATACACACATTCTCTGAAACACACACCTTCATTTCATTTATCAGTTGGCTGTACATGTATTCCAAGCATCTTACTTTGTCTTAGCTGCCTGGCATCCCGTCACTCCCTGCAAGATTCACGCCCACTTGTCACCAAGTACAAGGCAGGGGACGGGAGCCAAGGAAAAGTGCACCCAGTGCAGATGGGACACTCTCTGCTGCCCTGCTTCACTTCTTTCCCTGATTCCTCCCTCCCATGCACAGAGCCGGGGGGCGGGAGTGCTTACATGCTACCTAATAGGGTGGGGATCAAGTGCAGTCAGGCAAGGAACTACTTTAGCACTGTGTGAGTAACGGCTGCACAGCTGCCATCCTGATCCCCATACTGAATTTTACTGTTTCTGGCCATTTTTACAATTCGTTACTAGGTCTGTCTGGGTGGTCCAGTCGCGTGGACAGTCGCCTGGTTGTAGGCTTGCCAGAGGCGCCCTTGGGGAACTGGCGCCCTAGGCCACCTCCTAAGTGGCCTAATGGAAGCGCTGGCCCTGACAGTAGGCAATGAATACCCAGATGAGAACAGCAAAACAAGTTCAGCTGAGAAGTAGGCATGTGTACAAACTCCATTTCAAATAATGTCATGGAGATGAGATAATTCACGAGCTCCCTTTTAGGAAATCTCAGCTTTTCCAACGGTGGCAAGTGACCTGGGTTTATTATGCCCATCAATACACCTGCATGCTTGTTAACTTGGTCTTTCAATTGGTTGTAGATAAACTAACCTTGGCCACCCAAGTTGCAGTGATTCACATGTAGATCCATAAAGCTTGTTCTTTAATGTAAACGTTGCATCAGTTGTAAAACTGATTTGCTGGACTTTATGAAGTGCACTTGATCCATTGCCACGAGTTGACTGCACAGTTTTGATCTATATTAAGAAAAAAAACGAAAAGGTTTTAATTAGTGACATATTATATATGTATATGTAATATGTATAATAAAATGCATATTATCTCCATCATCTCCTGAAAATAACAACATGTAAAAAACAGAAAAGGAAGGAGAAAAAAATTATTTCATCACAATTTTATAGAACATAAAATTCAAATTCTTTTTATCACACACACAATATTTTTTTTATTTTTTTTTTTATATATAATCTTGTTACATTTAGGGGGAGTAAGAACCTCCTTGCATACAGATAGACATCTGTGTTGTAGCCAGAAGAAACTGCTGTGCTGTAATGCAACAGTTAAAATGTTCCAAATACCTATTTTAACCTATTAACCTATTGTATGCCAGTATCATGCCTCTTCTCAATCATAAAACAGCAAATTAGGATATTCAATTCTCATACTTGTATACAACTAGACAAAATACTAAAGAAGTAGTAGTTACATTGCATGGGAATTCAGCAGAGGTATACCAGGTTAAATACTAATATTATTTATAAAAACTCTTACACAATCCAGAATACCACTGAAACCATTTATACTAAATCATTATTCTAAATCTGATTGAATCATTATACTAAATCGGATAGTTGATGTTACTAGTAAAATGTAAAGGGAATGAGGGTATCATTGGGTATGATCTCAAACAGTTGGAAGAGCATGCTATATATTTAACAGGAACCTGGGCAGATGGGTGGGAAGTGCTTAGAGAAAATGAAGAAATTCTGGTTTCTGGTTTGTGTAGTGAGCCCTAAAAAACAGGAATAGAGATGAAACAGTTATAGGAATGCATTTACTGCAAGGAGGGGCATAGGCAGGGTTTGAGGGGGGGTTAGTGCAACCATTTGTTGTATACAGGTGATACTCAAAAAATTTGAATATCGTGCAAACTAATATATAAAATAGTTCAAGCCGTAATTTGTCATAAGTGCATTGATTATGGCTTACAGCTCATGAAAACCCCAAATCCACAATCTCAGTAAATTAGAATATTACATGCAATCAATAAAACAAAGAGTGTACATAGAACAATATTGGACCTCTGAAAAGTATAAGCATGTATATGGACTCAGTACTTGGTTTGGGCCCCTTTTGCAGAAATTACTGCTTCAATGCGGTGTGGCATGGAAGCTATCAGCCTGTGGCACTGCTGAGGTGTTATGAAAGACCAGGATGCTTCAATAGCGGCCTTCAGCTCCTCTGCATTGTTTGGTCTCATGTCTCTCATCTTTCTTTTGGCAATGCCCCATAGATTCTTAATGGGGTTCAGGTCAGGCGAGTTTGCTGGCCAATCAAGCACAGTAATCCCACGGTCATTGAACCAGGCTTTGGTGCTTTTGGCAGTGTGGGCAGGTGCCAAGTCCTGCTGGAAAATGAAGTTAGCATCCCCATAAAGCTCATCTGCGGAAGGAAGCATGAAGTGCTGCAAAATCTCCTGGTAGACAGCTGCGTTGACCCTGGACTTAAAGGACCACTATAGTGCCAGGAAAACATACTCGTTTTCCTGGCACTATAGTGCCCTGAGGGTGCCCCCACCCTCAGGGTCTCCCTCCCGCCCGGCTCTGGAAGGGGGAAAGGGGTAAAAACTTACCTTTTTCCAGCGCTGGGCGGGGAGCTCTCCTCCTTCTCTCCGCCCCGTCTGCTGAATGCGCACGCGCGGCAAGAGCTGCGCGCGCATTCAGCCGGTCGCATAGGAAAGCATTTACAATGAAAATCACAGTGAGAAGCACGCAAGCGCCTCTAGTGGCTGTCAATGAGACAGCCACTAGAGGATTAGGGGGAAGGCTTAACCCATTAATAAACATAGCAGTTTCTCTGAAACTGCTATGTTTATTTATTAAAAAATGGGTTAACCCTAGCTGAACCTGGCACCCAGACCACTTCATTAAGCTGAAGTGGTCTGGGTGCCTAGAGTGGTCCTTTAATGAAGCACAGTGGACCAACACCAGCAGATGACATGGCTCCCCAAATCAACACAGACTGTGGAACCTTCACACTGGACTTCAAGCATTTTGCAGTGTGTGCCTCTCCATTCTTCCTCCAGACTCTGGGTCCTTGGTTTCCAAATGAGATGCAAAAGTTGCTCTCATCAGAAAAGAGGGCTTTGGACCACTGAGCAACAGACCAAGTCTGTTTTTCTTTAGCCCAGGTAAGATGCTTCTGACGTTGTTTGTTGTTCAGGAGCGTCTTGACAAGAGGAATACAACATCTGAAGCCCATGTCCAGGATCCGTCTGTGTGTGGTGGCTCTTGATGCACTGACTCCATCCTCAGTCCACTCCTTGTGAAAGTCCCCAACACATTTGAATGGCCTTTTCCTGACAATCCTCTCCAAGCTGCGGTCATCCTTGCTGCTTGTGAACCTTTTTCTTCCACACAACTTTCTATTAATGTGCTTTGATACAGCACTTTGGGAACATCCAACTTTCTACGCAATTACCTTTTGAGGCCATCAATGATGGTTTTCTGCACAACTGTCAGGTCAGCAGTCTTCCCCATGATTGTGATTCCTACTGAACCAGACTGAGAGACCATTTAAAGGCTCAGAAACCCTTTGCAGGTGTTATGGCTTACTTAGCTGATTAGAGTGGGACACTGTGAGCCTAGAATATTGCACCTTTTCACAATATTCTAATTTACTGAGATTGTTACATCCCCTGATAGCCCTGATCTGGGTGACCAACATATCCAAAAATCACCCAGATCAGTTCAAGGGTTCAGGAATTTCCTTGAATTCACTTTTTGACCGACCGCACGCATGGTCCCATGCCCAAAATAGTTCCAGAGAATCAGGCTGTGCGGTCGGTCTACTTCAGGGATTCGAAGTGCAATATAAAATACCGAACGTGTCAAATCGGACACGACGGTGTTTGTGCCGTCGTGTCCGATTTGAGTTCCATACACTCGACGACCAAACATCGCTCGTGCTTGCGGCTTAAGATGGCCGTCACCAAGTGTTCGAATGCTGCTTCGAGCCGCTTCGCGAGTTCAAAGTGCCGCTTCGAACTGGTTCGGAAGTTTGAATTGTCACTGAGTAAATAATGCCAGAAGTCCAAAAGGCACAAACAGTGTTTTTAAACAAGTTTTATCACAGGGCCATAGTCACAGGTTAGTTTCTTCACATGTTATAATTCAGGTTTTAGGTATAAGATGGTATATCAATGTATTTTTTATTTTTAACGACAAGGAAGAAGGCAAGAGGATAAGGAAGAATAGGAAATAAATTAATAAATGGCTCTTAGTGTTCTAATGTGCTTATCGCACTAGCTACCCACTTGGTGTCTTAGATCTGACACAGTATCATGTCGATCTTAGTGGTCCATGAGGGGATACCCCATAAAAGAGATGGGTTTTGGTACCAAAATGTTTTTAATATTTATGTTTTGTTAGATGTGCGCTCTTGTTTGTTTGTAAAATCGTATCAATGAGATTATGATGCAGAGGGAGAGAGAAAGATACTGACTGTCTGCAGATGTTCAAATTGATTACTTTAACCCCTTAACGCCGTTACGGTGTTCTATGCCGTCGACCAGGGGAGGTCCGGCATACTTACCTCCGCCGCGATCCTCTTCTGTAGGGCTGCCTCACAGCCCAGGCAGCTTTTCCCCAGCAAAAGAGGCCCCCGGGGGCCATGTGATCGCTCTTAGAATGACGTTACATATTTATAATATGTATATATTATATAGATAATAGATATATACACATATATTTTATATATATATATATATATATATATATACACACGTATAATTACAATAATAAATAAAATTAATAAAATAAATAAAATATTGAAACAAAATTTAATATAAATTATATATTCATATGCAATTTCATTCTAACTGTATTTTGTTATTATATATATATATATATATATATATATATATATATATATATATATATATATATTGGTAACAAAATACACTTAGAATGACATTCTATATATATTTATCTATATACAGTGTTTGTGACTAAGTGGCTACTAAAAAAGACTAAACATACCCCACTTTCAATACCTTGGGTTGTCTACTTTTTCAAATGGTATGCCATTATGGGGGTAATTCTCATTCCTGGGCTACCATACCGTCTCAAAGGTAACATTACTAATCAGGCAAATTTCAATTTGAAAAGGGAACGTTCTATATTTGACCCTCTAACTTTCCTAAACACCTTAAAACCTGTTAATGGGGTGTATTGTTGTACTCGTGAGACATCAGTGATTACAAATATGTGCATTTTTTTGCAGTAAAACCTAACAGTATTATGACATTAACAACTAAAATGTCAGACGGAAATACAAATTTTAAAAAAAATCTTATTTTCTCAAATTTTTTAATTTTATTCATAATAAATTATGTTCCATATATGAATAGTTAATGAGAAATTAAAGCCCTGTTTCTCCTGAACAAAATGATATATAAGAAGTGTGGGGGCACCTAATGTGAAAGCGGTGAATTACGGTTGGACAGACATATAGCGCAAATTCCATTGTTTACGTTTTGTTTTGATCAGAACGTGCACTACTGACTTTTTTTTTTTTTTAAACAAAACAAAAGACATGCTAGAGACAGTCAGAAAAACTAAATTAGGGGGGGGATACATATATACAAGCATTCTACATGCCCCAAATAGAAAAAAAAGTGGTGTGACTATATTTTTTACTGATTCTTTACAAGTGGAAATAATCCAGAAGATATTAGACCCAGAAGGTAGATACCGTTTGATAATTTGCAAGTTAAATGGAACAATTTATACTGTATGTAATATTTATCTCCCTAATAAATGTCCTACTACTTACCTGAGACCGTTAATGGAAAAAAATGAAGAAATAAAGTTAGACCAAATTATTGTGGCAGGGGACTTTAATACGGGGTTTGGACCGGATTTAAGTACAAAAATATATAAAAGGCGTATAATTGAACAAAATGGTAATTAAACAAGTTAAATCCTTAAATAAAATTGAAAATTAGTTTGATAGGTACTATTTCAGGAGCATCCAACATCCTGAAGATTTTGACTATACACATTTCTCCAGGTTACATTTTTCCTATGCTAGACTGGACATGATCTGGGTAGATTCAACTCTAAATTACCTAGACAGACCACAGTGCTGTAGTTTGAAGTAGAAGATGTAAAAAAAACACACACACGTAACACCTGGTGTTTGAATTATATTTTACTGAAAAATCCTGCAAATAGGAAAATAGAATTAAATATTAGAAGATATTTTGAAGAAAATAAAACCAAAGACATGTCTCCTATTATTCTTTGGTGCTCCTTTAAAGCGGTTATCAGGGGCCATTTTCTTAAGATGCAGGCCCAGCTAATTAAAAATTATAATCTTTCAACGCTATAAACATTACTAGAGGAGATAACCCAATAAACACAATTTTACACATGAGAACTTAGAGAAAGTATGAGAGATAAAGGAAAAGATGTATTGGTTTTGGTATGGAATGGATGTGGATTGGTTGTGTGTGTGGTAGCCAGGGCCGGACTGGCCCACCGGGATACCGGGAATTTTCCCAGTGGGCCGCGGGCACCTGGGGCCGACAGGAAGCCCTAATGTTTTATTTAAATAATTTTTCCCTCGGACTGACGGAAGCTGTCATACACATACACACACACACACACACCCCATGGGTCCCCGGTTCGAAACTGATCCATGGGGCCCCCCCTCTAACTCCCTCCCCATACACACACGACACATACATACAAACAGACCGGCACACATACATACAGACAGACAGTCACACATACATACAGACAAACAGGCAGGCACACACATACACAAGATACATACATAAAAACAGACACGCACACATGACATACATACATACAAACAGACAGGCACACACATACACAAGATACATACATAAAAACAGACACACACACACGACATACATACATACATACATACATACATACAAACAGACAGGCACACACATACACAAGATACATACATAAAAACAGACACACACACCCATGACAAACATACATACAAACAGACAGGCACACACAAGACATACAGACAGACAGACAGACACATACAGACAGACACACAAGACATACATACAAAGACACATACATACATAAATACAGACAGACACCTACATACATACATACAAACAAACATACACATAATATTTAAGTCACCCTCCTGTTTCCTACCTTTTTAAGTGCAGGAGGGTGACTTTCCCTGGGATCCAGTGGTGGCTAAGGTTGATGGGAGTCAGAGTTCCTACTCTGACTTCCTCTGCTTCCTCCCGCGCGGGCTCTCAGTGATAGCTGGGATGAGTGACGGAGAGTCACTTCCTCCCAGCGTGTGATGATCTCAAAATGATGCAGTGCTGACCGGGCCCCCTGAATATCCAAACCCATCGGGTGGCCCTGACAGCATGGGCCACCCGATGGGCACCTTAAAATGTGGCCGCGGGGACCTGGTCGCAGGGGTCTGCAGGGCGGCCAGGCACAGCTGCGACCCCTGCGACCGCTATATGTACGCCAGTGTACACATACACATTACATGGCACAAGAACTTTTAGGGCTGGCATACATTTTTTTTCCAGGGCTGCTTTGAAATCCCAGTCCGGCCCTGGTGGTAGCTGTACTCAAGGCCGGCTGTAGGGGTGTGCAGGCAGTGCAGCCGCACAGAGCGCCATGACAGCAGGGACACTATGTGGCCGACATAGTTTGCACACGCTCTGGGTGACAGGCGTGAGGGGGTTGCACAGAGAACCCCTTTAAAGCAGGTCGCTCTATATATGTTGCCGCACGGCACACGGATAGAGGATTTTGAGTCTCTCATAGAACATAAGGCAGCTGGGGGCTGGTGATATAAAAAAATGTTTTAAAAAATGTGCACAAATTATTTAGTAATCATTCTGTTATCTGTTTACAGCTTTTCTGCCACAATGAAGATTTCTGCGTAAGGAGCGGGAGAGAATCACGACAGACACTGTTCTCCATCTTTTCTTTCCTATAACCGCACAATATGTCCAGCTTTTTACAAGAATTGTTTTACTTTCATATCACTTGCCTTCAATTTATTTTTTCTGTTTCTGAGATAGACATTGATAACATAATTACAATACGATTGATCTGGGTTGTTTCTGATATAATTTTATTTGTGTTTTGCTATAGTAAAAAATACAATAGTTGATTAGTTTTATTTTCAGTAATTAGTTTGTTGCCTGTAACTGTTTATCATGAAATGATTGAAGTGTTATTGTGTGAAAAACCAGCAATGACCATCCTGCAAAACAGCCAAAGCATGTTAGATTGCAGTGATTCTATGCTTTCAGAATGAAAACAAAATTGAATTATCATCGTATTTGTCAGTTGTCCTGTCCAATGCTCATACAGATAAAACCTGATTACAATCAACAATCCTTAAACACATAAACCAGATTATCTTTCATCTTCTTCTTGATGCCCACATACATATCATAGATTATCCCAACATACACATTGTACACCCATGGTATAATGGGAAAATTAAAGGGACACTAAAGTCACCAAAACAACTTTAGTTTAATGAGCAGTTCTGGTGTATAGATCATGCCCCTGCAGTCTCACTGCTCAGTTCTCTGCAATTTAGAAGTTAATCACTTTTTTCATGCAGCCTTAGTCACATCTTTCTAAACACTTCCTGTAAAAGGTCATCTAATGATTACACCTTTATTGCAAATTATATTTAATTTAGAATTTCTTATCTATTGCTCTGTTAATAGCTACACCATGCATGAGCCTCCTGTATGTAATTAAAGTTCAATTTATAGAGCAGGAGATAAAACATTTTAAAGTAAGTTAACATCAGATTGAATTTTAAACCATTTTTTTCAGGCAGTCTGTCAGTCACAGTCAGGGGAGGCATGGCTAAGGCTGTATAAACTGAAACAAAAATGACTTAACTCCTAAATAGCAGTGAATTGAACAGTGAGACTGCAGGGGCATGATCAATACACAAAAAAATGCTTCATTAAACTAAAGTTTTTGTTGGTGACTATAGTGTCCCTTTAAAGGAAAACAATTTTAAAAAGCCCCCTATTTTGTTAACATACATTATATAGACCATGTATTAACAATATGCTAGAGATACCTTCAAATATTCTATAGCTGCACAGCTGAGAGGTATTCTGCAGCTATAAGCAGACCCTGCCCTCAACAGGAACTGGCTCCACTAATCAGGAGTCTCTCATTCTGGTCTGTGTGGTCTGAACTCATCCCATAAAGTCCTGTCCAGCAGATGTTTAGGAGGTAAATAGTTTATCTCCAGCCACAGTTCCACTTATAATACAGTATTCGAGAACCTGCTTTATAACTGATAGCCACAGTGCACCTGCCATCAGTTAATATTTACCACACATCATAATTTATATCCTTTGGAGTCCCTAGAATACCATACTCATCATAGCACTAATTAATTAGCCAGTCCTATTTAGAAGGTTGATAAGGGGCATACCCAGCTTTAAGAAACAAGCATAGTCCGCATTGCTGCTGTATACAGTTATACACACACAACCAATCAACATTCATTCCATACCATAACCAATCCATCTTTTCCTTTATCTCTCATACTTTCTCTAAGTTCTCGGGTGTAAAATTGTGTTTATTGGGTTATCTCCTCTAGTAATGTTTATAGCGTTGTAAGATTATAATTTTTAATTAGCTGGGCCTGCATCTTAATAAAATGGCCCCTGATAAGCATCAACATAGTGTGCAGAGCTCTACAATAGGTAAAACAATGCAGACAATTCTAAGAAATAATTTTTAACAGTTTGTGAAAATGTGCCCTGCCCAAATGAGCTTACAGTCTGTATACAGAGCAAAGATAAACTAATCATCCCAACAGTGATCAATCAGAACCTTTCATCTGTGCTTTGTAGATGCATTAATTAAAGAATGACACTGGCCGTTCCTTGCAAAACTACTGTTCACACCCCCAAAAGTCTGTCCTGATTTGAGAAATGTGTATTATATGTCTGTATCATGAAATGCTGCCTTCATGAATCAGTCCAATCCCTGTCATAGAGCAATAATGGGTAAAATAATATCCGACCAATATTGATTCTATTCCTGGCCGCGTGTACAGTGTATAATGTATTTATATAGCATAGGAACATGCAGTGGATGGTTTATTACATTGCAGATTCTAAAGACCATTAAAAACTCAAGGCAACAGAGTATTTAACTATGTGCATTTTGGGGATTAAACCATAATTAGACATATAGCATTTCTATGGTGTAAAGATTTATGATTTTTGAATAATAAATAAACAGTGTCTAAATAGATCCATACTTTTCATATTTTTTATTATTAAATCTTTGGAATTGTCTCATTTCTACTACAATACAAAGTTTTTTTTGTTTTTTTTTAATGATAGGCTATTAAAATTCAAGGCATTGATTAAGTTTTTATAAATGTTCTGACCTAACAATAGACATTGCATGGGGTGCAGTTTCTTCTAAGTTGACGAGGTCCTTGTAGTCCCATCTAATCCTGTGACCTAGTGGGGGAGTCCAAGATCTGGTTGCCCAGCAGCACAAATCTTTCTCTGGCTCCCAGTATTAATGATGGCACAGGATACGGCATAAATGATGAGTCCTCCGAGGCCGAACTAAAAAGAAATCATAACAGCCAGTCCTAATGTCACTATACCCCAACTCAGTGTCATATAACTGCAGCATGTGTAAGCCTACTCAGACATTTCAGAAGAAAGCTTAAAGGGACCCTCAAGGAACCAATACAATTTAAATTCAGATGATAGATTTTGGCCTCATTAATGTGCTGTATTTTTTGCATGCTCAAATCTTTGTAATTTTTGCACGAAAAAAATAAATGTTTTGCAGAATTCGGCACCAAAGCCTGCCTCTTTAGCTGTACCCCTCATGCCAGGAAGAATTCCTTATCAAAGGTATGTATAGCATCTCAGCCCCAAAAGAATGAGCGGCTTTCTAATTTACAACTTGGCTGCAGACAGTCAGAGAAACTATAGGCATGTAGTCAGGGCCGGACTGGGAGAAAAATTCGGCCCGGGCATTTTTTTAACACAGCGGCCCACTAAAAAGGGGGCGGGGCAGAGGAGGTGTGTTTTGTCATCACTCATGACAAACACGCCCCCTCTCAAAGTGAGCATGTTGGTTCAATGCTCTTCCAGGGCAGACCATGCACAGAGTTCTGCTGAAGAGCTCTAGCATGAGAAAAAAGTCCTGTATTTGTTCTGCACAGTGCAAGCAAATTTAATAACATGCTTGCACTGTGTTTCCTTGCAACTTGTCTCTGGTGTCTCTATAAATGGATACCAGGAGACAAAAGGCCAGGACAGAGTATTGTGCATGTGTTTGGAGCCTGCTTGTGGTATTGCGTGTGTGTAGAGTGAGCTGGTCGTGGTGTGGTATTGTGTAATAAGGTCGGTTTTAGTCGTGTTGTGTTTGTGGTGTAATGTGATGCATATGTGGCTCAGGAACCCCCTCCCGCACGGCTCTGGAAAGGGGTTAAAACTTACCTTTTTCCAGCGCCGGGCGGGGAGCTCTCCTCCTCCGATCCGCCCCGTCGGCTGAATGCGCACGCGCGGCAAGAGCTGCGCGCGCATTCAGCCGGTCGCATAGGAAAGCATTTATAATGCTTTCCTATGGACGCTTGCGTGCTCTCACTGTGATTTTCACAGTGAAAAGCACGCAAGCGCCTCTAGCGGCTGTCAATGAGACAGCTGCTAGAGGCTTTGGGGGAAGGCTTAACCCATTGATAAACATAGCAGTTTCTCTGAAACTGCTATGTTTATAAAACAATGGGTTAACCCTAGAAGGACCTGGCACCAAGACCACTTCATTAAGCTGAAGTGGTCTGGGTGGCTAGAGTGGTCCTTTAAGAGTGTAGTGTATGTATATATATATATATATATATTTTTTTTTTTTTGGAAGTATTGTGTATGTGTGTGGTGCAGTGTGTTGGGGGGGTTCTGTGTGTATGTGAGGGGTGCAGTATGTGTGTGTGTGAGGGTGCGGTGTGTGTGTGTGTGTGAGGGTGCGGTGTGTGTGTGATGTGTGAGGGTGCGGTGTGTGAGTGATGGGTGTGAGAGTGCCGTGTGTGAGTGATGGGTGTGAGAGTGCTGTGTGAGATGGGTGTGAGAGTGCTGTGTGTGAGTGATGGGTGTGAGAGTGCTGTGTGAGATGGGTGTGAGAGTGCTGTGAGAGAGTGCTGTGAGAGAGTGCTGTGAGAGAGTGCTGTGTGTGTGAAAGTGCTGTGTGTGATGGGTGTGAGAGTGCTGTGTGTGTGTGTGAGTGCTCTGTGAGAGTGCGCTGTGTGTGATGGTGTGAGAGTGCTGGTTGTGAGAGTGCTGGGTGTGAGTGCTGGGTGTGAGTGCTGGGTGTGAGAGTGCTGTGTGTGATAGTGCTGTGTGTGATAGTGCTGTGTGTGATGGGTGTGAGAGTGCTGTGTGAGAGAGTGCTGTGTGTGATGGGTGTGAGAGTGCTGTGTGAGAGAGTGCTGTGTGTAATGTGTGTGAGAGTGCTGTGTGTGATGGGTGAGAGTGCTGTGTGTGAGAGTGCTGTGTGTAATGTGTGTGAGAGTGCTGTGTGTGTGTGAGAGTGCTGTGTGTGATGGGTGTGAGAGTGCTGTGTGAGAGTGCTGTGTGTGATGGGTGTGAGAGTGCTGTGTGAGAGAGTGCTGTGTGTGATGGGTGTGAGAGTGCTGTGTGAGAGAGTGCTGTGTGTGATGGGTGTGAGAGTGCTGTGGGAGAGAGTGCTGTGTGTGATGGGTGTGAGAGTGCTGTGGGAGAGAGTGCTGTGTGTGATGGGTGTGAGAGTGCAGTGGGAGAGAGTGCTGTGTGTGATGGGTGTGAGAGTGCTGTGGGAGAGAGTGCTGTGTGTGATGGGTGTGAGAGTGCTGTGGGAGAGAGTGCTGTGTGTGATGGGTGTGAGAGTGCTGTGGGAGAGAGTGCTGTGTGTGATGGGTGTGAGAGTGCTGTGGGAGAGAGTGCTGTGTGTGATGGGTGTGAGAGTGCTGTGGGAGAGAGTGCTGTGTGTGATGGGTGTGAGAGTGCTGTATAAATGTTATTGTGTGTGTGTGTAGGGGGGGTAAATAAAAATAAAAAAAAGTCATTATTTCCCCCCCTCCCTTCTTACCTTTAGCCTGGGAGGGGGGGTCCGGCACGCTGGAAGGCGGGGTGGCGGGGTTCCCTGGTGGTCCTCGTGGGTGAGTGAACTCTAGCCTGTGAGGCTAGAGTTCACTCTCGCGAGATCCGGTCGTTGCCATGGCAACGCGCCGGATCTCGCGAGAGGAACCCGGCGGAGCTGCAAGTTAGAGCTCCGCCGGGTCCTCTCTCCAGCCTAGCTAGCTGGCTCCCTCCCTCCCTCCCCGCCGGCGGCCGCATGTGGGCCGGTCAGGGAGATCCTTGATCTCCCCACCGGCCCGTCGTGACAAACAGCGGGGCCGGCGCTAGGAGAGTGCCGGCCCTGCATAGACCGGCAGGGGAGATCCTGTGATCTCCCCTGCCGGCCTCGGCCCATGGCCACCGCGGCCCACCGGGCATTTGCCCGGTGTGCCCGATGGCCAGTCCGGGCCTGCATGTAGTGATATTCTTACTATGTGCCTCCCTGGGTGTCCTCTACTTCTAATGCAGGTTGTTTTACAGTTCAGATTATTCACTGCTGTCAGTGGCTGAGCTATGTGCATTCATTTGATAAGGATGTATTTTTCTAGAGTGAGTGGGTGTGGCTAAAGAGCATTTTACAAAACATTTATTTATTTTGCATGGAAACACTAAACTTTCCTCATAGAGATGCATTGATTTAATGCATCTTTATAAGGAGATGCTGATTTGCCAAAGCAGTGTTTGGCCCTGCCCCTGTCCCGCCTCCTTGGCTGAGATAATCAAAATTGACAATCTTAGCCAATCAAATGCTTTCCTATGATGATGTTCGCAGATCAGGGGCAGAGCCAGCACCAGCAAAATGGAATAAAGGTAAGATTTTACTATATTTAGGGGGGGAGGGGGCAAGTTTTTAACACTATAGGGTCTGTAATACATGTTTGTGTTCCTGACCCTATAGTGTTTCTTTGAAAATATTTATTTCATGACCCATCTTTTTGTTACCCCTTTAGCCTTATATTCCCTTTATAACTCCATATCTGGATGTACCATCTTGTCATTCCATTTTACACTTCTCCATTCTCATTTAACAACTTAAAAATACAAATCCTTTTCACAAGCCTTTCATCTGTATTTCTTACACATCTTTAGCCAGGTATTGTGTAAGGTGGGGGTGTTATAGAACTACAACTCCCATGATGCTTTGCATGCCTTTGCATGTATTTAGAATGTCAAAGCATCATGAAAGCTGTTGTTTTAATACACACTACACAGTAGCATAATTCAGTGAACAATTTTTTACTAGAGTCATATTTTGAGAACTTTGGTGAGTTGTACTGAATGTGCTCATTCTATTCATAATATCTGGGAATCTGGTAAAGAAAAATTATGCGCAGATTAATGATCTAATCTCATAGTAGAGGAATCAGAAGTTTATCTGTAGTAGATGATTTACTGCAAACCAATTAGTTTGAATGACTATCTGTTCCTGTCCAAATTAAAGATAATAAAGTTGTGTGCACGCAGAAGTAAATTCACACTGAGACACAGAGTTCAGGTTAATGAAAGAACTTCGGAGAAGTTTAATGGCTTCTGTTTTAAAAGCAGGCTCGCAGGCCCTTTTAAAGGCATTATTACATCATTGAAGAAAATCAAGATATAGACAAATAGACATTGTTAATTGGCTTAGGTGCTAAGTAGTTAGTAAAATGCCCTCCCTACGGGGTGTACCATCTTAGGTCACTATCCTCGTCATGATTGTCTCCTCCAGGTTTTAGCGCCATTTTGTTAACATGAGGAGCTCACTCGACGGGAGGGGCCTTTTGGCAGCTATCCATTTAGAGTGTAGCCTGGCACTGTTAGTTTCTCAAGGTTAGGTTTCAAGGCTTTTAGTAAATACACATTTTATCAAGCTATCATTGTAAGTGGGATGCTACAGTGTTTCACATTACAGATGCATAATATTTCTTGCTGACATGCAAATTCTATATTCTATAGACCAGTGGTAGTCAACCTTTTTCTACCTACCGCCCACTAATGCATCTTTCTTGATGGAAAAATGTCCTTACCGCCCACCAGTTATAGCGCAAGTGCGGAATATTTTTTAGAAAGGAGGGTGTTTTAAAAAAAAAAAAAATGTACGTACATTTATCTTTTTATTTCTACTTAATGCATGTTTATAATGTTTTTTACTTTATAAAGTTTAATGGGAAAACAATAAAGTAAATTGAAACTACCTTTACTAGTGATTAATGAGATCCTTGAGGCTGATGCTGCGAGACTAAATATTTCATATCTGGTTCGATTTTCGTAAGGAACAAACAAAGGTCTCCTCTTTCGGTGATATTCAGACGACTTCTCTGTTTGCGCATAATATGATTTCTCATCTGTGCGTCAGTTCATCTCCTCTCCCTCCTCAATTCCCCTCTCCACCTTTATTATCCCTTTTTCCTATTTTTTAACCTTCCTTATAGCAATGCCCAGTAGGAAGGCTGAGCTAGGTAGCCCACTTACTATAGCCCACTATAACAGACAGGCACACATACATACACACACACACACACACACACACAAGACACACATAAAAAGACGTATACATACAAACAAACAGGCACACATACATACATACATACAGACACAGACAGGCAGACATACAGACACACACACACAAAGACACATACAGACACACAGACAGGCACACATACAGACACACACACACAAGACACATACATACAGACAGGCACACATACATACAGACACACACACGCACACATACAGACACACACACAAGACACATACATACAAACAGACAGGTACACATACATACAGACACACATATACAAAGCCACACACATAAGACATACATAGACACATACACACATACAGACAGACACAAGACACACATACAAAGACACATACATAAGACACACATACATTCAAAGACATACACACACAACACATACATACAAAGACAAGACACACATACATACACATATATATACAGATAGACACACACACACACACACACAAGACATACATACAAAGACACATACACACACAAAATATTTTATTCACCCTCCTGTTTCCTACCTTTTAGGTGCAGGAGGGTGACTTTCCCTGGGGTCCAGTGGTGGCTCAGGTGGATGGGAGTCAGAGTTCCTACTCTGACTCCCTGGTCTTCCTCCTGCGCGGTCTGTGTGTTAGCTGGGAGGAGTGACGTGCAGTCACTTTCTCCCAGCGTGCGATGTAATAATAGGGGGCCCAGTCGCGCTGTTTAAGCGCCCAGCGCTGACCGGGCCCCCTCTCAATCCACATCCATCGGGTGGCCCTGACAGCATGGGCCACCCGATGGACCCCTTGGACGGCAGCCCCGGCGGTTTGCCACGCGGGCCGGGGCTGCAAATGGTGACGGCAGGAACCCGGTCGCTGGGGTACCGCCGGCTCGCACCCACCTTCTCGCCCTCCCGCCCACCCAATCTCTGAAATTGAGGAAATCTCTACCGCCCACCTGGAATCCTGAAACGCCCACTAGTGGGCGGTAGGGACCAGGTTGACGACCCATGCTATAGACAAAGCTTTCTTGTAAAACTATGGGGCCTCTTAGAGGTATAGCAAGAGGATTTAAAGGGGCCTTACAGATTTACAGAGGCCTAATAATTCTACAACAGTCCCCCCTTAAAATGTTATTTGCTAAAAGACAAAACTTCATTTGTTAGTATCAGAAGATGTGTTAGCCCAAAGACACAGAAACCCCATGACCGCTGACTTAGTGTTAATGCAAAGTGCAAGTCTATCCCTCTCTTGACCCTAACAGGCTGCAGCACATCCGTCAGTACGGTTCAGGAACACTCTTCACTCCGCTGGTAACTCATAGTGGCTTATCCACTACTTCTCCGTACAGCAGTCTACCCATAAAGACGGAGGCTGTCCCTGTACTGTCCCTTCCTGGACTTTCTGCACTTCATCAGCATACGGGAGAGTTTGTAGCGGAATACAGGGTGATGTGAGGTCTTGGTCACCAATCTCTAGATGGGCGAAGGTTGGTGTTGCTTGGTCTACAGTTTTCTGCAGGAATTTCCTTAGGCATGGGAGGACACAACAAATGAGAAGAGCGAGAATAAAAAGAAAAATTAGTAAGGCAATACCAATCTGGACTAAAGCTCTCTGCCAACCAGTCATCCAACCAAACCATTTTTCCCAGGGATCAGTAACTCCAGAGTTTCTCTTTAACTCTTCTGAGAGTCTATTTAATTTATCTATGGCCAGAGTGACTTTACCATTAGGACCTGTGTTTTCTGGAATGTAAGTGCAATAAGTCATAGTGTCGGGTAGTATTTTACAGACCCCCCCTTTTTCGGCTAAGATCATGTCTAAGGCCAGTCTGTTCTGGAAGGTCATTTGGGATGTGGCCTGTAATTGCTCGGCCAAGCCCTGGAGGGCATCCCTGGTGTAGTTCACGAAGCGCTGTTGGTTGTAATAGATATAATTAATCCAATTAAGGTTTTTGTTGGCAGTGACTATGGTAAAAAGTGATTCAAAACCTACAGCGACTTCATCTCTAGCTTTAAATTCATTAGGCACCCCCCTAGGTACCCCAATGGCATCTATGTAAATGTGTGGGTCAAAACTGCCTTTTACTGGGGTTTCTCGCTTAATCCTAGCTAACGTCTGTGGGGAATCGTGGGTGCCGGCATGATTGTCAGAAATAATGTGGATGGGCATGATAACCTTGGCCAAGGTACACTCCCCCCACCAGTCAGTCTCCAGTCTGGATCTTAACTGCAAGTCCCCACATAGCCAGTAAATGTCGCCTAGTGACCTGGTGTGATGTTGTAACAGACGTATGGGGACAGTTCTGTAAGTGGCACAATAACCTTTAGAAAAATTACACATGAATTTACCAATCCCGTCATACATGGCATAACAAGTGTAATTACCTCTATAGACTGTGATTCCATCTGGTGGCTTAACATTTTCAACTAAGAGAGGGTATTCTGCCGTCCATGCCATGCAGAGGGACCTATTAAAGTCATATTGGTAGGCAAAAAGGCTTAAGAAGCAATCTTCTATCTCTAAAGGGAGAGTTAGGGGGACGGTGCCAAGGTGGGGTCGGGCACCGCCACATACATAACATGCTGTTTTATTATGTTTGTTGGCATTATACCTCATCCATTCTAACCACAAATTAATGTCATTGAATCCAGTTTCAGCGGCCATGGTATCTTCAAAAGTGGGGTTAGCGATGGCCATCATATCTTTAAAGGACTGGATATGTGGTTTTAGCGGATTTGGGACCATATGATCAGCCCCTTGCCACTCTGGAGAGTGGTACATATCTCTGAGGTAGAAATGACCTAATTTGTTGTAGGAACCTTTCTTCCAATACATTCCCATTACATATCGGTCTGCATCCTCGGGGCCAGGATGTTCAATATTTAACATTAGTTTCATAGGGGTACTTCCTCCAGGCTTTCTTAAAGTCCTTATTTGAAGGAGGGATCTACCCTGATTGTCTATCTTAGATAAAGCACTTTTGGGTTTATAACCCCAGGCAGGCCCAGTATTCCATCCCGCAGCCCCCCAGTAGTTACAGTCATAACCCCATTGTTCATCTACTACACAAACGTAAGGGTCTTTTGCTTGTGGTATATCTTTATAAATGGCTTGAATCTGTGACTTAGGGAATGGGCATTCTACAATATCACAGTAATCAAAGGTGAATGTAGCCACGTGGGTACATGATGAATTATACCAGAAAGTGTACCCACTAGCATCTTTGGTAATGGCCACTTGTTGGGGCTCAAGGAAACTAATCAAAGGGATGATGTACCAGAGGTATATGGTTGTGAGGAGTCTGCTTCCTCTGGGACAGGAACCTTTTTGCAATGGGAGGCGTGTATCCAGTTGCTTTCCCCAGCCAACTTGAATGAGGTGGAGGTGATCAGTAGAACTTGGAATGGTCCGTCAAATCTTGGTTCCAGGGTGTGTTTCCGCACAAATTTCTTGACTAGGACCCAATCACCAGGGAGCAGACTGTGGTTGCCCGTATCAGAATCAGGATCTGGAATTGAAGAGAAAACTTGGGCATGGATTTTGTTTAAAGCATTTGCGAGTTCAGTTACATAATCTACTAAAACATCAGTTTGAAGTTGTAGTTGTTGGGGAAAATAGCAACCTAGCCTAGGTGCAGTCCCAAATAGAATCTCATATGGGGACAGTGAGGTAGTATTTTTGTACAAGAGCATTCATTAGATCCTTTGATAAATGTGCAGGTCCATGTGCCCATTGTACGACTGCTGGGTACAAATTCTTAGGGAGGCAGAACTTGAGGTTGTTGGAGTACACTCCATCCTTCAGAACTGCCCCTTTCTGTTTCCATTTTTGTATTTCTTCAGGAGCAACTGCAGCCTGTTGTTCCCGTAGGGTTTTTAGATCAGTTGGAAGTGTCTGCAAGGTAAATGTGGGAGTTTCTTCGTTTCCGGACACACTTCTGTCCACTTCCTGTAGTTCTCTTGCAGCTTGTTTTGCAACTTGATCAGCCAGATGGTTGCCCCTTGGTTCATTCGAATCCAACTTCCCATGTGCCTTTACCTTCAGAATGGCCACTTCTTCTGGGAGTAGGAGGGCATCCATCAGCTCCTTGATTGTAGAACTGTGCTTGACTGGTGTACCGGCAGTGGTAAGAAATCCTCTTGTTTTCCAAATTAATCCGAAGTCATGAGCCACGCCCAGTGCATATCTTGAATCTGTGTAGATATTGGCGCGCTTTTCTTCAGATATCTTGCATGCTGAAGTTAGGGCTTGTAATTCAGCTTCCTGCGCAGACATTGTTGATGGTAGAGATGATGACTTGATGGGCCCGAGCCATGGTAAATCCATAGTAGCTACCCCCCCTCAGGGAGTGGCAGAAGAGTGGACGGAGTCAGAACCTGACATCTTTGAAGGGTAACATTGTCAGGTAACAGGAGATGACATTGGAGACAAAGGTGCCTGGCAGGGGTGACATGTTTGAGTTGGACCTGGTTAAGTATGGCAGAAATATCATGAGGTGCCAAAACAGTCAGAGGGTGGCCAAGAACCAAGTCCCCAGTGCGGTTGATGAGTTCCTGAGCGGCAAAAACAGCTCGGAGGCAAGAGGGGATTCCTCTAGCCACAATGTCCAGTTGGCAAGAGAAGAAGCCAATAGGCCTTTGGCGGCCGCCAGGTCCATGGGCTTGAGTAAGGACTCCTGTAGCGTGGCCTTGTCTTTCAGACACAAATAATTTGTATGGTTTGGTGTAGTTTGGCAAGCCAAGGGCGGAAGCAGAGGCACTAGCACGTTGGAGAGTGTAGAAGTTGTCATGTGCTTCTGAGGACAGACAGAGTAGAGAGGCCTCTGGGATCCACGCTCGGCAGTAAGAAATGAGGCCTAGAAAGGCGTGGAGGGAGTTAGGAGTTTTTGGAGGCGGAATGGCCACGATCACAGGTGAGGTGTCTGGTGCCGTGGGACAGGCAATGGCCTAGAAAGATTACTGTGGCCTGGCAAAATTGAAGTTTGACAAGAGATGCCTTACACCCCTGATCTGCAAGATAACAAAGGAGGTCCAGAGAACATTTTTCTGTCGTGGGGATGTCATCTCCAAGTAAAATGGGAAGGGAACAAAGAACTGTAGTGTCTTTTCGTGACAAAGGTGTATTTAATTGAACCTGGCAGTCTGCAGTGAGGGTCATGGATGCTTGGAGGCGGGATAGGACATCAGCACCCAAGAGGTTAATGGGACATGGACAGGTTACTGCGGGAAATACCATCAACACCAACACAAGAGACATCGGTGTCAGACAGGAACGATGAGTCAGGCAGGTCTTGTTCTCTAAGAACACTGCGAGCTGCACCTGTGTCAACCAGGAAAGTAGTAGGGTGACCTTCAAAAGGTAAAGTTACAGTGGCTAGTGGCCCCCCTTGTTCCCTGTAGACACTGCCATGACAGGGGCATTAAGCATCAGTGGGTTCTATCATTATAAATAATGGTTAATAGTAAGTGAAGTAAAGTTCCTAAATGTCTTTGGATAAAACATTAACTATTGCGGTACTATCATTTATATTAGTTAGACCATAACAATTATACCACCCTGTAACTAAAATGAATAACCAGTAGTGGCTGGGTTAATAAAACATGTCACAAACCCTTCTAATGCTAAACCATCATTTAACGTAAAGGATGTTACTGTAAACATACGATCTGTAACTAGCAAGATTCGATTAAGCAAAGATACAATGTTTAAAATAACTTGCATTATTTGGCTATTTCCCTTGTTGCAAGATTAATCTGGATAATCAGCTGTTATGCTCTTATATTCGTGTCCAACAGATCTCATTTGTAGGTCACACCACAGTTGCAAATGACATTTTAGCAACCTTTTTTTTTTTTTTTTTTATCACGGACACATTTCTGATACAGGGAAACAAATGGCATGATTGTTTTAGTAATTATAATGTTTCTGTTCATAATATGTAGAGTGTAAGGAAAACAACATGTCTCTAAATAGGACGAGCATAATAGGGGTAGGCCTCATGATGAAGGCAGCCATGACAGGGGCGGGGAAGGAAATGACAGCAAGGGAGGAAGTGAGAGGTGTGAGTCCATGATATGTGTGGGAAAGGAAGACAGGAGGTGTGGGCATGGTAAGGGCGGAAGTGACGTCACTTTAGAAGCAACCGTGACTGTAGATAGGTCACGGGACTGGCAGGGTCAACCTCCTTCTGTACTAGGCGCCATCTTTAGGGTGGTGGCTGATGCACTTTCAACAATACACTATATTAAAACTATTAAAATAAGTCAGAGAAGCAACATTCCGTTCTGCAAAATGAAATACTAAACTATGAACAGACCTGGCAGGTTAAATAAGACAGTTGAAAACATTATGCATTCAACAACCCATACAGCTGTTTCTAGAAACATGTATTTTAAAATAACATAAAGGAAAATAAACTCACGGAATTCAACCAATTTCCCTTATCATCCTCCAACCATTAATCACTTTCTTCACATACTAACTTAACTTAGCATATTCCCTCTATCCACATTGCATAGTTTTGCAACAAATCACGCTTGCCTTTACACTTAACACGTCCAAATATTCCTCTATTCTTGTATCAGATTCACTTACCTAACCTCCGTAATCAACACTGAGCTACATTCTTGTGTCTCCCCCACAATCCTCACTACTTTATCACAAAACACAATTTATATATATATATAGCACCGTGGAATCTGCCGGCGCCATGCAAACGGCAACAATAATATTATTACACAATTATAACACCATAACCTTTGAATTAGAATATTTTCCAGCAAAAATCCCGTCTCTAACTCTTATCAGTAGCTCCGAAATGCAGAAATGTAGGCAAGCGGGGAGGAGGGGGGGGGAGAAAGTGAGACAGTGCAAAAAGGGAGAGAAACTGCAGGCATGAAGGTTAACCATGTGAGTGCTGTAAAGTAACAAGACAGAAGGACAGAGACTTATACGTTTGGAAACCAGAAATCTTTGACGGGAGAAACGGACTGGAGGTGCAGGGAGCTGCAGAGAGAGGATGAGGGTGACGAGATCTGTAGGACTGATGGGGGGGGGAGAATAGGGATCCATCAGCATTCAGGACTGGGCAAACAGGGGTGGTGGTAGGGTGGGGACCATGGTCAGCTACATTTCGGTCATTGCTGACGCGATGTTGGGAGTGGTCACCTCCTGGGCGCCATCATAGGGCGCTGGCTGGGAGGACTTCCCAGTAACACAATTATTATAATACACAAACAATCTTAAACCTTTGTGATCAATTTCTTCCTCAACCTATCCCTTTTGCTGAATAGCTCTTACTACTCGGTACCAGGCTTCTGCTGTACGAACCAAATCGTGGTCCGACAGCTTCCCTTTCTTCTCTGTCAGTAACTTACGCCAGCTCTCTGGCTGCAATCTGCCGCACGGAGGTACAGTAATTCCACATACTTTAGCAATCTTCCTCACTTTCTTAACCATCTCTTCTCCTTCTCTGTCTTCCACTAGATCACATGCTAACCAACCCTTACTGGGTTTATCTAACTTCTGTCCCATCCTCCCTATATAAGGCGTCCCAGATATAGAGAAAGAGAGAAAAGAAGGTCTACAGTGCTCGACTGCTACTTTAAGAGCAAGCTCTAAGTACGTCTTCCCAAAACGTAGACTAGTCACTGATTCCGCCTACCCGTGGTAGCCGCGGATTGGAGCGTGGCGAGAAGTGTGTGACCAATCACTTCTCTCAACAGAGAAAGAGAAATAGGAGGGGAAAGTGTAAATAGTACAGTGAGTAAGATAAAAGTAAACACAGGAATCTGTGTGACAGACAATTAAGACAATAACATTTCAGTGTAAATACAGTGCATGCATCACAGTTCAAATAAGTTCAACAGTTTTATCCCTTGCCTTTACTCGTGTGGCCAAAGCCACCTCCCTCAACCTCGTAGTGTCCCCACACGGAGAATGACTTCCACAAGTCTCACTACCAGCAGCCACAGGAAACAGCAACAGCTTCCAACCCGAATCCTGTATAGCCTAAAGAATTGGAATCTTACCTGCCTCAGCGCTCGAGGCTGGAATTTTACCAAGAAGAAGTGTCCGATGAGGCTAGCTAAGCAGTCAAAGCGACACTATGGGGAACCCCCAGGAAGCAGTGAGTCTACACCACCCTCCACAGATTCCCCCTACTCTTTTTCCTTACAGCCACAGCTACGTGGCTCCTAAAAGAGTTAAACAGGCAATAGAGGACCCCCAGGAAAACTTCCACAGGTCCACCCCCCTTTTTCCTTACTACCACAGCCACGTGGTACCTAAAAGGAGTAAACAGGCACTCACACTCCCCGGGTACTAAGTTAAACACAAACCAATACAAACACACCCAGGCAACAGATAGTCAACATGCAGGTAAACTAGGTATCATTAACAATACAAGGGGTCTGGGCAAGTTATTACCTGACTTTGATGTCCTCTCGGCAGCAGTCACAGACACTGGGACAGGTCAATCACAGGGGCAGGAACATACCGGCTAGGTGCTGCAGCAATCTCTACCGTGTATTCAGAGGTGATCAGGCTCTTTTCCTTCCCCCAGGATTCATCTCCCCAGCATCTTCTTGGACAGCTGCCCAGGCAGGACATAACCCAGAGCCCCACGTTTTGGGCGCCAAACTGTAGTAGATGATTTACTGCAAACCAATTAGTTTGAATGACTATCTGTTCCTGTCCAAATTAAAGATAATAAGGTTGCGTGCACGCAGAAGTAAATTCACACTGAGACACAGAGCTCAGGTTAATGAAAGAACTTCGGAGAAGTTTAATGGCTTCTGATTAAAAAGCAGGCTCGCAGGCCCTTTTAAAGGCATTATTACATCATTGAAGAAAATCAAGATATAGACAAATAGACATTGTTAATTGGCTTAGGTGCTAAGTAGTTAGTAAAATGCCCTCCCTACGGGGTGTACCATCTTAGGTCACTATCCTCGTCATGATTGTCTCCTCCAGGTTTTAGCGCCATTTTGTTAACATGAGGAGCTCACTCGACGGGAGGGGCCTTTTGGCAGCTATCCATTTAGAGTGAGCCTGGCACTGTTAGTTTCTCAAGGTTAGGTTTCAAGGCTTTTAGTAAATACACATTTTATCAAAGCTATCATTGTAAGTGGGATGCTACAGTGTTTCACACTACAGGTGCATAATATTTCTTGCTGACATGCAAATTCTATATTCTATAGACAAAGCTTTCTTGTAAAACTATGGGGCCTCTTAGAGGTATAGCAAGAGGATTTAAAGGGGCCTTACAGATTTATAGAGGCCTAATAATTCTACAACAGTATTATGGTCGAATATGTGGATAGAAAATACACAAAACGTTGTAATATTAAATGTATATTTAATATAACTATAACAAATAAACAGATGCTAGCAGAATGTCAATTTACTACAATTATGATACAATACAAAACTACAACATATTACTTACAAAAGGTTGCTACTTACAAGGCCCCAGCCCTTTGGCTGGGGTTAAGTCAGAGCTGGTACTACATCTTAGGTTCAGTCAGGTACAGGCAAAGAGAGCGAGTTTTCTCCTCCATCTGGTTTTTATTCAGTGTAAGTAGGCTGGCCTGTGATGTCACTGCCAAAAGCACATGTCTTCCTACACACTCCCCCTAGTGGTGCCCCCAAAGCATTACACTAAATATGCTTTCTTTATGATGTAAAGTCATTAATTAATAAGTACCATTACACTGCTAGTAAGAAGGTAAGGAGAGGAGTGGACCAGCAAGTGCTAGGGGACAGTCCTTAGAAACCATGGAGTGAGCGCATCATTAGATGCATTTAAGCTTAGCTCAGGGTGCTGTCTGCATGGTATGCCATCCTGCATGATTGTCAGGCAGTTGTCACGTATACATTCTCTCCATATGCTATGCACAACATAAATCACCTTTCCAGGAGTAGGAGAAGTGCTGCTTGGCGGTCCCATGCCATATGGCCGGGCTTTTTCGACATGCCGGTGGACGCTGGCCGCTGCGGATCCGCACAGTTATGTAGCCCCACGTCTGTCCACAATGATAGCGACGTCGACGTGCGGGTGACGTCACGCAGAGAACACATTCGCACGTTTTGTGGTCAAAGGCCGAGTACGGCCAATCGGATTCACAAGAGGGATATTTAAACTCACTAATTTCTTCTGCTCATTGCCCTGTCATGGTTTCCCTTTAGTGATTATCCGAGAGTGTGTTCCTGATCGTGTTTCTTTGGTTATTAACTTTGACTTCCTTCTGACTTCCCTAATTTTTGGTATCCCTGATTATTGGCTATTCCTCGTACAATGATAAGTGGAATAATATTAAATGAGATAATTTAAATATATACAAATGGATTTAGTGTATCCTCCAAAAGCTGGCTTTTGATGCATAGAACATGAAAAATAAAGAATAAATTAGAAAAAATGGTGCAGATTGTTTTGAGGTATTTCTACATAATCATTCTACTGGTATATAAATTTATAAATTTTGAGAAGGATCATATAATAATTGTCACATAAAGAATCAATCTATAGATTCATCAATCCTATACATATAGACCTATATAGATGGTATAGTGAATAAAGTGTATAGATATACAATGATCTTTCTTTATTGTCTATTCCTGACAACTGTGTTTCTTTCTGTGTTCCTGACCTCTGCTAGTATTTTGACTATTCTCTGGTACGTTGTAAGGGCCAGTTAGATGTTATCCTTATTTCTAGGTGTGATACTAATACTCAGTGGTGGACTAAGGGGGGGGGGGCGGAGGAGGCGGTCCTGTAACTGACTGTGTGTGTAACTGTCTGTAACTGTGTGTGTTTGTGGCTGTAACTATGTGTATGACTGTCTGCCTGTGACCGTGTGTGTGACTGTATATGTGACTGTCTGCCTGTAACAGTGTGCATGACTGTGTGTACCTGCTTGTAACTGACTGTGTTTGTGTGTAATTCTCTATCTGTAACTGTGTGTATGACTGCCTGTGACTATATGTGTGACTGTCTGCATGTGACTGTGTGCATGTGACTGCTTGTAACTGTGTGTGACTGTCTGCCTGTAACTGTGTGTGAGGGGGTGCAGGGATTTTGTAGAGGGGGGCAGGGCTTTTAAAAAGTTTACAAATGTGTTCAATAAAATTTTTTTCAAATGTAAAAAATATAACACATTTTAAAAATGTAGTAGGTTTTTTTGTTTTTCTTTTGGAGAAGGGGGGCAGGGGGGTGCCAAACCCAGGACCTGCCCCGGGTGCCACATGCCCCAGGTACGCCCCTACTAATACTGCATGTTGGATGAATTGTAATCCTGACAGCAGCCTGCAGTGCATTCGCCAGACTGACCTTCTAATTCTTCATGCAGACACGCCCCCTTTATGGGCATGTTTATCCCTTTGGGTGGCTCTAGTTACGTGATTCACATCAGGGGCCCACCCTTTTACCCCACCCACTATAATCCTTTTCAAATAATTTTTATTAAAATTTTATTTTTAACTTTGTATAACAAGTAATAATAATTCAAACATTGTATTAGGGGTAGGAAAGGAAGGGGAACTTGGAAATGGGAGGGGGTATCCATCTATTATTGAAATAAGCATAACAATGTATATGGCAAAAACGTTGTACATCAATGCACTTTAACAATAAATATATCAAAGACCATAAACTGTTTTGATTTTTTCTTCCCATTGATCCCAATTATATTTTAATATTGGGAAACCATGCATATTGGCTCTATGCGATAATTCCATTATAATCCTGCTTGCAGTGACGCCATTTTGTTGATTATATTTACTGTGGCAATATGGAATTGGATGCCAACACCGGGGACCCTAAGTAATCTAGTAAATGAGTGAGTACAGTTAACACATTTATTAGATAAAGTTTGGAGAAGCAAACATTCAGTTTTCCTGGTATGAGAAAGCCCATTAGATGGGAAATAGATGTTCCTCCGCCTGTTAGAATAATAAAAGCTTAAGCCACAAACGTTCCATAATTATTGTTCTCTGAATTAAACATATTAGGCTCTTGATAATCTCCTTTAGTACAAAACCTGTCACATAGAGGTTTACAGTAGCCATATTCCATCCCAAAGTAAGTCTTTTTATATGTCTGAAAGACATTGAAGATACAGCTCTGTATCATGAAATGCTGCATTCGTGAATCAGTCCACTCCCTGTCATAGAGCAATAATGGGTAAAATTGTTGTGGAAATAAGGTCTGCACATATTTCCTAGTTAGAGAAAATGTCTATTTACTCATTCCACAATATATCACATATAAAGCTAAGCACACATATTTTAATCAAGATGGCTGCTAGAAGCTTCTAACCCCTCCTTCCCCCTCCCTTCCCTTCTTAACATCGGCTAACTACCTCGTGCAACAAGATGGCGCCGGGAAACCGTGGGAGACCCTCATGGTCCCGGTGACATCACCTACAGTAGGCAGAGCATTAGAGCAACCACTTAACACCTAACCAATTATTGATGTATTATTCCATGTTATCTCTGACAATGCATATGATGTAATTTTGCTTTAAAAGGGACTTGCCGTCCCCTCTGAATAAACTTTCCTCAAGTTATTCAACAACCTAGAACCTGTGTCTGGTGTGAATTACTTCAGGGAGCGTGCACGCATTGTTTCATTGATTTGGCCAGGGGCAGATACACAAAGAAATAATCAATACTTTAATTGATTTTTCCACTTCAATTGGCGCCCAACGTGGGGCCCACCGGAGAGCCGGTTCGGAGGGCCGGAACCAACGGACCGGAGCGGACCTCCGGAAAGTGGGACAAGCGGAGCCTGATCACCTCCATAATACAGCCGTTGCCTGTGTTATTCTCCTGTTTTGTGCCGGTCTGTCTCCGAGTCCACTTCCGGCTTCCAGAAGGCTACTAGAGACAGGTAACTAACTCATCCGGTGCGCCCTTTTTAAGTGAACCTGTCGATTGTCTATCTGCCTCCTGTATTCATTTATGTGTGTGTGTTTATTATACCTTTAAGATATGTTTGCTTGACTGCCTAGCGGGCAGGGAACGCATTTTATATGTTTGCTTGACTGCCTAGCGGGCAGGGAACGCATTTTATATGTTTGCTTGACTGCCTAGCGGGCAGGGAACGCATTTTATATGTTTGCTTGACTGCCTAGCGGGCAGGGAACGCATTTTATATGTTTGCTTGACTGCCTAGCGGGCAGGGAACGCATTTTATATGTTTGCTTGACTGCCTAGCTGGCAGGGAACGCATTTTATATGTTTGCTTGACTGCCTAGCGGGCAGGGAACGCATTTCAGCCGGTGGGGCTGGGTTTTTGTATTAGCTTGACTGCCTAGCGGGCAGGGAACGCATTTCAGCCGGTGGGGCTGGGTTTTTATGTTAGCTTGACTGCCTAGCGGGCAGGGAACGCATTTCAGCCGGTGGGGCTGGGTTTTTATGTTAGCTTGACTGCCTAGCGGGCAGGGAACGCATTTCAGCCGGTGGGGCTGGGTTTTTATGTTAGCTTGACTGCCTAGCGGGCAGGGAACGCATTGCAGCCGGTGGGGCTGGGATTTTTGTCTGATTATTGCAGTATTTCCGTTGGTATCAGTGTTTTGCCGGGACCAGCCTGGTGGGTGAAGGCTGGAGATTGTCATACCCTGAATATCCGACACCGGTGGTGTTAACATGTACATGGCTATTTTGCTCTCTATCATTCTGTGGTTTCTGTTTAATTGTTGTTACAGTGTGGGTACCCTTGGTGTGTGTGTGTGTATTGTGTGGTTAGTTCTGGATTCCGGAGTTTACGCTCATTTGTATGTTTGTGATTTTTGCAAATGTCTTCTCATTAGCGCAGCCACGTTCATTTTCTCCTTTGTTCTTTATCTCTCCTGTGCCTGTTGCCCAGAGCTGTGTTAGTCACCCACGCTCATTCGCTCCCGTCCGTGACCACCACCCCGGGTGGGCGGATCTCCGTGACTGGTCTACGTTTGGGGAAGACGCACGGGGCTCAAGTTCTCGTGGCAGTCGAGCACAGTAGACATTCTTTTTCCCTTATACTTACTATACTTCTTTGTCTTCCACGTGTGGCACGCTTTGGTTACTCAAAAAAAAAAAAAAATGGGACAGGAACACGCTAGACCTGCTAAGGGCTTGCTAGCTTGTGACATTGTGAAAGAAAGGGCAGGGGAAGATGCAATGTTGAAACTTAAAAAGATTGCTAAGGTGTGTGGTTTCCAGATGTTGCCCAGCGGGAGATTACAACCTGAGTTTTGGAGAAAGTTACTTATAGACAAGGAAGGGTTGTTGTTGGATAATGGACTTACGAAAGTTGCAGAGGCTTGGTACCGGGTGGCTAGAGGTTTGAAACGGGAAGGATGGGTCGAGGAAGAACTGGAAGTTGAGGGGCAAATTGTGTATGTTTATCACAGGAGTGTTCACAATGATGATGTTGTTTCTATTGTTCCACGACCACCGCCCTATGATGGCGCCCGGAGCGCAACACTTAATTCCCGCCCTGCTTCCCCCGTCACGACACAGACCCCACCCTCTGGGGGCGTGTCTTCAGCTCCCACTCCCCTGTGCCCCGTACTCGGTGCGGATGGTGCTTACTATTACCCAGTGCCACTTCATTCGTTCCCTCCTACTCCCATGCCTCAACCTTCCTATGATCCAACCCCCTTCGTTAGCCATCCTCCTGACATGCCTGTCGAAACCCCTCCGCTTTCATGTCCTTCGTTACCTCCCCCAGTGACCATCCCCACTCTGGACCTTACCATGGCTTCCCTCACCTCACCCATTGAAGTCCCACCTTCCCCTTCCGCTTCCCTCTCAACCCCGAGTACCCCTTCCTTAGTAGCTTCCGTTCCTTCACCCTCTCCGTCTATCACACATCCAACTCTCCTACCCCATACCCTTTCCACCAGCCCTATTCCTCCGGATCTCTGTCTCCCCGCTGCCCCAGGACCCCTCCCTCCCACGGCCGATTTGCCGTCCCTAATCTCTGCCCTCACCGCCCTGACCCAGCCCCCTGTTACCACCTCTCATCCAGTGTTACCTCCTCCTCCCGAAGTCCCAGCCCCCTCTACCTCGTTATCCCTCCCTCCCACGGCCGATTTGCCGTCCCTAATCTCTGCTCTCACCGCCCTGACCCAGCCCCCTGTTACCACCTCTCCTCCAGTGTTACCTCCTCCTCCCGAAGTCCCAGCCCCCTCTACCTCGTTATCCCTCCCTCCCACGGCCGATTTGCCGTCCAAACCCTCCGCCCAAGTTGCTCTGCCACAGCCCCTTGTTCCTATCCCTCCAACCCCTTCCCCGGCAACCCTTGACGCACCTATGTCCAATGACCTATCTACTTCGATATCCGCCCTTTTCACTGCAGTCACTTCCCTGGTTAACTCCGCAATCCCTGCGTTGCCTCCCATTGATATACCTCCACCTCCTCCTCCACCTCCTCCCCCCGAGCCTTCGACCCCTCCATTGTCTCCCGTTAATCTCCCCGAGCCTTCCGATCCAATCTCTGCCCTTGCTCATGTCCTCAACACCCACCTCTCACGGCCAGCCCCGTCGTCCCCCATGATGGCCCCTTCCACGGCTTTAGTTCCCCGTGCCCCTCCCGCCAGCACCAGTTACCCAATCATGGTGGTTGGGTCCGAGGTGTCTGCGACTTCGGACCAGCCCTATGCGATGGGTGCCTCCCCCCAAGCCTCGGGTTTCCACCCAATTACCTCTCCTATCACCCCCTTCCCAGATGCCCCCGCTACAGCTACCCCTGAGGCTATTCTTCACCGTGGTCCAATAGTGCCCGAGGAGGTCGTTGTGGTGGACCAGAGCCCACCCCATCTGGGGGGGGAAAGGCTTCCCCAACGGCACTCGATTCCCCAGGGGTATACTCAGATCAACCATGGTGCGGATGGTGCACCACCTATGTACGTTACCTTTAACCCTTCCCAAGCCGCTACCCTTGTAACCTCACTCCCTGATCCTGAGAAACACCCCATGCCCTTCTTCCGCAGGATGGCACAGATCCGCAAGACATATTCCGCTGCATGGCGGGATCTTATAAGTTTATGTGAAATTAAGGCTGGAGATGCATACTGGCCAATCATGGAACGGAGCTTTAGTGATGCTCCACTTACTTCTGATACTGATTTCCGTTCTGGTGAAATTTTCTGTGAACAACTTCGCGCCTGGGCGCAGGATAAACTAGCTGACCAGGCTACTTGCATTAATTACATAATACAGGACAAACTTGAGACCGTTGAAAAGTACCACTCCAGGTTGACTCAGACATTCTCGGACTTAGGGTTCAGCACTTATAACAAAGCACACACCCAGATGCTCTCTGCAGCTTTTGTGGCAGGATTGAGAGAACATATTCGTAAGGGGTTAATTTTAGCTCGCCCTGAGTATAGAATTATTCCACTAGACACCCTTTTGTTGGTAGCCAAGGGCTTAGAATCTGTTTTACAACCCACACAGCGTAGGGCTAGCCCGCTGATGTACACCACCTCCACACCTATCGCTAGTTCTAATCAAGTCCCTCAGGTATTCCCCCAACAGTACACTCAATCACCCCAGGCACTGCCTGCACCAATCCCTTTCCCCCGGGACCGGACCATTATGACAATCCGGACCTGTTTTAATTGCAATCAGCCAGGCCACTTTAGAAGAGATTGCCCACAGCCTAGAGTGTTCCGCCAGCCAACTCCCCGGTACCAAGGTCCCCATGTCACCGGCTATAACTACCCTTCCCCTGGTTACCTCCCCGCCCTTCCCCATCCACATTTGCCTCAGCTTCCCCCACCACCTCCTCCTCCTCCTCCTGAATACACTCAAGCTCGGCCCCCTGTATCAGAAGCTCGTGTGTATACTTCACCCTCTGCAGAAGGGTTTGATAATGATGATTTCCAAGACGGCCAACCCCGTCATACCCTCCGCCCATCCCGTCCCCCCATGCATTCTGCTAACCCCCCTTCTACTTCCCGCCGGTACCAGGGACCAGACCAGGCCCATTTAGATTTATTACAATAGGTAACCGGCAAGCCTGTGTCAGCAACCCCTGCCATGGCAGTGTCTGCGGGGGATGGGGGAGGCCCTCTAGCTACTGTAGTTCTCCCTGTGGAGGGCCACCCCACCACTTTCTTAGTTGACACAGGTGCAGCCCGTAGTGTCCTCAGGGAACAAGACCTGCCTGACCCTTCTTTCTTATCTGACACTGATGTTTCCTGTGTTGGGGTGGATGGTACCCCATGCAGCAACCCCCTTATTAAGCTCCTACACGTAGGTTCACACATCCTCTCACGCTTTGTGGTTTCCTCTACTTGCCCTATTAACCTCCTAGGTGCCGATGTTCTCTCTCGGCTCCAGGCCTCCATTACCTTCACTGCAGATGGGCAGATTGAATTGACAACTCCCTTATCACAAAAAGATACCTCCGTCCTCTGTTCACTCCCTATTTTGTTAAACCTAACTGACAATACAGGGGATGCACGGGTCCCACAAACCGCCAGTGCTCTGGATCGTATCCCTCAAGAACTTTGGTCCACTGGCCCGGATGATATTGGGCGCTTACATGTACCCCCGGTCTTGGTTCAGCTCCTGTCCGGGGCACTGCCTCCTCGCAGGCCACAGTACCCTCTAAAGCCTGCACAAGCTGAAGCCATTACCAGACAAGTTGAAAGTCTCCTTGCCAAAGGTGCCCTCATCAAGTGTTCGTCTCCATGTAATACTCCACTTTTTCCTGTTAAAAAGAGAACTGTTAAAGGTCAACCTGACCAATATCGCATGGTGCAAGATCTCCGTGCTGTGAATGATGTGACCATCAAAGACACTGCAATTGTTCCTAACCCCCACACCCTCTTATCCCAAGTCCCATCAACTTCAACAATATTCACCGTGGTGGATCTAGCTAATGCCTTCTTCAGTGTCCCTCTTGACCCTTCCTGTCACTTCCTCTTTGCCTTCACCCATGAAGGACAGCAATACACCTGGACTGTCATGCCTCAGGGGGCTCAGAATTCCCCCACACAGTTTGCACACGCCATGTCACTGGTGCTGGATCCCTGGCAACAATCTCATTTGGATGTCGTCCTGCTTCAATATGTTGATGATCTCCTCCTCTGTGCTCCTGATTTGCTCACTGCGGAGCGTGATTCAGAAGATCTCCTATGTTTCCTTGCTGCAGCTGGTTGCAAAGCCTCCAAATCCAAGTTACAATGGTGCCGGCCCTCTGTGGTCTTCTTGGGACACTGCCTTTCCCATGGCACCAAACATCTAACCTCCCAACGTGTACAAGCCATTCTGCTTCTTCCATTACCTGCTAACCACCAGGCTCTCCATGCTTTCCTGGGTCTAATCACGTACTGCAGGTCCTGGATACCTGAAGCATCAAAACTCATGCAGCCACTCTATGATGCCCTCAGGAGTGAGCCTTTTTATCTCACAGAAGAGACTATCATCTGTTTCCGCACTCTGAAAAGAGCTATTGCTTCTGCACCTGCCTTGGGCCTACCAAACTACCAACTTCGCTTCAACCTATTTGTCTCTGAAAAATCAGGACATGCTTCCGGAGTCCTCACCCAGAAACATGGCTCAAGGCAACGCCCTATTGGCTATTTTTCCTGCATGCTTGACCCTGTTGCAAGGGGTAGCCCCTCTTGCCTCCGAGCGGTGTTTGCCGCCAGCGCTCTCCTGGACAAGACCAATGACTTTGTTCTTGGCCATCACCTCACAGTGTTGGCCCCTCACGATATTACTGCAATCTTACAGCAAATTCGTCCAAAACACCTTTCTTCACAACGTCACCTTCGCCTACAGACATCCTTACTCCTACCTGACAATGTGAAACTCCAGAGATGCCTTTCCCTGAACCCAGCCACTCTTCTGCCACTTCCCAAGGGGGGAATAGTACATCACTGGTACAGCCTAGACATCAATTCAGAGGTCCGAGCAGATTTACAGTTGCCTGTGTTTACACCTTCTCCCGATGATGAACAATCAGAGGCCCTACTCCACTGTGTCTTGTGGTTTAGGGACATACCAAGCCCTGATGTGGACTATGAGGAAGAACTATTTCAGCTCAAAGACATTCAAATTACCTTGACTGACTTATTTTGGGACTCCACAGGTACCATGCTCATTCTGGTACATCTTCCAGATAATGCAGTACACCTCTACCACCATTGGGAAACAGCTATCCCACACATATCTCTCACCAGATCCCACGACACCTCATGGGAGAACCTAGGCCCGATGGCCAAAACTTGGAACCACATGACTCAAGAACAACTGACTTCTACAGGAATAAATAAAAAGACCATTAACTACTGCACAACAGGACACTCCAGGTACCACACAGAGGCCTGTGAGAACCCACCCACAATAGACTGCAACCTCATTGATATCCCCCATGACTGTTTTGAACAAATGAAAATGGAAACTACACACCTACCAACTGTTTATGAAGCTGCATTACTCAACCCGGATCAGACACTATTTGTGGATGGCTCAAGGTTTGCTGATGAACAGGGACAATACCACACTGGATATGCAGTTACTACAGGATGTCAAATATTACAAGCAGCTGCCCTACAACCAACTAAATCTGCCCAAGAGGCCGAGTTAACAGCCCTGACTGTGGCCTGCAAACTGTCCGAAGGCCTACGTGTCAACATTTATACGGACTCAAGATATGCCCTGGGAGTGGCACACGATTTTGGCTTAATCTGGAAGACCAGAGGATTCCTTACAGCTACCGGGACCCCAGTAAAGCATGGGGCAGCCATTGCAGAACTGATGGACGCATTGGAACTCCCAGCAGAAGTGGCAGTATTGAAAGTAAAAGCTCATGGAAGATTAGACACAGAAGAAGCATGTGGCAACAACCTGGCTGATCAGGCAGCCAAAGAGGCAGCACGACAAGGATGGGAAGTGGACAGAAGAGTGGCCACAGATACATTACCCATTTATACTATGCAAACATTGCCTACAGATCTCAGGCTGCTGAAGGAACAGCAAGCTGACGCCACTCCTCAGGAGAAGCAAAGTTGGAAGAACAAGGGAGCAATGCTCCGTGATGAAGTTTACACCATTAATCTCAAGTTCTGTCTACCTAGAAGTATGTACCCAGAGGTGGTCCAATGGGCCCATGGGCCAGCCCACCTATCAAAGCTCCTGATGAATTCACTAATTGACAAGTACTTTGAAGCACCAGGCATCACTACCTTAACAGAATTATTGCAAATCTTGTACTATATGTGCTAAGTGCAATCCTGGAAAGGTCATAAAGACTGCACCTAATCATCTAGCCAAGCCACAATACCCCTTCCAGAGGATTCAGATTGACCATATTCAGATGCCAAAGAGCGGACGTCATGAATATGCACTGGTTATAGTGGACATGTTTTCAGGATGGCCAGAGGCCTTCCCAGTGACCAACCTCACCGCGAGGACAACAGCCAAGTACCTCTTGACAGAAATTGTTTGCCGCTACGGGGTTCCAGAAGTAATTGAGAGTGACCAAGGAACCTCCTTCACTGCCTCGCTAACACGGGAAGTCTGGTCAGCACTGGGGGTGACCCTTGCATTCCACACGCCATATCACCCACAGAGTAGTGGTAAGGTAGAGCGCATGAACGGCACTCTGAAAGCCAGAATGCTTAAAATGTCACAAGAAACTAACATGCCCTGGCCCGAGAGTCTCCCATTAGCATTGTTTAGTGTAAGGTACACTCCTAGGGGAAAATACAGCCTGTCACCTTATGAGATTTTGTTTGGTACAGCACCCAGATTAGGTTGTTACTTTCCCCAACAGCTTCAGATCCAGTCAGATGCTATGGTAGATTATGTGACAGCCCTCTCACATGCCTTGACCAAGATACATGCCCAAGTGTTTTCTTCTATTCCAGATCCTGAGTCGAATACAGGTACACACAAGCTGCTTCCGGGTGACTGGGTTATGGTTAAGAAGTTTCTCAGAAAACACACCCTGGAACCGAGATTTGATGGTCCTTACCAAGTGCTCCTGATTACAGCAACGTCAGTAAAACTAGCTGGGAAGAGTTCTTGGATACACGCTTCACATTGCAAAAAAGTGCCTGCTCCAGAAGAGACTGATCCTGTTGAAAAATGAATTTATTATGTGTCTTGTGTTTTCTTATGCTGCTACATTTTGCCTGGGCCCAACAAGTGGCCATAACCAAAGATAACCATGTTTACACTTTTTGGTACAATTCTTCTAATACTGATGTGGCTACATACACCTTTGACTATTGTGACATAGTTACTTGTACATTTCCACAAACACAACATGCAGCTGTATATAAGGACATACCTAACAAAAAGGACCCAAACATTTGTGTGACTGGCGGAGGTTGGGGACACCATTGTAGTTCATGGAAAGCTGCCGGGTGGAACACAGGTAGACCATGGGGCTACAGACCTCAAGTTACATTAGACAAACTTGACAAAGACGGGAAACCCTTACTCTCTAGAATGACCCTGAGTAAACCCATAGGGTCAACTCCCATTAAACTCACCTTGAATATAGAACACCCTAGTCCAAGGGATGCAGGGGAGTATGTGATGGGAATGTACTGGAAGGGAGGCGGCTCACATAACGCATTGGGGACCTTTTACCTGCAAGATATGCTAAATTCTTCTGACTGGGTGGGAACTACACATATGGTCATTAACCCATTGAAACCACACATCAAAACCCTACATGACATGGTAGCCATAGCTAACCCCACCTTTGAAGATACCATGGCAGTAGAAACAGGGTTTTCAGATACTAATTTATGGCTAGAATGGATGAGGTACAACGCTAACTCACACAATAAGACTAATTGTTATGTATGCGGAGGTGCCAGACCCCATCTGGGTACAGTACCTCTAAGTTTACCTCCTGAAATAGAATTATGTGTACTGAGTTTGTATACACAATCCACCACTAACTCCTCAACATGTAAATCTTGGAAGAAGATTTACCCAATCACCCATGGACATGTGAAACCACCTGATGGAGTCACCATCTACCCAGGTAATTACACATGCTATTCAATACCTGAGAACACTGGTTTGTATCTGGGCAAATTCCCATCAGGATACTGCTCAACTTACCATAGTCTACCTGTATCACTGCTAATGAATCACACGAAGACAATCGGTGATATCTATTGGTTATGTGGTGACAAACAATTGAGGCCCCAATTAGTTGGGCAATGGTGGGGGGAGTGTGCCCTAACCAAAGTCATAATGCCTATCCATATCATTCCAGATGGTGACCATAACATGCTAAACCTCACACATGTACACTCTAGAACCAAACGAGAGACCCCTATTCGAGGGAGTTTCGACCCCCATGTGTATATTGATGCCATAGGTGTGCCAAGGGGGGTGCCTAACGAATTCAAAGCAAGAGATGAAGTGGCTGCAGGATTTGAGTCCCTAATTCCAATGATAACTGCTAACAAGAATGTCAACTGGATTAACTATATCTATTATAATCAGCAGCGCTTTGTCAACTACACAAGGGATGCCCTACAGGGCCTGGCAGAGCAACTACAAGCCACTACCCAAATGACATTTCAGAACAGAATGGCCCTAGATATTATTTTAGCTGAGAAAGGGGGAGTATGTAAAATCCTCCCTGAGACCATGACATGCTGCACATACATTCCAGACAACACTGGGCCCAATGGTAAGGTGACTATGGCCATAGAGAAGCTAGATAGTCTTGCAGACGAATTAAAGAAGAATTCGGGAGTCACTGACATATGGGACAAATGGTTTGGGTGGATGAATGGCTGGCAAAAGACCCTCTTCCAGGTAGGGACAGCTGTTCTCATGGTGTTCATTATCTTCTTGTTCTTAGCCTGTTGTATACTCCCCTGCATACAGAAATATCTGCAGAAAGCGGTGGACAAGACTGTAGATAACGTGACCCCTACCTTCATACATCAAGATATCACAGACCTCGAAGATGACACCCCACATACACCCCTACAAACACATCAGTTTAAACAGACAACTGCTTTTTTGTAGGGATAGAGTAGGGAAAGCGTCTGTCTTGACAGGTGAGTCTCACGTGTGGAGATGTAGTGGGCTAGCCACTGCGGGATACCCGCGGAGTGAAGTGTTCGATGCTTGTCAAGACAGATAGGTTGCGGGCAACTAGGGACATATTAGGGACAGCAGCAGTTGTTATGGTAAATAGCCATTTTAGGGGGGACTGTTGTGGAAATAAGGTCTGCACATATTTCCTAGTTAGAGAAAATGTCTATTTACTCATTCCACAATATATCACATATAAAGCTAAGCACACATATTTTAATCAAGATGGCTGCTAGAAGCTTCTAACCCCTCCTTCCCCCTCCCTTCCCTTCTTAACATCGACTAACTACCTCGTGCAGCAAGATGGCGCCGGGAAACCGTGGGAGACCCTCATGGTCCCGGTGACATCACCTACAGTAGGCAGAGCATTAGAGCAACCACTTAACACCTAACCAATAATTGATGTATTATGCCATGTTATCTCTGACAATGCATATGATGTAATTTTGCTTTAAAAGGGACTTGCCGTCCCCTCTGAATAAACTTTCCTCAAGTTATTCAACAACCTAGAACCTGTGTCTGGTGTGAATTACTTCAGGGAGCGTGCACGCATTGTTTCATTGATTTGGCCAGGGGCAGATACACAAAGAAATAATCAATACTTTAATTGATTTTTCCACTTCAAAAATAATATCTTATTCTATTCCTGGCCGCGTGTAGAGTGTATAATGTATTTATATAGCATAGGACCATGCATTGAATGGTTTATTAAAATGCAGTTTCTAAAGACCATAACAAAAATTCCATTAAAAAAAAAAAAAGAGTATTTAACTATGCATGGGGATTACATAACCATTATGACTATAGCATTTCTATGGTGTAAACATGCATCATTGTTAAAAAATTAATCCAGAAGGTTAATACTTTTATTAGTAAATCTTTAGAAATGTCTAATTTCTACCACAATACTAAGTTGTTTTCCAATGGTATTGTTGGTGTTAAAATGCATGGCTTTGATTAATATTTTATAAATGCACTGACATAAAAACAGTCACACTCAATGTATTCTAACTGGTATCAAACATCCGGTATGACCCTGTTCAAGCTCTTTTCTTTAACCCCTGAATCTGTGTATCATGATGCGTTGTTTTTTTTTTTGCATTTTCGGTTCACCACTAGGGTGAGCAGGAGCAGAAAATAAGTGTGTGGCAAATCGAAAACTACATAGAAACATAGAATGTGATGGCAGATAAGATAACCATTCGGCCCATCTAGTCTGCCCAATTTTCTAAATAACTTATCTTATAGTTAGGATAGCCTTATGCATATCCCACGCATGCTTAAACTCCTTTACTGTGTTAATCTCTACAACTTCAGCTGGGAGACTATTCCATGCGTCCACTACCCTCTCAGTAAAGTAATGCTTCCTGATATTATTTTTAAACATCAGACATTAGAGCGAAGGCATTAGTTTTCTTATAAAAGACAAATGAACGAATGCAGAATGCAATGAAAAAAACAAAGGCCAGTTTGCTTGAAATTTTGAAATGTCACTCATTGAATTCAGTCGTTGATTTATTCACTTAATTTCAAGGACAAAGCTACCTGCTCTCTCCTTGTAATTTGATCATTTAAAATTAGAAATGGTGGCTACCTAATTTTAATGAAGTGGTCTGGGTTCCAGGTCCAGCTAGGGTTAACCCATTTTTTCATAAACATAGCAGTTTCAGAGAAACTGCTATGTTTATGAATGGGTTAAGCCTTCCCCTCATTGACAGCCGCTAGAGGTGCTTGCGTGCTTCTCACTGTGATTTTCACAGTGAGAGCACGCCAGCGTCCATAGGAAAGCATTATGAATGCTTTCCTATGTGACCGGCTGATTGCGCGTGCAGCTCTTGCCGCGCGTGTGCATTCAACCAACGGGGAGGAGAAGAGGAGGATCAGAGAAGGAGAGCTCTGCGCCCAGCGCTGGAAAAAAGGTAAGTTTTAACCCCTTTCCAGAGCCAGGCGGGAGGGGGTCCCTGAGGGTGGGGGCACCCTCACGGCACTATAGTGCCAGGAAAACGAGTATGTTTTCCTGGCACTATAGTGGTCCTTTAAGGTCACCTCCTAGTATTCTGGGCATGCAGGCAGGCTCTGCACTCACACAGAGGAATACATTCACAGATTCACTCACCTTCATACATGTTCACACTCACTCTCTCATACAGAAACACTCACAGGTCCACTGTTACACACATATCACAAACACTCCAACTCGGATCTTTATGTATTTTCTTCTCAATCCTGTGCTAAGCTTTCACTTTTCTATCCTAACATCCAAATATTATACGATAAAAAAACAGTAATTTATCTTTTAAAGGGCCAAGAGATGCACAATTGTCTGTGCCCTTTATGAATAATATATTAAGCCCCTAAACGCAAAGAAATGTTTGAAGACAGGAGATGCCTAAACTCCTGGACCCTTTATACAGTATATTTGTACACTATGTTCCCACAAGATGCACTAAAATGTGTGCAAGCCATAGTATGCTCACAAGGGCTAAATGTTTACTCGTCAATTGCTAGTGTCAAGTGGAAATTTTGAGCTTTGAACTAAGAAATACCTCAGCAGATCAAGACAAGTGTAGCGGAGAGCTGATATTCCACAAGTTATCCCCACTTAAGATCCCAGTGAGGCTCAGGAACAAGTATTATAAATCCATAAGAAAAGGTTTTCAGCAGGCAAAACAATCCAACAATATCCCAACATCAATCCCAATGACTGGACGACACAGCATCAGGAGCAGAACTGAACTTTTAATCACACAGATTCCTTATAAAGCATTCTCCAATGCAAGGGAGGGATTTACAACCATTAGTACAGTATCCAATCATACCTGAGTAGCCATCCACACATCTCCTCCCCTTAGCTTGACTCATAATCCCATTATACAGGACACAAAGTCCCTGGGTTTCTGGATGTACCTGTAAACATAGGGGTACCCCTTTAAATATTACACCCCCTGGTAGCTCTGATCTGGGTGAGTGACATATCCAAAAATCACCCAGATCGGACCAGGGGTTCGGGAAACTTGTGTATGTAATAAAAAGACTGACCGCGCTGGAAGGAACAACCGAAATTGGTTCCATGAGTTTTGGCCCTGTGGTCGGTTACAGAAAAAGGGAATAAACTGCACGAAAGACTTATGCTATGGAGACTAAGGAGAGTTCGCATAAATCCCCTTGTTCGGGTGTTTCTTTCGAATTTAAGGGGAGTGTGGAGGTCTCAGCAAAACACCGCTGTTCGGGAGTTTAAAATGGCCGCCGCCATGTGTTCGTCTCCCGAATGGCGGCCACCCAAAGAAAAAAGAACCCACTGCACGGATTGCCAATTACCCGTTCGCAACATTGTTGCAAACGGTAATTGGAGGCACACTTACTACTGGGGTGGTCTGACTGTTCGGTAGTTTCACTCTCATAATAAATGGAGTGATTCTACTGAACAATCAGTCGAATGCTGCATACATTTCACATACATAGGTTACAATTCAACCGAACACATATGAATGACTGTAATTTTTAGGACAGCCCAATGCCATCCGCTACAACAAGTAACCCCATTAAGAGACTGCAGGATAAGAGGAGTTCAAGGACGCGCTGGAGTTGCGACTGAGGGATCCATAGATGATCAATTAGGGGTTTACACAGGTATTCTCTAGCCCAGTGGTCCCCAACCTAGTCCTCACGGGCCACCAACAGTCCAGGATTTATGCATTTCCCTTTTTTATTCCAACAGAGATACTGACAAAACCTGGATGGTGATGGTCTATGAGGACTGGGTTGGGGACTATTGCTCTAACCCAAATCAAGGCGCTGTTTGCATAAGTGTCTATATGTGCCTTGTTTTATGTGAGCACTGGGGTAACTATAGCCATCACTCCAGGGGGCTTGGCCACCCGGCAACCCCTGCAATCGGGGTGCCTGCCAGCATTGTGGTGCAGCCCCACCTCATCTACATTGAAGTGGCCAATCGGGTGGCCCATGCTCTTGGGGCCACCCAATGGCAATGGATTTCCTTGGTAATGGATTGGCCCAGTCAGCGCTGTGGCACTTTAAGAGCGCGACCGGGCCCTTGTGATGACTTCAGAGCTGGGAGGAAACCATCACTTCCTCCAAGCTAACAGAGCGCATGTGGGAGGAGACAACCGGGGAGGAAAGGAGGGAGTCAGAATGGGAACTCTGACTCCCATCAGCATGAGGCAACCACTGGACCCCAGGGAAGTCACCCTCCTGCACCTAAAAGGTAGGAAACAGGAGGGTGACTAAATGTTTTTTTTTTTTTTTTTTAAACAGTTTGTTTGTGTGTGTGAGAATGTCTGTATCAATATATATTTGTGTGTGTGTATGTATGTGTGTCTGTATGTATGTATGTGTCTGTATGTGTGTGTATGAATGTGTGTGTGTATGTATGTCTCTGTGTGTGTTTGTGTCTGTATGTGTGTGTATGTCTGTGTGTGTGTGTATCTGAATATTTGTCATTAAGTGTGTTTGTGTATCTGCATGCATGTCTATATGTGTATCTGTTTGTATGTGCCTGTGTGTCTGTATGTGTATCTCTATGTCTCTCTGTATCTGTATGTGTATCTGTTTGTCTGCATGTGTGTCTGTATGTGTATCTGTTTGTCTGCATGTGTGCTAGTGTGTGCCCCTGTGTATTTGTATGTTTGTCACTGTTTATATCTGTATAAGTGTAATTCTGTTTATGTGCATTTGCATGTGTTTCTGTCTGTATGTGTGTCTGTGTATCCGTATGTTTATCAGTGTGTGTCTGTGTATCTGTAGAAGTGTCATTCTGTGTATCTGAATGTGTGTAATTCTGTGTGTCTGTGTATTAGCATGTGTGTCCGTGTATTTATCTGTATGTGTTATACAAATAGAGGGGCGTGGGAAGATGCATGGGGGGGCCCTAGGGCATTTTTTGCACCGGGGACCTGTGGTTTCTAGTTACGCCTCTGTATGTGAGTGTGTTTGTTTCATTGTGTTTTACTTTTTCTTTGTAATAAATGTATTGTGCCATGATTTATTTATTTTTCATGGACTTCTGCAATTGAGGGTATGCAAGTTTCATGTTCATAGTTTTATGAAAGTATTTTATATGGCACGTGTCTTTCATTTTTGCTATATTTTCATTAATGTCTGGAGTCCTTTGCTTTGGGTATCGAGTGATATACGTGGGACCTTTTTGGGAGTGGTCATGTAATAGGCAGCATTCGCAAGCGTGTTTTATTTTCGTTTATTTATCCTGTCTCTTTGTTGTTGTTTTTTTTTTGTGTGTGTGTTTTTAAACTTTCCATGAAATTAACCATTTTTCTTATGGGGTTAGCCATGACAGCGGTGCTAAAAGCAGATTTTCGTAATGATATCTTGTATAAGTAGTTGCCACTACCTACCTGCAAATTCGGTCCACCTGAATTGTTTAAATTTGGTGCAACCAAATCTTGATCAGTTTTGTTGAAACAGTGCGTTTGATTGTTTGTTTCCATCATTCAGATCCAGATTTTTGTTGCATCCAGACAGGCTTAAATCTAGCTACTTTCATGTTAAATGGACAGTCTATGCACTCCTGCACCTGCAGTCTCACTGTTCACCTTTCTGCCCTTTAGGAGTTAAATCACTTTGATTATGCCACACGTCCCCTGGCTGTGACTCACACAGGCTAATTTTAAAAATTGTTTTAATTTTCAATCTTACAGCAAATTATGTTTACTTTGGAAGTTATTAACTTTAATATGCCTTCCCTTAAAGTATATCAAAGATAAACTAAGAAAGAAAAACAGGTCAGCACAGGTAGAGTTTTAAAGGTATGTATTGAAATAAGTAAAGACCAGTGTGTGTGTGTACACACATATTAGAGATACAGAGTTTTGTAATTCCAGTATTCAAACAATGCATGGCTTCAAGATATCTTCAGAGCCCTACCGGATCCCGTATGAAGGCCAACCAGTTCACTGAGACATGGAGCATTACATTAGTTCCATGCCCAGTCCCAGTCCCTTCCTTCATTGTTCGATCTGTGTTCACATTCATATTATGGAAACCTGTATTGATTTGTGTTATTGATGATTGTGCGAACCATAAAGCAGTTGCACAGTTACAGGTCATAGAAGCGTGGAATGTTGTCACCAGTTATGATGACTTCTTTATTTCCTTCCTTGGTGGTTGTTACAAGATAGATAACACCACCACTCGAGCCATCTCGTTGCATTGCCAGGGACAGAGCTGGAATTAAAGATAACAAACAATTCTTAATACAGCACATATTTAGAATGGTCTTATTCATTGGAATATTTCTGCAGCACTTTGCAACACAGTATCTAACATCAAGTAGATCACATTATAGAGGTAAAGAAAGAACAAATAGATTAGAATGTTTTATTAACGGAGACTTATTCTACCATAAATGGACTTTTCAACATATATACCAAAAACAGGATCTTATGTTTGGATTGATATGTGATATGAGTCCACTTATTATGGAATAAATCTCTTTCTAGAAGAGATTTGTTTTGTATCTTTATTTATTTCTTTAAATGGAAGGAGTCCTCGGGAGCTTGCACCCATATTTACTACTAAGATTGATGGTTATCCTAACTGGAGTCAATCCACATTACAGAGGTAGTCTACCTTCCAAACTGCTGAATGGTATCTTCCTCCAGTTTGAGATTTTGCACCTAACCAACATCAAATTGTCTACAGGAACCTGAATGACCTTCCATCTCCAATATTCTCCCCCATTGTGATGCGATTCCATCTATTAACCTTGCACAGATTAATATTTGATTGAAACTTTTGGTTTATATAATCTTTAAATGTTTATTTTATAGTGACATGCTATGATGCAATAAAGTCTATTGTGCGCTTCATCTTGTGAATTTTCGAGTACTTGAAAATTAAGTTGCTCTTTTTTTTTAACAAAAGGATATTCTAAGCTCTATAAACAGTACAATGTGCGCAAGGAATCCTCTAGTACCCCTCACGATAAAGAGTTATAACATTTTACACTAGTTTAACATTTTCCTGGGTCTCCTGTGCACCACCGTCCATCTCTCTACACCAGGGTCCTCCAAACTCTGGTCCTCCAGATGTTGCTGAACTACGACTCTCATGGTTCTTTGAACGAATCGATAGCAAGCGAATCGTGGAAGTTGTAGTTAGACAACATCTGCCTGGAGGACCAGAGTTTGGAGAACCCTGGTCTACACAGATAGAGACAAAGCGGAATTTCCCTTTCTGCATTAGATATACACATTTCATCCCAACTAGGATGGAATTTAAATTGTAATGTGGAAGGGTCTATATATGTGAAGCAGGATACTGCAAGCTCCTGGAGAACGCAGGTAAGTGAAATTGTTCAAACATGGTCTGGTTTATTATTGTGGATGGCATCCAGGGAAGTCCTGGAAACTTAGGCACTACAGCAGGTTGTATTGTTAGGATAACTTTCCACAGTAGGATAAGTACTGTGGCAAGTCATGGAGTTCCACATACATATCATTATTTATCCTGAGACCTGGCCATTATGAGGGACTGTGCTGATAATTGGTCATTAACTCAACAGTATAATGTGACTGATAGCAACAACAAAAAAAGAATATATTATTTTGGCCTCTTTACATAGGATGTGACCTTGACATAAAGAGAAACAAACTTGGACATATCTATTCCCACACAGAGTGACATAGAGAGCTGTAAACGATTAACTCCTCCTAACCCCCCAATGCTCTCCTTTCATCATCAACAGCCAGCCAGGATGGAATTAAAATTGATACTGCAAAGATGTAAAGGGTGTCAGAGTATTTATATCGGCAGACATTTTGTGCTATGATAGAAACTAAAAGTGTATATTCTGAGTCACTCTGAACAGACCAGACTCCATTTTGTTATTTCAAATTAACAAAAAAGACACAGGATTTCTTTCTGTAAGACTGGCCTCTTTGCCAGAGCTAAGGAATGCATAGTATAAACAAGTGATAAGGAAGGGGGTTGGACAGACTGTCTAATGCTAATGGAATATAATCAAATCTAAACCCAGACAATTGTGACAGAGAAGATTAAATAATTTAATATTTAACTGTCTATATATATAAGGTACCATTGTATGGAAAAGGGTAAACTTAGTTCATGATCTGTCATATCAGAAATTATGGCAGGAATTGCAGACGCTAAGTCTGGACAAAATTTAAGAAACCCTTTGAAATTTTAAATTATGGCGCTATAAAGATAATGCAAAATGACGTCAAAATAGCCACCAGGAAAAGTTAACTCTTTCCTGGATAGGTATGTTTAGTGGGGCAAGACTGCCCTCTACAGACCAAATAACTAATTTGCGATCTGGAAGATAACCACACCTCTAGTGCTTCTATTGGGTTATCAACTGATGACGTACAGAGAGTATGGCCCTTTAAAAGTTAAGACAAAGGGAAGATACAAGAAAAGACGAGAGGAGGCAGATGCAAGAGATGCAGAGGAGAGAAAAGAGAGGAATTGGAAGTTTGGGGACTCCAACCTCCATGCAGAGACACATCCAAATAAATTCCTGAGACTACCAATCGGATGAAATATCTACTCAACTGGTAATTATACTGGTTTCATTTAATTAAATTAATTTAATTAAAATGTATTAATAGCATTATATATGACTGGATAAAGCACGGTCAGATTTCCATATTAAGAAATCTTAGTTAACTAAGAATATATAGTTATAAACATTCCATTCTGCAGGTGGAATTAAGAATAATTATATATTGATGTGATATTATCACGTGTTAGCATACCGCTGTTTTTATCCAGGTGTATTGATTTGCTCTAAATTAAGATAGATATCTTTTAGACAAATTAAAAATCTGCTTATATAATATATTAAATTCTCTTATGGATGGTTTAAGAAAATGACTAATGAACTGGTTTAAATGTTATTTTATTTAAAATACATAAGAATAGATCTTAACTACCTAGGAGATCTAGCCAGCATTGAAAGGGTTATTCTAACTGTCTGCTAAACTTTACGACCTTACGCTGCACTCTGAGGAATTCTGTTCTTGTGTGAAAAGTTTTACTTTCAGTCTGTGTTAAAGATGGTAATAAATAAGTCTTGACAGATAATGCTGTTTTAGCCATTGAAACGTAATACCCATTCTTTGTATTGCATATAATTTTATACTGAATATTCATTGATTATTGTCATGCATGTTACATAATATTATTTGTTAATTATTGGTTATCATAAATAAAAATCTATTTTTATACATTGTGATATTAATTATATGAAATACTTTCACTTACGATAAACGTTCTTTGGGATCTGAGAATTGAATTAGTGGGCAAACTGTTACTATTATTATCCCATAAATATCCCCACATATTGGAGGCACGGTGCTGAGATCGTTTAAGTTGAAATTGTATTTCATATATAATAATAATATTGGTGTAATTCATGCAATTTAATCTTAATATAGAAAAGAGTTTTGTATTGAGATTAATCAATAAAATAAAAATAAAAATGGCCAGTGGCAGTGATAAATCTGTAACAGATAATACTGAAATAATTGAAGACCTAAGAAAACATGCTCTAGTTCATATTCATAAACATATGAAAAATAATGCAACCTATGAGGTTTGGTTGAAAAGCATAGAATGGGAAGCTAGACACACCATTCTAACTGATGAACACATCATCATATATCTTAAAGAAATTGCTGAACAAAAGAACATAGAAAGGAAAATGGCGTTCATAATACACTCTTGGCCTTTCTTTATGACAGCACTTCTTAAGGTGTGTGATGAAAACAAGTCACTGAATGCCAAATTGGACACGTACAGTGACGATCTGGGCATTCAAAATGGGAAATACCAAGATTTACTTGCTGAGCATAAAACTCGTCAGGCTGATCATGAAAAAGAAATGAAAGCTTTGACGGATAAATATGCACAGGAAATAAATCAGCTTAAAATGCAATTGGATGAGTATGAAAAGGAGAGTCAGAAATCAGACAGTGAGGTTGGTAGTCATCATTTTGTGCCAAAAAGTTGCACAAAAATGCAAGAAAAGACTATCTGTAAATCCCCTCCTTATTATGATTTTCCCACACCAAACCAGGTTTTCATAAAACAGTCTGTAAGTAAAGGTGTGAGTAATTCTAAAAAATCACCTGTGGAACAAGATTCCCCATCTCATGACATTACCAAGCCACCATGGCAATCTTGGGCAGAACAGTTTGAAAAAGCTGTCTTGGCCAAACTTGAGAGGGAGAGTCCAATTCAAGGTGATAGGAATGAAAACAGACATGGTTCTGTTCACTGGCAGAATTCTGATACTGATCAGAATTGTGACAGTGAACAAGAAGCTCAGAGTGATGGGAGTGAAAGTGATTGCACTGTCCACTCTGAAGGCCATGTAACTGATATGCCATCTGCACTGTTGTACGGGTCTAATTCCTCTTCAGCAGACAGATCGCATAGACGTTTACCCAAACACAGAAACAGAGGTCGTAAATCAACGACGCCTGTTTATGAAACACCAAAGGTCATCAAATTCCTTAGAGAGACTGTCCCACAATTTTTTAGAGGTTCAGGAAACATATCTGAACATCTGGAAAATTATGATAGAGCAATGAATTCATTGGGCATGTATGATGACATTCATAAGAAATGGTTCATTACATGGACCTTTGATTCAATGTGTCGTGTTTATCTAGAAAGTCTTCAAGCTATACAGTTAATGTCCTGGTCCAAGATGAAATATGAAATAATCATGGAATATGGTAAGTATAAAACCATTGCTTCTGCAAAGAAGGCGCTTTATAACTTAAAGTGCCGTCCAGATCAAAGCCCCAGAGAATTTTTAATAATTCTTAAAAATGCATACTCCGTGGCCCAAAGGAAACCCAGGTATGAAAGCACAGACTTCAAAGATCTGTATTTTCATGCCATGCCAGTAAACATACAAATGAATCTCGCAAGAGATTACGATTGTAAGTTACCATTAGAATGGCTAGTCAGTCAGTGCATGAAGTTGTATACTATACACCATGCACATGACGAAAATCAGCCAAAGGTTAAGAAACCTGGTGATAAAATGGTGTCAGAGACTAAAATTCAGTTAGGTTTAGAAACCCAACAGAAAAAGAGGACCTATTCCGAGGTTTTGAAAACACCAAAACCTCAGAAACAGGAAAATGCCGGAAGCAATTCTGCAAATTCCTCTAATAACTCTGAAAATCCAATGCCAATGGGAATAAACGCCCCTGGGTTAATAAGAACCAAGGCAATTCCCAATGGAGAAGGAATCCTCAGGGAAATAGGAGATATGGAAACAGAAACAACCAATCTGCTTCCAATAACTCCCAACAGTCTCAGCCATCCCAGCCAAATTCTAATGGGCAAAGACAAAACGGCAATGGGGGAAATAATTTGCGTCGTCAGGTTGGTCAATTGACAGACCAGATGGGCAAATTAATGGAGGGAATGACAAAGATTAACGAAGTCTTTGCCAGAAATCCTTTTTTAGGGATAGCTCCAATTGCAGAACTACCTGTGCAACCGCAGCAACAACAACAGGTGCCGCAGCAATAATAGCCACTGTGACTAAACAGGCTAGGTTATCAGTAGATGTAATGCCTAACCCTGTTTCCTTTCCAGGTACTCATAGTCAAACAAACAATAGTTGTGTTAGAAAACCTATTGCCTATACCGTCACTTCACTTCCGGGTGAAGGAGGCGCAACGTGTTCCTCTGTTTTTTCATTTCAGCCAAAGGCTAAAGTAGCCCCAGCAGCCACTAGTTTCCAGGATCCAGACCTGAAAGGGTTAACTGATGAGATGCCGACCACTAGTTCCCACTTGACAGTTCAAGATATTCCTAAAAAGGATGGGCCTGTGGGTAAGACTGAGCATTCCTCAGTACAGGTAGAAACTACTGCTGTGACCGGTAATGTATGGAAAACAAGTAATATGTTGACACATTCTAAATTCTTATGTGAATTAGAAGAACATGAAGGAAGGTATTACATGTCTGTAGAAATACAGGATTCGCTACCCCAGCCCTTTAAAGGGTTAATAGATACTGGTTCACAAGCCACTATCTTATCCAATACCTACTTCCAGCAGGTAATGGACTTAGCAACGGATAAGCCGAAGCTAAGAGATTTCCCCAATGCTCTGTTGAGTGTAGGAGGAAATGCCCTTCATGTTATTGGCAATACATGGTTAAAGTTTAAAATAGGTACAAAACCTTTAGACACCCGGTGATAGTGGTAGATCTCCCCTATGACCGACTGATTCTGGGTATAGATATACTCAGAAGACTTAACACAATTATTGACTGTGTAAATGGAATTGTATGGTCACAAGCTAAGGTTCCCATAACCTATGAGAAATCACATGTTCAATCTGATCGTAACTGCCATGTGATAGAAGAAAGACCTGACTCGATTGAGGTACATTTTAGGAATAGTCAGTCACCTGACGTGACTATCCTGCAGGTGAATGATGCAATCGCACCTGTAGATGAGCATTCCATAAGAATTGCTCCAGAGATGATCCAGAATGTCTCTCTGGAAGGTGATGTTTTAACCATTTCTCTCCACAGGGACTATGTTGAATCTGTAGATCTGGCAGGTCATGCTCAATTCCTTACCAGAATTGAAAGGGTTAATAACAATTTATTCTTTCCTATGCAAATAAATGACTTAGGAAGAAGTAGGAATGCAAAGCTGGACTTACAGAGTGAGAACAGCTATATTAGCAGAAGTCTGTTAAAGCAGATCGCTAATCCTAAAATGATCAGGTACGCTTCCCCACATGACAGGTGGATCCAGAACCTGGATGGCGAATCAGAGAGTCACAATGTGATAGCAAAATGTTTACTATCTATTTCCATCGGAAATAAGACAGTCAAACATTTATTCCTAGTGATAGACGAACCTCGCTATCAGGTTTACGTTGGCAATGATGTCATACATCGCTTTGCCATACACCTTGACCTGATTAATTCCAACTTGTGGACAAGGTTAAAAGGTAATCCTTATGGATACCTACACGAGGAAAACGCCCTGAAATCAGGACAAATACTCCCATATGCGGTAAGTATCCAAGTTCCTGATGACATAACCATTCCACAGGGGACAAGTAATTTTCTTTTACCCCTACAGGTCAAGGAGGGTCAGAGATTGGAAAACTCTGATGCCCTAATCTGTTTATCCAACAGGATACAACAATTAGGGATGGTGGTAACACATACACCAATGGTAAGTATTGGTAAGAATCCCACCTATATCATGGTCAACAATGTTACACCCAATAGTGTTACTTTACCAAAAGGAACATTATTAGGTCTAGCATTGGATGCTGAGTACTATACATTTGGTTTCCAAAACCAAATTATAGGCCTCATCCCTGAAGAATACTTAACTGAGGACGAAATTGTCGATCAAATATTCCATTCCTCCCCAGAAGGATTATTCACTATCCTATCTGTGTATCCCTTCAACGTGAAGAAGGCTCGTGTAAAATCGAAGAAGCATCAATTACCTTCGATCATCCGCTCAATGAGCAGGAATCACAAGAGTATCACGACCAAAGAGAAAAGGTAAGTCAACACCGAACTGACGTAACTTCTAGGCTTGAAGAAGCTTATGAGATAGGCCAGCCTGAAATCTTTCCAGGATTTCAGGAAAGGCTAGAAGAGCAAATATCTTTAGCTGACGGTTGCTCCAACGATGCTGAGCGGCAACAGCTAAAGGAAATCCTTTTGGAATTCCAAGATATTTTTGCCAAAGATTCCTACGACTGTGGGTTAACTAACCTCCACGTAGCCAGAATACAAACTGATCCTAATTTACCACCTGTATTTATCAAACAATATAGACTCCCATTAGCGTCATATGATGGTCTACAAGACATCATTCAGAATTTAAAGTGCACAGTTCGTATAATAATCCGATCTTGGGGATTCTGAAACCTAATGGACAATGGCGTTTATGCACTGACTTACGACAGCTAAATAAACGCGTCTATATGTCTGGTTGGCCAACGCCATACATAGACCAATGTTTGGTACAAATGCAGGGATCCAAAATATTCACTGCCATTGACTGTGCGCAGGGATATTGGACTGTACCAGTCCATAATGAAGACCAATACAAATTGTCCTTCACATTTGGAAAGCAGCAGTATACCTGGACCCGTATGCCTTTCGGTTATATAAACTCTGGTCATGAATTCGCTGTGTTCATGCATAAAGCTATGCCTGACGCACTCGAGAGAGGGACGTTATCATATGTCGACGATGTCTTGCTGAAAAGCACTTCCTTTGATAAGCATATATTAGAGATTAGACATGTTCTCACTCAGTTAAGAGAGGCAGGAATTAAACTTTCTTTACAAAAGGCGCAATGGTGTCGCACCCATGTCAATTTCCTCGGACATGAGGTAACTTCTGAAGGATTAAATCCCCAGAGGAAGAAGGTTGAAGCCGTACTAAAGGCTAAAACACCTTCAAACATCAGGGAATTAAGATCGTTCCTTGGTATGACTAACTACCCCCGTAAGTTTATAGATAACTATGCAGAAATAACTAAACCACTCTTACACCTGCTTAAAAAGGAAACTACCTGGAACTGGGGGGAGCCTCAGGACCAAGCGGTAAGTGAGCTGAGGAGGAAGCTCACTCAGGCACCCTGTTTAGCATACCCAGAGGGGGGTAAACCCTTCTATCTGGAGACAGGATATACCGATTTAAGCATCAGTGCTGTTCTGTATCAGAAGCAGGACAGTTTAAACAAAGTTATTGCATATGCTAGTAAGACTTTGTCACCTGTTGAAGTTAAATTCAACACGTGTGAGAAGGCGTTATTGTCGACTGTCTGGGCACTACAAAATTTTCGTAGCTATATCCAAGGTGAGAAAATAATTGTAGAAACAGCTCACCAACCTCTACAGTATCTGCAGAGTGAAAGAATTAGAGACGGTAATCTCTCCAACAGTCGGATTACTGCATGGACTCTATCCTTACAGGGATGGCCGCTAGAAGTCCGTTATAAACATAATAAGAGAAGCCCAGTTGCCCAAGGTTTAGCAGAATTACATAACTGTACTGCTCCATCTCTGGATGATAATGACACCGGAGATGACTTCCTAGAAGAGCAATTGCTATCCCCTTATAAAGTTTATGACGAGGAATACTGTCGACCACTACCGTGGGTATACATTGATGGTTGTTCATATCATCACGTCGTTGGTGCTGAACGGAAGTTAGTTGCAGGTATTGGAATCGCCTGGATAGGTGATTATCCCAATGTATCTATAGGATACAATATTGGTCCCAAAAGCAGTCAGATAGCCGAACTCTGTGCAGTATATAAGACCATTCAAATGGCAATAGAATATGGTATCAAAGAATTCGTTATTATAACTGATTCCAACTATGTTCGCAACAGTTTCATCGAATATCTGCCTAGCTGGAAACGTAACCAAATGCTGAAAAGCAATAACAAACCTGTTAAACATGGGAAATTGTTTTGTAAAATTGATGAACTGGTTAAGGAAAATGGTTTAACCATATATTGGAAGAAAACCAAAGGCCATTCTAAAATAGAAGGTATTGACAAGGATGGTAATGACTTAGCCGATTCACTGGCAAAACAAGCCGCCATCAATGGTGAAACCCTAAACATTGATGATCTTATGGGTTCAATTCATGTTGAAGCCATAACTAGACGTCAGGCTAGAGATAATGCCGACTTAAATGTCGTGCAATGGAGTCAAGAAGCTCCCAGTGATGACCTGATTACTAGTCAAAAGAATGATCCCGTCATAGGCATATTCTATAGACATATAGAAGACCCTACTGCCAATCCCATCACAGATGAGGATTGCAAAAATAATGAAGATTTACGAATCATGATGAGATATAAAGTCCAATTTAGTATCATGGATGGGTTACTGGTCAGAACTTCTAAACATGGTATACAACAATGGGTAGTCCCAACTGTATACCGAGGGTTAATGCTCCAACACGCACATGATGCACCTACATCTGGGCATCGTGGTGATAAGATCACATATGAGATATTGCGTGATTATGCATATTGGCCACACATGTTGAGGGATGTTAAGACATACTGTCAGGGATGCTTGATTTGTCCGCAATATCAACCCCATGGTCCAACCCATCGTGCACCACTTCAGAAGAAGGGGGTGTCATTACCCTGGTCTGATATTCAAATTGACTTTATAGGTCCTGTAACAAGATCTTCAAGAGGTAACAAATACATGTTAACCGTTACATGTATGTACACAAAGGGGATAGAATGTTTGCCTTGTAAAGAGAACACGAGTACCGTGTGCGCCACTTTGTTGATTAACCATGTCTTTTCCAGGTTCGGTCTGCCTCAAAGAATTGAGTCAGACAGAGGTAGTCATTTTTCCAGCGAAGTAATGGCTAAGATGTGGAACATTCTAGGTGTTAAACGAAAGCTACATATTGCATACCGCGCTGCGTCTAGCGGGGGGGTAGAGCGATATAACCAGTCTATCGTTAATATTCTAAAGAAGTATGTTAAGGAGTCTGGTAAAGACTGGGACATTAAATTGCCCCTGGTTTTAATGGCGATTAGAGCTACACCTAGCACTGCTACCAAATTGTCACCTTTTGAATTGATGACAGGAAGAAAGATGGTTTTACCACAGCATTTACTATATCGTACTTCGGATCATAACTTGATCAATGCTGCCACTACGCATCAGTATATCGAAGATTTGCGCAAGCATTTACAGCATGCATTTGCTTTTGCCTATTACGATCTAAAAACCACGAAAAAGGAATATGAAATCACAGATCAAGTCTATCTGTATAACTTTGCGCGAAATCAAGTTAAGGAAAAGAAATTTTTACCTTCTTGGAAAGGGCCATATGTCATTATTGACAAAATTTCCCCAGTAGCGTATAAGATAAAAATTCCTAAGGATGGTGATTTTATTGAAAAGTGGGTTCACATTAACCAGATGCGTGCTTGTCATCCTAAATCTCAATTAAGGATTATAGGTGTGGATTCGGACGCAGAAGGATGAACGACTAACCTGGATGAATGCTTGATTTACGTGGTATAGTATGATGTGAAATGTTGTGATGTGCCATGATCTCATGTACGTTCATGTCATTAACCATTTCCTTGCCATCCAATAACTACATTTTTAAGCAGGTTACTAGCTTGTTTAACTGCTATAGGCGAATTGCTGAAGAGTCAGTAATAAATGTAGTGAGGGATGAAGTTATAAAAATAGAATTAGAGAGAACACATATGTTGATGAATCGTAAAAATGTGTTGTCCTAGGCCAAGTGATGTCACACTGTTATAAGTTTGTATGCTTAACAAACCTTGAATCATTAGTAGATAAGTCTGGAACGAGTTCCTGATCCGTGACTGTCGAAAGATGTCCAAGAAGGATGTGGCGTGTTTCTGGATCGTACTGCTCCTGTGCCAAGGGCTACGGACCGACCCGATCGCAGAGATGGGACCATCCTCCGGCATCCTGATTCAAGAGACACCAGGGTTCATCTTGACAGAGAAGAGGATCCTGACCCGATGTGTGTTCGTCAGCTTGGACCCCAAGATTTCCATCGAGAAGGCATACAACATTTCATCGATGCAGCGTCCTGAGTTACAGACTTGGTACCAGATGCACCTCCAAAGAGCACAGGACCGTGTGCGAAACATCTTGGAGCAAGCCCGAAAACCATTTGTATCCAGTTCTATTCCGATGAGCAACCGACCCAAAAGGTTCCTCACCGCTATAATTGTTGCATTAGTTTGTGCCACTGTCGGTGCAGTTGTCGCAACTGGAATGTCTGCAGCCAACTCTATTACTGTCCAAAAGCTGGATATGGAAATCTATGTGCTAAAGCAACACATTACCGATATTCATCAGGTGATAAACCAGCAAAGAACACTTATCCAAGACGTGCTAACTATAGACACAGTTGTTACAACAAATTTGCATTCGGAGTTAATTGCCAAAACCACTGAGTTGCACCAAAGTCATGACTTATTTAAGCGTGAACTTCTATTTCTGCATGAACCAATATTGTTCCACACACTTGCTTTTCTCGACGAAGTGCAAACTGGAATGATCGAATTGGCAGGGGGACGCATACCTCTGTATTTTGTATCCAAGGATATTGTTCATGCGATGCTTGCCAATGTGGATGGAGAGACAATTGAGCCTATGCAACTAAACTGGCCTTTGAGATGGGGAGCGCTATACCTCTCTTAATTAATCCGGAACGTATGGAGATTTGCTTTTTATTGACCATACCATATGTAACTCCCAAAGACATTTTTCAAATGAAAACAATGTACTATGATAATAATGATATTATGGTTGATTGTACTAAGTGTAAAGTTCAAAACTTTTACAGGTACAAATATATACAAAAATGTTCATTCCACGCACGGGCCTATGTTAGAAATGATGTGATTGCACAATATGTCTGGTAACTTCTATAGTGTTTATTCATAAGCTAAATTAATTTTGGCTATGAAATGCACTAAAGGGGGGTTATGTCAGAGTATTTATATCGGCAGACATTTTGTGCTATGATAGAAACTAAAAGTGTATATTCTGAGTCACTCTGAACAGACCAGACTCCATTTTGTTATTTTCAAGTTAACAAAAAGACACCAGATTTCTTTCTGTAAGACTAGCCATTTTTGCCAGAGCTAAGGAATGCATAGCATAGTATAAACAAGTGATAAGAAGAATATAATCAAATCTAAACCCAGACAATTGTGACAGAGAAGATTAAATAATAATATTTAACTGTCTATATATATAAGGTACCATTGTATGGAAAAGGGTAAACTTAGTTCATGATCTGCCATATCAGAAATTATAGCAGATTTACAAGACACATAGTCTGGACAAAATTTAAGAAACACTTTGATCTTTGAAGGATACGTAAGTTATAGTGGTCATTTGAGATAAGCAAAATGACGTCAAAATAGCCACCAGGAAAAGTTAACTCTTTCCTGGATAGGTATGTTTAGTGGGACAAGACTGCCCTCTACAGACCAAATAACTAATTTGCGATCTGGAAGATAACCACACCTCTAGTGCTTCTATTGGGTCATCGACTGATGACGTACAGGGAGTCTGGCCCTTTAAAAGTTAAGACAAAGGGAAGATAGAGGTATGCAAAGAGATAGAAGAGGCAGATGCAAGAGATGCAAAGGAGAGGAGAGAGGAATTGGAAGTTTGGGGACTCCAACCTCCATGCAGAGAGACATCCAAATAAGTTCCTGAGACTACCAATCGGATGAAATATCTACTCAACTGGTAATTATACTGGTTTCATTTAATTAAATTAAATTAATTAAAATGTATTAATAGCATTATATATGACTGGATAAAGCACTGTCAGATTTCCATATTAAGAAATCTTAGTTAACTAAGAATATATAGTTATAAATATTCCATTCTGCAGGTGGAATTAAGAATAATTATATATTGATGTGATATTATCACGTGTTAGCATACCGCTGTTTTATCCAGGTGTATTGATTTGCTCTAAATTAAGATAGATATCTTTTAGACAAATTAAAAATCTGCTTATATAATATGTTAGATTCTCTTATTGGATGGTTTTCAGGAAATGACTAATGAACTGGTTTAAATGTTATTTTTATTTAAAAATTACATAAGAATAGATCTTAACTACCTAGGAGATCTAGCCAGCATTGAAAGGGTTATTCTAACTGTCTGCTAAACTTTACGACCTTACGCTGCACTCTGAGGAATTCTGTTCTTCGCTGTGAAAAGTTTCACTTAAGTCTGTGTTAAGGATACCTCATAAATCG
>OW240920.1:18069463-18108710 GCA_933207985.1 Pelobates cultripes
TCTTCCTAGCCACTTAAATGACTCCATAGATCTCTGTTATGCACAGTTAGCACCTCCTCATCATGGAGCCAATCCTCTATAAGGAGGTAGTTTTATTTGCATACGAATCACTGTTTTATATACTAAAGGCACTGATTGCTCTCAATGGGGAGTGTTCAATGCCTACACAAAGCACGGAGACGCTAAACATCAGTCCTTACATCTTTACAGGACCAAACCTAGGAAGTCCCTCTAGTGGCTGCCCCAGTTACAGCCATTATAGACCGCAGTGTAAACGCATCCTTTTCTCAGAAAAGGCAGTGTTGTAGGGACAGGCTATCTGCCCCAGAACCACTACATTTTAGCTGCAGTGGTTCTGGTGCCTATAGTGTCCCTTTAACAATCCGAAGTAGTTTACACTATCAGCCTGTAGATAAGATGTATTTATTTAAAAACTCTAGCATTATAAGAGTTATGTGAGCAGCAGCCTCCAGGAAAAAAAAAAAAAAAAGCAGAGGGTGTGCAGAGTACAGGAAAAGGAGAGGAGAGGCATCCTCTCTCTCTCCCATCATCCCCAGCCACCCTCCTGGAACTTAAAGGTAAGAGGAGGGTGGCTGATAAATGAGATGTATGTCTGTGTGTGTGTATATGTATGTATGTCAGTATGTATGTCTGTGTGTGTATGTATTTCTGTGTGTATGTCAATATGTCTGTATGTATGTGTGTATGTGTGTATGTATGTCAGTATGTATAAGTATGTCTGTCTTTGTGTGTGTGTCTGTATGTGTGTGTATGTCTGTATGTATTTCTTTGTCAGTATGTATGTCTGTGTGTATGTATATGAGTATGTATGTACGTCAGTGTGTATTTGTGTATGTGTGTATCTTTGTGTATGTGTCCTTTTGTGTCTTTGTGTGTGTATTCCTGTGGGCGGGATTTGGAGGCTGGCACACGGGGCACAGACCTTGAGCTGTGTTAGGGGCCCCACAATTTCTGATGGCAGCCTTGCTGGGGTGACCAGTGTCAGGTCCTCCCCTATTCATTTACAGGTTCTACCTGCTAACACTGAATATTTACCAGTCCTGCAGCTTTAATATATAAACAGTGACTCATACGCAAAACAAAATCATTAAAAATAGAGAGAAAGATTAGCAAATAATACATTATACAAAATAATAAATAAAAAATCTTAAAATCACACTCACAAAGACAATAATAGCATTAATGGCACAAGTAAAAGTCGTGAAATCTAGTCCAATAATACGCACTCTGGGAGTCCTAACTAATATTGGGATATTATAGTTTTATCACATGACAGGAGGCTTCATATTTGCATTTCTTTCTTTACTGAAAACTCCAGCAGCATAGAAACATAACAACCAATCAGAAAGGTTATGATGCCCATAAAAGGCCCTGTCTAAGACATCACTTCCTCTTTCTTTGCTGCTCCAGCCTTCAAAGGTCAGAGTATTTTTACCTCTCTGGTACATTTTTATTTACCCTGTCTTTTCATTGATTTACCTACCTTACAACTTCACTTACTGCTACCTGGCCCCTTATGCCTGTCCTTTACACCTTATCCACCACTTTTCCCCCCTTTTGGTTTTTGCAAACTTGTACCGCCTGGCGGTCCGCGGGCATCACGTCTGCCGTGGCGCGCTCGCCCCGCGGACATGCCCTTCATTATTCAGGGGATTGTATGGGGACAGGTGGAGGGAGGCCGGGCTAGCTCGTGTGTGTGTATATATGTATATATTTTTCGCCACGCGACGGACCCGTTGCGCACCTCCACACGCGGGCGGGGGCCATCTTGGATCTCGTGGCTAAACGCGAGATACCAGACAGCCGCCTTCCCTGCTTGCTGGGCGGATCGGGAATCACCCGATCGCCGGGCTGCACATATACTTCCCTCCCCCCGAGTGGGGGGAACTCTTACAGCCCTGACTATATATATAGATATATACAGGCACAGAGTCAGGCACATACCGTTTGATATATGTGTTACAAGCATGCAAACATAAAGAACTGAATGACCCAATTATAACACAGGGCATTCCATATTCAGTACCCTATACAGAGCATACCATAGTACACTCTAATTCACTGTACCCCCACAGGGGCATACTGTATCACTATACCCTACATAGGGTCACATTATTTTACTGCACCCCTCACAGGGGTATACTATATTACTATACCCTACACAGGGTAACGCTACATTACTGTACCTGACCGTACATATTTATGTGGGTGTCCTCTGGGTATTTTTTTCATGGCATACCACCTGGGGTGACCCCCCAGATATGCATGCAGGTCACTCATAGACCATTACCTTTGATTTGGGTATACTCTGGTTTACCACGGCACACCACCCGGGGTGAACCCCGTTCACATGCACGAAGGCCTACGCCTCTATACTACCTATTTACCGTGCATACAGCTCTGGGGTACAACTGTGGTGAACCCGGAAACCACACCACTACCACATACCAGACTGATCAGTACCAGTGCCCTCCAGGTAGACGCAGATTTATATAACACCGTCTACTCACGATTTACTAACGGACGACCCCCAGTTGTACCAGGAGTCTGGCACCATATGTACTGACCCGTGACCACTGCCTCCACTGACCCTTCTTATCGCCCTACAGGACGAGAGAAATACTAGGAGTCATGGAAGACACTCAAGCCAGCCAAGATGTTCAGGCTATGATTAATGCCACGGTAGCGGCCTCCGTAGAAAAGGCCCTATTAAGGGCACTACCCCAAAACCAGGGCGACACAAGCCCCCCGGAACTGATGGAGGCCTCGGGCTCCGAAATCTCCAAAACAAAAACGACAATGGAAAGGGTCGTGTCCCTCTTCCTCAAAAGCTAAAGGCAAGAGAGCCGTTAAACGGATTAAGGGCACAAAACGGCGACTACCCGCGCCCCGAGCGCCACAATCCTCCGATGAGGACGACTCCTATGTACCACACACATTGGACGTGGTAGACGAATGGCATGGGGACGACTCGCCTTCAGAGGAGGAAGAGTGGCAAGACCTACCCCCCACCTCCTCGAGATATTTCAAGGAGACCTTTCTCGGTGACGATGACCGAGACGGAGAGAGCACTAGCGGCACCAAGGCCGGAAAGACCGGAGACGGAACGTTTACAGACGACCAAGGGAATCCGCTCTTCAATCCACGTACCATCCAGCATCCACGGTCCTCCGAATGGACCCTACCAGACCACCTGACACGTTTTATACACTACTGGCTGCGAAAACCTCTGGAAAAAGAGGTACGGGCATGCCTCAGACCACTAATTCCTGATAAAGTGGCCCTCACGCCTGAATTTGACAACACAGTAGTGGTCTTCATGTCACGCACAGGACGAGACCCTCGAAAGGGCGTGGAAAAAGGCATGAAGGCAGCACAAGACAAAGTGCTGGACTTACTTGGCCCCATCGCTAAGATACTCTACTTCGCAGATATAGCACTCAGCCAGGGCTCCCAACTCGACCCGAACATCATACGTGAATGGGCCCAACGAGCAATATGCTTTCTGGGAAACGCCAACTCAGCATTATGCACCGAAAGACGCAAGTCGGCGTTGATCCGCATAGATAGTAAACTCCTGGACCTAGGTACTAAGGAATTCGGATCAAAAGCACAAGGACTGTTTGGCGACGCTTTTATCACAGAACTTAAAAAGCACATTAACCTCTTCACCACCTTAAACAAGGCCCAGTTGTAACGGAGCTCCTTGTACTCCAACTGAGTACCCTCCGTTGACGGATGCTCCTAGCGCTTCCTGAGGACTCCAAGCGCTGCAGCAGACACCACAACCACCGCAGACACCGCAACCGCCGTATCTTGACTGGAGTCTCGCCGTCTTCCTTCCACCCTGGATCAGCTTCTGTCCTCCAGGACTGTGTGGGAAAGAACTCTTCCTTCCACCCTGTATGAACCTCCAGCATCCAGGACTGTGTGGTGAAGACCCCCTCCTCCAAGGAGAGCGTGTTAGGAACAAGCTCTTAAAAGAGCTAAGTGACTCAAGCTCAGGGGAGCATGCAGAGCATAGCAATCCCCAGTGTGATTATAACAGCTCCCTCCAATAGCGAGACAAGGCTACATTTAGAGGGATCAAGAAGAACTGTCAAAACCTTTATTTCCCTTGGGACCAGCCAATAGGGTCACCACAATAACATTGTTGTGAAACCTCAATAAAATCACAAACAGTCAAACCATATTAAGCCACACACAGTGACTTATCACAACACAATGGCACATTTTTAAAGCGGTGGGGGGAGACAATATTTAACAGTAAATATCTCACCTGCCTGCAGAATTAGCAATATGCAAATCTACCTGAATATGCAAATGAACCAGTCTTGCAAATCAGGTAGTGCATATTGCTGTTGCTACCAACAGAGGGCACTAGACAAGCTCCATAGCCAAACCCACCTAGTTGGTAGCAAACCTCAGCAATACAAGAGAGCAGGCAATACATTACACAGTACATACACACACACTATAAACAATTACATTACACACACACCCTGCACCTATAATGGGTACAGGGTGACTAAAACATAAGATAAATAAAGCAGCCTACATAAATAGTCTGTCTGAAGGTAGACTAGGGGCTTTAAAGCCAGATACATGAAAGAGTCATAGTCACAGGGGAGGAGGCTGGCAAGTAGGCCTCTCCAGGACCAAGTGGCGAAGGGCACTTCGTCACACCAGTCCTCACTCAAGCAAGTTTGTCACTCCCCACCATGTAGAGGTGTTTTTGGGAGGGCTGGTCGGCAGCGGAACCGAGCCACCAGCCGCTTTTGGGCATCAGGTTCCAGATCATTCCCACAAGCCCCAAGCTTCTTCCCATCTACAAAATGAAAATAGAACCAAAAACAAGGGAAACTCTAGACAAGAAGCTGCCACCCTCTAGGCACACTCTAACAACCTATAGAGACAAAAGTGGAAAAGAAAGAGAAGGTGGAATAAATCCCACCTGATGGGGGCGCTAAACGCTAGAGATAAACAGTGTCCTATGGGGGACCAAAACACTCAGGAGATAATACTCTATAGAAACTAAAAATATATATATAGTTAAAAAGTGAAATTTATTTTGCATCACAGTGCAATAAATCCATGAAAAAATGTAACATCCAGTACAGAGATGATAACAATGTGCAGTCCTATTGTAAGACCTGAGAACAAATGCCCGGCATCAACCACTAAACAAACCAGTAATCAGTGAAAAGATAGACTGAACAGCCCCTGGTCGCGACTTCCAGGGCTGAATCTATCGTGGTCTCTGGACTTCGACTGGATGGTGAATAAGGCTCAACGCGTTTCGTCCCGCTTTGTTCGGGACTTCCTGTGGATATCCTCGGTTCTTCCGGGGTCTCTTCTTATCTTCTGAATTTTGCGCTCAATTAAGCTATTACGCATGCTCAGAAGGACACCGGCTTCCGTCAGGGTTGTTACCGGAACACAACATCAGTGTGCCCGCCCCCAGTGTCTATCGGGAAATGACCAATGCGCATGCGTGGCTAAATTGATGCGTGTTAAAACTTTATTAGCATCCGAAACAAAGACACATTGAAACACCAAAGCTATATTAATAGCAGTTACATGTGTCAATCTGTTCGTTACAATAGATGCTTACAATCTATACTATATAACCTTTAGTGTGCCACAAACATGATATATATGTAAAATAAAAATTATATATATAAAAAAAATATATACTCAAAAAATTATAATCTTAAAAATGTTGCATGTACCAATCAATTTGTGGCAAACCTTACAATCTAGGGTCCAAAATGGACTAAAAATTATACCTCACCAATAGGATATATGCAGTAGGTAAAAGACCATACATATTAATTTGAATATAATATCCAGAAATTGGTAGTTCTATACATTAATAGATGTCTCATGAAAAGGATATAGAAGATCTCAATTTCTAACACAAAATATTCACATTCATCAAATTAGACATATCCATAAAACTAGATGATTATACATTTTAATTATAACCAATTAACATCACATAAAAGCTAGAATATCTAGGTCTGTATTCAGACCTTGTGGAGTAGAGGATTTCATCTTATATATCCATTCAAGCTGCTTTCAATATGGATGCTGTCCAGGAGGTGGGAGGGTCTAGGAGGGAGGGTCTGCTGCATATTGGCCGGGATGTGTCAGCTGACTGGAGTCCGCCGCGAACGGTTCGCCACAAACCGTTCGCGAAAAATTTGCGACATCACTACTAGAGATTACTAGTGAACCCTCATGATCCTGTATAGAGGTAATAGGAGCAGTATAATGTCTACTGTCAGTTGTAGTGGAGACATAAGCACAAGCTAAATATATACCTTAGAGGCTACAGTGCCAAACAGTATATAATGACCCGCATCGTTCATATTTTCGCAATTTTCTCAATACATGATCTATATGATGCATTGAAAAATATTAAATATATTTTTAACTAGACAATCCCTGTAATCTCCTATCAGTGTGCTGTATAAACACAGGGTAAATTCCTGCACTGTCCGCACAACCTTGATCACAGACCAAAGGAAGAAAAAAAAATTTCTACCAGCCGTTGTATAACCACTGCATGGTACGTGCTTTGACAAACCATTATATCATGATACTCCAGACACAACATGTCATCATCTGTCATGATGTCGATACCAGGTTTATTGAGAAGCATGGAAAACATAGTCAATAGCTGGAGAGATCATCTATAATTCCAATTCTTTACACAGGCTGAAAAGTCACTGGGGAAGCCATTACAATACACAACATCATTATCTGTATGAAGGCTGTCACTGCCAGAAGATTGGGCATACAATTATTAAATTATCAAGTGAATTAGAAAAACATCCTTCATTTCAGGAATGTGATGAGACAGGTAGTATTTTAAGTTTTCAAAAAAAAGGGTCACATTTTATTGCAGCCTTGTTAGAGACATATGCAACATGTATTGTCCATGCATCTAGCTGTATTGACTTAAAATAACATTAACTAGATGCCAGATAGTAATTACATTTGAATTGCGAGCAGGTTTTAAATATTCGTGCTCGAGATCAGTATTCAACCCCTTACAGCACTAAAGTCAGTTTGTTTGTGGCACACATTAAACTGGATTATAGCACAATTGTTGAAAACCACTGCTTACAGTGTGACCATATGCTGATTTTTAAAAGAAATTGAAAGAAAGACATTTAAATAAGCACTATAAGCAGAAAAACAACCTTAGCTTAATGAAGCAGATTTGGTGTATAGATCACACTCTGCAGTCTCACTGCTCAATTCTTTGCCAAAATATACAAAAAACAGAAAATGAAGGAGAGACCACCTCGTGACAAGACGGGCCGCTCTCCTTCAAGCCACCCCAAAATAAATGTCTATAGAAAATAAATAAATTTTATTGAAAATAGTGAAGTAAAAAAACAAATAGCCTTAGGGACTCATAAAAAAGTCTAGTCTATTAGCTGCAAGATATGTCAATCACTAATGAATGTAGCAATTTAAACAGACAAAATGGATACCAAAAGTGATAACAATGTAAACCACTATTAAATGTGGCCGTCTAAACTTAAACCCAATTGAATGCTAGAAGTGATAATAGCAATACAGACTAAACCTTGCAAGACATCAGAGAGTGCAAAGTTACTAGCACAAGATAGAAGTCAAGAGGATGGAGGGGTATTATGTATCAATCACTTTTGGAAATAGCAGTTAAGACTTAAGCAGGGTTAATGCTAAACGTGATAATTACAATAACAAATCACTATTAGATATAGTAGTTATAAACTTAAACCAAGTGAATGCTAGAAGTGATAATTCCAGTGTAGACTAAACCTTGCAGGGGGTCAGAGTGCAAAATTACTAGCACATAATAGAAATCGAAAGGATAGAGGAGATCATGTAATAAGAGAGGAAAATATAAAGTAGGAATGAATATGAAATAGATCCAGATACAGAAAAGCTGGATAAATCAACCTAATAATAGCTCCATACTACAAGCTTAAATACCCCAGCGTATTAACCAAATCTGATCACCCCAAAGTGGCTGTAACACACTAAAGAGTCCGCTATTGGTATAATAAAATCAACAATTACATCGGGAAGAAAAGCCCGCCGCGCGTTTCGGCGGACTAACCGCCTTTCTCAAGGGCTAAATAAAGTGCATCCTTAGCCCTTGAGAAAGGCTGTTAGTCCGGCGGTTTCTTCCCGATGTAATTGTTGATTTTATTATACCAATAGCGGACTCTTTAGTGTGTTACAGCCAGGGCCGGATTAACATAGGGGCTGATGGAGCTGCAGCTCCAGGCCCAGGCCCAGGCCCATGGTATAGGCCCATTGATTTTAAAAAAAAAAAAAAAAAAAAAAATTTTTTTTTTTTTTTTTTACATTTTTTTTTTCACATACTACTCTTTCCACCTGGCTTTTATTTTATTGACACAGCCAGTATTTGAGGCTGCCTGGCTGGTGCCAATATTGCAGTGATACTGGCAATATAAATGGTATTTTTCTCAGTGTAAACAAGAGATTACTCTGCAATACCAGCGCTGGCCAGTAGGGGTCGCTGTGTATGGAAAGAGGCAGGGTTAGGAAGTTCCAGCAAATCCCTCCCTGCCTATCTATACTCACTGATCTGCAGGGGTGCAGCTACATAGAGTCCAGACAGCAACTCCCACCCTGCAGAGACAGCCTACAGCTCAGGGAAGTAAGGGATGGGGTGAAAGGCTGCAAGGAGATATATACTGAGACACTAAGGGACATTGGGAGACATTATGGCAGACACTGAGACACTAAGGGATACTGGGAGACATTATGGCACAGACACATGGGGACACAGTGTCCCCGTGTCTCCCAGCCAGTGTCCCTGGTGTCTCAGTGCCCCCTAGTCTCCCAGTGCCCCCAGTCTGCCAGTGTCTCACTGTCCTCATGTATCCTAGTGCCTCCATGTCTCAGTGTGTCAAGTGTCACAATGTCCTCAAGCTAGTGTCCCTAGTGTCTGTGGCCCTGGTGTCTCAGTGTCCCTATGTCTCCCAGTGCCCCCATGTCTCAATGTCCCCATGTGCCCCAGCCAGTGTCTCTAGTATCTTTGTCCCTGGTGTCTGTGTCCCCATGTCTTCAAGTGTCCCCTATTTTCCCATTGTCCCCTAGTCTCCCAGTGTCACTGGTGTCTCCGTGTCCCTAGGTCTCCCCGTGTCCCCAGGTCTCCCCATCTACCTAGTGTCCTAGTGACATGGGGACCCTGGGATTCATGGGGACACAGGGAGACATGGGGCATTGAGACACTGATACATAGGATCACGGGGAGACCTGGGGACACGACACTAGGGGACACTGGGAGACATGGGGCACTGAGACACTGATACATAGGAACACTGAGACCTGGAGTAATCGACACATGGGGTAATCGACACAGTGCCCTCATGACACACTCAGTCATGAGGGCACTGGGAGACATGGGGGCACTGGGAGGAATCCATCTATACAGCAGATTTAAACTAAGTAGTTTTTTGGTGATTTTACAGCATTTTCTCTTATGTCACTCCTTGTGATTTACATCATGTGATGTCACCCACACATATTTAATTATGCAAATTAGTAAGGCCGGTATGCTTTTCCAAGAAAAGTGGCAACCCTAACTACTTTTCACATACTCTTATTTAAGTATGGAAACTTAAGAGGGATGTATGGGAACAAAACGTGTGTGGACTGGCTGACAATGAATATAGTTAAAGGGACACTATAGTCACCAGAACAACTACAGCTTATTGAATTTGTTCTGGTGAGTAGAATCATTACCATCAGGCTTTTTGCTGTAAGCATGGTCTTTTCAGAGAAAATGCTGTGTTTACATTACATCCTAGTGATAACTTCACTGGCCACTCCTCAGATGACTGTTAGAGATTCTTCCTGGGTCATGGCTGCCTAAAATGAATCCAAACATTCAGTATCCCCTCCCTCTGCATGCAGACACTGAACTTTCCTCATAGAGATTCATTAATTAAATTCATCTATATAAGGAGATGCTGATTGGCCAGGGCTGTGTTTGAATCATGCTGGCTCTGACCCTGATCTGCCTCTTTGTCAGTCTGAGCCAATCCTATGGGGAAGCACTGTGATTGGATCAGGCCACCACTTCTAATGATGTCAGCAGACTGCTTGTTTTTATGAGTCTAACAGCATGCAGAGTTACAGCTTCAGGCTTGAATATAGTAGGATTTTGCTATATGGGGAGCCAGATGGGGGGCCAGATGGTGGTGTTAACACTATAGGGTCATGAATTAATGTTTGTGTTCCTGACCCTATAGTGATCCTTTAAGGTAATGCTGACTTTTTATCTCTCTAACACTGTGGCATGTTCCCTTTCTTCTACACTCACTACATACAGCTTTTCTCTGTCCCAGACCATATACCAGGAGCTTCTGCCTGCTAGTAAGAAGGCAAGGAGACAAGTGGCCAGCGAGTGCTAGGGGACAGTCCTTAGAAATCATTGAGTGAGCGCATCATTAGATGCATTTATGCCAAGCTCAGGGTGCTGTCTGCATAGTATCCCCTTAGTTGGCCAGCTGCATGATTGGCAGGCAGCCTGATATGCATTCATGCCAGGCTGGCCTTCTAATTCTTTGAGCAGACATGTCCTCTTTTTGGGCATGTTCGCCCCTTTTGGCAGGTTACGTGATTTGTGTCAGTGGCACACCCTTTTACCATGCCCATTGACTTCCTGCTTGACTGGACACTGCTGTTAGTGGTTATAGATTTACTTGAAAGATTAAAACATAAATTAGAGAGAGATTAGCCTAGGGTATGTGTTTTCTTATAGCTGCTGTTTTCTTTCTCTCCAGCACCATCTCCATCAGATACATGACGCTTGGGAGTGTTTTACTGTTTTTGGTCGATATGATTCTGTAATTAGGCCCATCATAATTGTCAGCACCAGGCCCACTGGGCTCTTAATCTGGCCCTGGTTACAGCCACTTTGGGGTGATCAGATTTGGTTAATACGCTGGGGTATTTGAGCTTGTAGTATGGAGCTATTATTAGGTTGATTTATCCAGCTTTTCTGTATCTGGATCTATTTCATATTCATTCCTACTTTATATTTTCCTCTCTTATTACATGATCTCCTCTATCCTTTCGATTTCTATTATGTGCTAGTAATTTTGCACTCTCTGACCCCCTGCAAGGTTTAGTCTACACTAGAATTATCACTTCTAGCATTCACTTGGTTTAAGTTTATAACTACTATATCTAATAGTGATTTGTTATTGTAATTATCACGTTTAGCATTAACCCTGCTTAAGTCTTAACTGCTATTTCCAAAAGTGATTGATACATAATATCCCTCCATCCTCTTGACTTCCATCTTGTGCTAGTAACTTTGCACTCTCTGATGTCTTGCAAGGTTTAGTCTGTATTGCTATTATCACTTCTAGCATTCAATTGGGTTTAAAGCAGCACTGTCATGCCGAATCCCGTTTTTTTTTTAACCCCCCTCCCGCCTCCACTACATCCAATTGACCCACTAGTCACCCTCAAATGCCCCTAAGCCCCCACATTACCTATTTTTTAATCCTTATTTTCTGCCCCGATCTTGATTCAGGGCGCCGCCATCTTTGTGTGGGTAGATGAAGTCCCTGTGGGACACGTCATCAGCCCTCACTAGACAGACTGTGAGATTCCCGCACATGCCCAGTGAAACACCTGGACATGCGAACGGGAATTTCATCTATTCATTCATTCATCAGACAGACGAATGAGTGAATAGAAATATCAGCTGAACAAACAAACACTATGTATCAGTGTATGTTTGTTCGTTCAGTTTATTACAAGGAGGGAGCTACCGGCACGCAGCTCCCTCCTTGTAATATGTAACTATAGAAGTGACAGGGAGCGGTGCTCCCCACCACTTCATAAGCCCCCCCAGGTCCCCCTCTCACTCTATGGGGGTCAATATGACCCCCATAATAGCACAAGGGAGATTAAAATCTCCCAAATGCCCCTACTCACTATACCGCGAGTAGGGGCATGTCTACTAAACAGTGAGCAGCCTGTGGCTGCTCACTGTTGAAAAAAATGACATAAATTACAATAAGGGGGGGCGGACCTATTGTCCTCCCCCCCTCCCCCACCCTGAGCGGCGGGTGGGGGCCATGAAGATAATGAGGGGGGGGACCTACTGTCCTCCCCCCCTGGCCCCCACCCCTGAGCGGTGGGTGGGGGCCCTAATAAAACAATAAGGGGGGGGGAACCTACTGTCCTCCCCCCCTGGCCCCCACCCCTGAGCGGTGGGTGGGGGCCCTAAATAAAGATATGGGGGGAACCTCTGTCCCCCTCCCCCCGGCCCCCACCCCTGCGTGGTGGGTGGGGGCCCCAATAAAACAATAAGGGAGGGGGACCTACTGTCCTCCCCCCTGGCCCCCACCCCTGAGCGGTGGGTGGGGGCCCTAATAAAACAATAAGGGTGGGGACCTACTGTCCTCCCCCCCTGGCCCCCACCCCTGAGCGGTGGGTGGGGGCCCCAGTAAAACAATAAGGGGGGGGATAGGTTTTTTTGGGTGGGGGGGTGGTGACTAGGGGCTTGGGACCCCTAGTCACCTTGATTGAGGGGGGGGGTGTTTCATTTAGGGCCCCCACCCACCGCTCAGGGGTGGGGGCCAGGGGGGAGAGGACAGTAGGTCCCCCCCTTATTGTTTTATTAGGGCCCCCACCCACCGCTCAGGGTGGAAAATTCAAAATAACTTTCCCACGCTGTGTAAAATGACTCAGAGCACTCTGATTGGCTTAAACCCTAATTGCAGGGCGGGGCAAGGCTTTATAAGCCTTGACCCGCCCTGCGGAGCTCAGTATGCGGCGTGCCCTCGAAGGGCGAACATGGATTAATTTTTTTTGCGCTCGTTTTTTTTTTTTAAAGTGCGACGGGTATAATGGATTTTTATTTGGCCTTTTTGGGGGCTGAAGAAAGAAGATTTTAGAAAAAAAAGACGTCAAATGGTAAGTTTAATTTTTTTTTTTTTTTACAGGTTGGTTATTTTTTCCCCCCGTCACTGTTTTTAGGGTGAGTGGGGTAGGTAGGGGATAGTTTTTTTTTGGGTGGGGGGTGACTAGGGGCTTGGGACCCCTAGTCACCTTGATTGGGGGGGGGGTTTCATTTAGGGCCCCCACCCACCGCTCGGGGGGGGACAGAAGTTCCCCCCATATCTTTATTTAGGGCCCCCACCCACCGCTCAGGGGTGGGGGCCGGGGGGGAGGAGAGTAGGTTCCCCCCCTTATTGTTTTATTAGGGCCCCCACCCACTGCGCAGTGGTGGGGGCCGGGGGGGGAGGACAGTAGGTTCCCCCCCCTTATTGTTTTATTAGGGCCCCCACCCACCGCTCAGGGGTGGGGGCCAGGGGGGGAGGACAGTAGGGTGGGGCCCCCCCCCGCTCAGGGGTTAGGTCCCCCTTGTTTTATTAGGGCCCCCCCCACCGCGCAGGGGTGGGGGCGGACAGAAGTTCCCCCCCCATATCTTTATTTAGGGCCCTCACCCACCGCTCAGGGGTGGGGGCCAGGGGGGGCCAGTAGGTTCCCCCCCATCTTCATTTAGGGCCCCCACGGGGCTATAAGCTGCTCACTGCTTACTACACATGCCCCTACTCGCGGTATAGCAAGTAGGGGCATTTAATTTACTAATACTAAGTAATCTTTACTCAGTATTAGTAAATGTGGCTGAAAGCCCAATTAAGGTCTTTCAGCCTTTTAGTAGATAGCTCCCTGATACTGTGGGAATTAGGGAGTTATCTACTAAGCGGCTGCAAGATGCAGCCACAGCAATGAATAGGATCGGAGTTTCATTCATTAGAATGAAATTCTGATCCGAATAAAGTGCCGAATTGCATTCTAAAAGAAACGAACATACTGTTGTCATTCAGTTAGAACGCAATTCGTCAGTTTTGTGGAAAGTGACAGGCAGCATCGCGGGAACAGAGAGGGAAGGTGAGGATCATGGGAAAATTGCTCTGACCAGCGGAAATGAAGCACACTTTGCTCCTCCGCTGGTCAGAGCTGGTCAAACGGAGGAATCCTCCATAAGGCAAAGAGTCCCTACTTTGTCTTATGATTTTAAAGAAAACTAAAGAAGACAGGAAGAAAAGAAGAACAGATCCTGAGAGAGGGGGAGAAGAGGAAGAGATTGAGGAAAGGTAAGTTCGGCATGACAGTGCCGCTTTAAGTTTAGACGTCCACATTTAATAGTGGTTTACATTGTTGTTATCACTTTTGGTATCAATTTTGTCTAAGTTTAAATTGCTACATTCATTAGTGATTGACATACCTTGCAGCTAATAGACTAGACTTTTTTATGAGTCCTAAGGCTATTTGGTTTTTTACTTCACTATTTTGAAGAAATTTTATTTATTTTCTATAGACTTATTTTGGGGTGGTTTGAAGGAGAGCGGACAGTCTTGTCACGAGGTGGTCTCTCCTTCATTTTCTGTTTTTTGTATATTTTGTGCTTTATGCAGGGTTATGCCCTTGTCGCCACCCCTATAACCCACTTTTCTCTGTACTTCCTATTAGGCTTTCTATTTTGGAAGTACCATTATTTATCAATTCTTTGCCATTTAGGAGTTAAATCACTTTCTTTTTGCCTCCCTATTCAGTTTCACATCTGCTCTGCATTTGACCTACACAGTCGTCCTATACATTCCCTGTAAAGAGGGAGCTAACGTATAAACTTTCTTTATTGCACAGTATGTTTAATTTAGAATCTTATCTTCTGCTCTGTTAATCATCTGCTTAAGCCAGCAGGAGCCTCCTGTGTGCGATTAGCCCCTTAAGGACCAAACTTATTTTATTTGTTTTGTACTTAAAGACCAAAGCAACTTTTGCATTTTTGCTATATGTTTGCTAACCCATAATTTCCATCATTTTCATTTATTGCACCAATAATTATTAAATACAGATTTTTAAAGGATAAAAAGGACTTAATGTGATGTGACGTAATGTACGTATATACTTTTTCACTTGATATAGAAAACCAAACAAAACAGTTTGGGCAATAATAACATATGTATAAATAATGTAACTTAAGAAAAGCTGTTCAAAACAAATACATTTATTTGACCTGATTTACAAGTACATAATAAGTATAGTATTTGAGTTTATTTTCGGTAGCTCCAGGTCACTAAATATACAGAGCAAAATACAATCTCAATGTGGAATGATTTTAGAATTTGGTATGTTTGTCTTCTAAGTTTAATAGACATCGCAGAAAACTAAATTACCACAAAAAAGTATTTATAAGTAAACATCTCAGGTTTTATTTACCCAAGGATATGTTTACACTTTGTTATATAGCCATCTGACCACTAATCTCGGCTAAATATTATAGAAGATTTGTGTTTTCTGATTTTTTACATACACACATATAACAAGGTATTTTAATGTGTATTTTGTTACCCTGATGTGTGCTACTCCTGTAAAAAAAACAATATTGCATTCAGCTACATCTTCTGTATGCCTGTCAATCCATTTAAGAGACCTGACCATTTCAGTTTGTACTGTAGAATGTTAATAGAATTTTTGGCCTATTTCTCATTTTGGGACATTATAGCAGTTTGACTGTACAAATTACCCCATAAAGGCCTATCATTTGTGAAAGTAGATACTCCAAGATATCCCATATGGTGTATATTGAGCCTTCATATTCCAACTTGTTTTTTCTTTTTTTAATGTTTTGCATTTTTTTACATACATATTTCACTTTTTCTGGGCATTTTGCAAATCTGATATGTGCCACTATGATCTAACCCTCCAAATTATGCTCAGCAAATTCTTCAGAATAAAATAATCCATCCAATATTTTCCTTTGGCACTATTTTAGAATTTTCCTATAAAATCTCCTCCCCTAATCTTTTTTCACTCATTTCAAGGCACAGAAGAAAATACCCTCTTTGATTATGTGCCGTTTTAAAATGATGGGGGACTGAATGGGTATCTGAGCTTTTTTTAATATATCGAATATGTTCTGCAATCCTAACTTTTAATGGTCTAATAGTTCTACCTATATATAAAAGGTTGCAGGGGCATTCTAAAATCTATATTTTTGTCCTTAGAATGGCATGTGAGGTGGTCTTTAATTTTATATTGTTTTCCAATAATGTGACTTATTTCTACTAGATGTCTGTTACTTTTTGTCTCTCTGCATGTAAGGCAGTTCCCACACACGTAGAAACCTAAAAGACTATCGAAAGGATTGTTTAATTTTTCTGTTTCTATACAGATTTTAACTAAAATATTCAGTTTTTTTTCGTAGATATAGATGATTTTTGGTTTGGATGGTATAATCCTATTTAAAAGAGATCCAATTGTGTGGCATTCCCTGTCCAGATGAAAAATATGTCAATGAATCGGCGATAGGACACTAAGTTTGCTACCCAGTCATGGACCTGTGAGATAAGCCTCCTCCCAATATGCCATGGACAAATTAGCATAACTGGGAGCAAACTTGATGCCCATCGCCGTTCCGCATACCTGTAAATAAAATTTATGTTTTAACAAAAAAAAAAAAAAAAAAAGGATTAGTTAAAATTAATAAGATCCCCTCTAGGATAAAATTGACTTGTTCCTCTTTGAAGTTTGATTTTTCTAAAAAATATTTTACTGATTGGATTCCATTTTCGTGTGGGATGATGCTATATGGTGAGCTAACATCGCACGTAACCAATATGTTGCCCTCTTTTCAATCAGTTTGGTTCAAAATTTGTAACATATGGATTGTGTCTTTAAAAAAAAATATGGGTTTTTCACCACCAGAGGTAGTAGTACATCAATGTACTCAGAGATCCTAGCTGATATTGACTCGATACCTGAAATGATCGGTCTTCCTGGAGGATTGGTTTTGTGTTTATGTACTTTGGGAAGATGATAAAAAATGGCTTTTCTAGGGTTAGTTTGAAATAGATATTTTGCCTCTTTTGGGTCTAGATTTTCTAGTTCTCTTCCTCTTTCTACATGCAATCTAAACTTCTCTTTTATTTCTTCTGTGGAGTTATGTGGTAATTTTTTGTTTTTTTCACATGCCATTCTAAGGGCATGATATATATTTTAAAATGCCCCAGAAACCTTTTATATATATATATATATATATATAAATAAATAAAAAAGGTTTCTGGGGCATTTTAAAATATATATTATGCCCTTAGAATGGCATGTGAAAAAAACAAAAAATTCAACTAATTTTGTTAAACTAATTTGCATATGCCCACCCAGAATCCTTTGCGGTTGTAATATCACTGCTGATTTGGGATTTCTGTGGGAAAAGAAAGTCTTATGGCTTGACTGGTGTGCAGATTTTTGTTTAGCATTGTATTAACTATCCACATACTTCAGGTGGAAGGGGTTTTCAATCACAATTTTTCCCCACCATAACCTATTTGGATTTTGCTTCCCAAGCACTACCAAGCCTCACTAAGCAAACCAGTAACCAACCTCATGCTGAAGAGTTGCATTAACAACGAAACAGCTGTCCATATAGTTTTGTTTTGAGAATGTACAAATATCTGTTTTTTTTTTAAATCTCTCTCCCGGTTTATAATCAATTGTGGACATTCCCCAACAACTTATATTCCTTCAAAAGACACTATTGAGGGTGGAACGCAAGGATTCGTTCCACCGACCTAAATCAGGAAGTTAAAGCCAACGGCACGGAGCGTTACGGCACAGACGTGGTGCATCTGGACAGTGACGTCCTGGCGTCATCAGAGAGAGGAGTATTGAAAGGCGGAAAACACAATTGGTACCTATAAAGGACTATGGGACTAAGAAATACAACATTGAGCAACTGAGGAAGCCTTGGAAGGAGGCGAAACGCGAATTGCATCACTACTGGACTGTAAAGACTTTACCACTGTCACGGATGGCCGTCCGAAGACCGGGACCCCTGTGTGCCTGATGTAGATGATAGGAGTCTCAGCGTGAAAATGGACTATCAGGGCCTGGTGCAGGGTAACCACAAATCGGACACTCGACTACGCGAACACCGCTAAGACCTCTAGAGCTCCAGAATTACAGACTGAAACACACGAACGGCTCGCCGTTCAGTAAGATTAATACCACGAACAGGGGGATTCATCCGAATGCCAGCTCAGCCATGGATGGCAGATATTTTCGGGACTTTTAACTCATGAAAGGAGACCGACCGCAAGGCCAAAATGTATGGAACTAATTTCGGCTACTGCTGCCTGTGCGGTCGGTCAAAAGTTTACTTCCACCTAACTTCCGAACCCCTGGTCCAATCTGGGTGAATTTTGAATATGTTGCTCACCCAGATCAGGGCTATCAGAGGATACCACATTTAGAGTTTTTTCTTAGTATATTTGGGGTACATCTAAGAATTGGGAAAAAAGTGTACTGTTGTGCTATTTGGTGCCCCATAATTTTCAATATTAAAAGAAAACAATATGGATGCTGGTAGACTGGCCTGGACATTTTGTAATGCTGTTTCAACACAAGTCAAAGCAACTTTGTATTTTGTAACCTTAAGAAGTAAACAGGAGGAATACTTAGCTACAGTTTAATTTGTGAGCTGTGTACAAGGGTAACAAGAACAATGGTTTATTACTCAATGGGACTTTACAATCAGAGATACTTAAACTCACAGAGCTTCAAAGGGGTATACAAACTATGCAATTGTTTGTGCATAAACATCACAGGCAATACAGAGTATTGTCAGCCATATGAACCTAAAGTCTGAGGTCGCTTCCATATTTTCAGTATATTAGAACTTAAATGAATCTATTGGAATCATGAATGATATACAAATGTAAAGAAAATGTGTGATTGCTACAGTAATGTCTATAACTGCATCCTTGATTGTGTCAGGGTATTTATATCGGCAGACATTTTGTGCTATGATAGAAATTAAAAGTGTATATTTTGAGTCACTTTGAACAGAGCAGACTCCATTTTGTTATTTTCAAGATTTCTTTCTGTAAAACTAACCACTTTGCCAGAGCTAAAGGAATGCATAGTATATACAAACCAAGTGATAAGAAAAACGGGGGTTGGATAGACTGTCTATATGTATAAGGTCCCATTGTAAGTTATGGGTCAAAACTTAAAGAAACTGTTTTTATCTGACAGAAAATCTGAGTTATGGCACTATAAAGATAACGCAAAATGACGTCAAAATAGCCACCAAGGAAAGTTTAACTCTTTCCTGGATAGGTATGTTTAGTGGGACAAGACTGCCCTCTATAGACCAAATAACTAATTTGCGATCTGGAAGATAACCACACTTCTAGTGCTTCTATTGGGTTATCAACTGATGACGTACAGAGAGTCTGGCCCTTTAAAAGTTAAGACAAAGGGAAGACAGGGAGATGCAAAGAAAGCAAAGAAGTGAGCAGTGGGGAGCAATGACGCTCTAGGACACACAAATTCCTACACACCTCCATGCAGAGAGACATCCAAATCAGTTCCTGAGACTATCTACCAATTGGATGAAATATCTACTCAACTGGTAATTATACTGGTTTCATTTAATTAATTAAATTAATTAAAATGTATTAATAGCATGATATATGACTAGGATAAAGCACGGTCAGATTTCCATATTAAGAAATCTTAGCTAAAGAATATATAGTTATAAACATTCCATTCTGCAGGTGGAATTAAGAATAATTATATATTAAGGTGATATTATCACATGTTAGCATACCGCTGTTTTTATCCAGGTGTATTGATTTGCTCTAATATAAGATAAGATATCTTTTTAGGTGAATTAAAATTCTGCTTTTGTAAAAATAATATGGTAGATTCTCTTATTGGATGGTTCCAGGAAATGACTAATGAACTGGTTTAAATGTATTTTATTTAAAATTACATAAGAATAGATCTTAACTACCTAGGAGATCTAGCCAGCATTGAAAGGGTTATTTTAACGGTCAGCTAAACTTTACGACCTTACGCTGCACTCTGAGGAATTCTGTTCTCGGCGTGAAACTTGTTCTTTCTCTCTGTGAAAGATAGTCATAAATCGTAAAAGTCTTGACAGAAAATGCTGTTTAGCCATTGAAACGGGTATAGCCATTCTTTTGTATTGCATATCATTTTATACTGGATATTCATTGATTATTGTCACGCATGTTACATATTATTATTATTAATTAATTTGTTATTATAAATAAAATCTATTTTTATAACATTGTAATTATTTATATGAAATACTTCTCACTTAACACGATAACGATATTTGGGATCTGAGAATTGAATTAGTGGGCGATTCTCACTGTTACTATTATTATCCCATAAATATCCCCACAATTGATTTAGGGGTAAAAGGTAATATAGATATATTAATATAATTAGATTCTATTTTTCTTTGTAAAGATGAATGTATCAATCAGGTAATCATACAGGTTAGATTGATACAGCATATAGACATATTGCATGATGATTAATATAACCAACCCTGTTTCAATTAAAGAATATATATATAACCAAAGATAGATATTTAACATAATTTTAAATATCCCCAGTATAGGTGAATTAAAGGTCAATTCATTTATTTAACCAGGTCATCAATGATCATACCTAGGGAAATAGTGCCATCTATAGATGAAAGTCCCTAAGGGCCACATTAATTAAATATTAAGATACACCCATAACCAATCAAAAGTCAGATATAAGTCCCAGGTACTGCCCATTTACAAACAAGGGGCAGGAACTGATAAGGGGGAAATAATGGTTAAATAGTGAGAAAAATAAGAGAGAAGGGGAATATCTTCAGATCATCTTAAAAAAAGATCAAAGGAGAAAACAGAGGGCTAAGAAAGGAGGAGATTGACTGACTAAGGGCAATAGACTGAATTACAGACCAGAGCACCCAGAGAGGAGAATCCCAAATTGAATTAATTCATCCTAGACTCTTGGTAATGTATAAAGGTTTCTTTACTTTATATTAAATAAACTGGACTATTGAATGCCCTATGTGTCTATATTGTGAAGTGATCCCTATTGATAGAACAGTTATATCTCATTCTACCTGCAGCCTGAGTCAGATATAACTTCCTAAGTCGGAACATTCTTGATTCCTTCTTTAGACGTAGATCAGTTCTATATATATATATATTGTAACGGACTGTTTTGCACACAAGAGGTTAAAAACCGTTTAGGCGACATTCCCCTTTTCAGATGCACAGGCACAACTACTGCAGAACACCAAACTCCCGATCCGCATATAAGGGAATGCTCCAAACTCCCGAACTGCATACAAAATAGCACTCCAAACTCCCGAACTGGAACCTCACGAATAGCTGCTAGCAGACGAATAGGAAAAGCATCCAAGCAGCTTACACTCCTAGCAATCAGTCTCTAAGAGCATACAGTAAATCCCCCCCAAGAACAAAACAGAGCTCCGTGTTGAGGGTCAAGCAGTGGTCTGGTTTAATGAGGGCTACCTGCCCAGTATTTATGCAGGTCTCCCACCTGGTGGACACTCCCCTAGGGGACCAAATGGGAGACCGTGACAAAAGACCAATGACAGACACACCGAGGTAAAACATCCCCACAATGCATCCTAACTTCCCTCCCTCTGTCTTGGAGATAATTAGGAAGTAATCCAATTATCTCCCAGGACAGAGGCAAAACTCCATTAACCACATGGCAGTAAAAATACAGTAAAACACTTTAAAAAATATGCAAAGTTACATTTTATACATAAAATACAGACATGTCACATATCACCAGATATCTGGGATCTGAGCGCACATAAGTACCGAATAGCGCTCAGATCCTATGCACACAGTCCAATCGCCGTGGAGTTAGTGTTCACAAAGTCTGTTCTCCATACGAATAGACTCCATGGACTGGCTATCTGGGGTAATGCTGTTCATACGGTTTAAACGACCGAATGAACAGGCATCCAGTTAAATGACTGAATGCAGAAGCAAGGAAACTGACGGCTCAGCGGTGTTCGCGCAAATAAGTGTCCGTTTACAGTTCCATAGTTTGGGCGTTGAACACCGCTGGCCGTTCGGGACTTTAAAATGGCCACCGAACAAAGGCTACCGAGCATTCATCAATTAAGCTGCGGTTAACCGCAGCTTCTGGGAGGTAAATTGCCGACACACTCCAGCTCCCAAGTGATCCAGTCATTCGTGCGTTAGTTCGGTAGATTGAATCTACCGACCGCCGGGAAGAAAGGCACAAATAAGCCTTTTCTGCCAGGGGAAAGAAGGCTTTTAACATGGGGCAATAGTCCAAAGGCAACAGGCGAGCAACCAGGCCTCTCCCATGCAATGTGGCGAGATTGGTCTCGTCACATTTCTCCCCTTTTCCAAACAGACTAACAGGGTATCTGACCTCCTGTTAGTCCAGCAGCCCACCCACAAAACACAATCAGTAATGCAGCCCATCCACAATAATTGGTTACTACACCAGGGTAGAGGAGAACTTGGTCCATGGCTGTGTGGGTGACTGGTAAGCTGCCTTGGTGGGTTGCTGATAACCACAAATAAGCCTTTTCTGCCAGGGGAAAGAAGGCTTTTAACATGGGGCCATAATCCAAAGGCAACAGGCGAGCAACCAGGCTTCTCCAGTGCAATGTGGCAAGATTGGTCTTGTCACATATATACTAAGGCTATTAGAAACTCTTATATAAACGTACTGTAGTTAAACTGATGGTATATACTTGACAGGGTTGGTTGATATTTAACTAATTAATATAATGACAATTGTATCATTAATGCAAGGGGTATAATATGATTAATTCTGTATATTGGTATTGCTGTGAAGTTTGTAATAGCTTTTATTGTCCTTTGTTGATAAGATTATAGATGAGACAAAGTGTAATGTTGACTCTTAGGCTTGTCAAGTAAATTCATTGACTTGTTGATAGAAACTCATTTATAATATAGCAAATTGATTGTAATTGTATTGTTTTGTTGCTTTGCATTTTATAGTGTGTATTATTAAATTTATATATATTTTAAGCAAAGTCTGTTTATTGGCCATCTGCCGTTCATAAGTGTTTATATCACCGCTTAAAACAAAGAACTACAGGGTCCCTGAAGGCTCTATGTGTGTGTGAATATCATCAGATATTATTCAATCTATATTCCATACATATAAAACCTTAGATTACCCAACAGTACATTTTAATTATGTTATCTGTTAAGCTGAGGGGAGGAGATGTGTGGGAGGTAACATCGATTTGATTGGTTACTGTAATAATTATTGTGGGTGTCTCCCTTGTAGGGGAGAACCGCATAAAAGCATGGTATGTGAAATAAAGCCAGAGTTCTACTCCTGATACTGTGTGTCGTCCAGCTATTGGGAAAGGTGATGGGATATTATTGGATTGTCTTACTGATTGTGACTGCTACTCTATTGGATTTACTACTTGTTCCTGAGCCATTCTGGGAAATCAGCTCTCCTCTACAAAGTTTATCTTTTACCACTCGTGGCATCCGGTGGATATATACGGGGAGGCAAAGGAAAACTTACAGCAAACAGAGAAGGGAATGGGATCACTATAAATATCCCAATACGCCCAGAAATAGAGCCTAATCTTATTGGCTCTTCACTTGTTAGTACATTGACATAAGATCTTACTTACTATAACAATTTATACTTACTGAATTGCACTAGGATATAGTTACTTTTATATTTCAGTAACAGAAAACAGTTGATCCAGTGCATCAGAATGTGTATATATATTATTGAATCCACACGCTGCACCTATTGTATGTAACTTTTGTTGTCCTGCAGGACTTGTTTGCCCATAAGGCTAACAAGGCATTTGCCTTGTTAGCCTCGGGGCAGGCAGCCGGTTGAACTCCAGGCGCAACGCAGAGTGATGCCAGAAGCTGTAGTGATATCAGATTCTGGCGCCCGCCTGGACGTTAACCGCCCAGGTGCCTACCTGCCCGCACAGCCCGTCCAGCAACCCAACTAGACCGCAGGTAAAAATCCACCCAGCTCTCCCAAATGTAGATTGGGAGGGCTGGGATTTTAAAAAATTATCTGTGAGTGTTTGGGGGAAGTGTGTGTGTGTGTGTATATATATATATATATATATATATCTCTGTCAGTGTTTGTTGGTGGGTGTGTGTGTGTGTGTGTCTGTCAGTGTGTCTTGATAAAGACCTTTATGGTCTGAACGTTGCTGTGGTTCCATTAAAGTGCCTATTCTTTTGAACCAAGGAGTACCTGGACCTCTTTCTTTATTTGGAATTTGGTGTTTGGTTCCGGTACAGCAAAAGCACCCTGGCTCAGACTGATGGGAGTGAGTGCAGTTCCCTACATATTCTATTGTCAGTGTGTCTGTCAGTGAGCCCCCCTACCCACTCACAGCCACCCTACCAACCTTACAGCCCCTCTACCCACTCACAGCCCTCCTACCAACCATACAGACTCCCTACCCTCCTCTCAGCCCCTTACCTTCTCACAGCCTTCCTACCCACACGTTGCCACAGCCTGTCTCCCCACACACCCTGTCATTCCCCCCATACACGCACCCTGTCGCCTCCCCACACACACACACTGACACCCCTCCATACAATATCACCATCCCTAATCGCTGTCACCCCTTCAGCCATATATACACACACACACACACACACATACATACGAGCATATCATTTTTTATTTTTTTTAAGGGGGTGGGAGGTGGATCTTGGGTGAGTTCCCACACTTTTTACCCAGGACTTGACCCCTGTATGAAAGGCAGCCGTTAATTGACTCGAGCAGCCTTTAAAAGAAAGTCGGTTCAACTCCATTGAGAAAGCCGAAGAAGCAGAGAAACATGTTTGAAGAGGAAATGACTCACATCACTGGCACCTGGATCTACACACGATATCAGGAGAGATTCAGCTCGCTGATAAAATACATGTGCATTCGGGACCCTGAGAATACCAGCTAAGATCTGCACCAAAACTTTTTATCCTTTTTTTAACTGGGCTGTCAAGTAGAGATACACAATTATATATTGATCTATGGCATTTTTATGATGATAAAATAAAGGAAACATTTATCAGATCTTTGTCTGAAATTAAGAATATCTGTTTAAAATGATATATTTTCTTTTTCTCTGTTTTGATTTTTATATATACTGAGAACGCATCAGAAGAAACCATAAACACACAGCAATAGTTTAAAGGAACACTATAGTCACCTAAATTACTTTAGCTAAATAAAGCAGTTTTAGTGTGTAGATCATTCCCCTGCAATTTCACTGCTCAACTCACTGTCATTTAGGAGTTAACCCATTAAGGACTGAGCCAAATGTACACGTTGTGAACGAAACAAAATGTAAACAAAACCTGGCATTTGTCTGTCCAACCGTAATTCACCTCTTTCATATTAAATGCACCCACCCTTATTATATATCATTTTATTCAGGGGAAACAGGGCTTTCATTTAAAATCAAATATTTAGCTATGAAACATAATTTAATATGAAATAAATTGGAGAAAATAAGATTGTTTTTAATTCTTTTAGTTCTACATGACATTTTAACTGTCAATGTCATAATACTGCTTGCTTTTACTGCAATAAAATACACATATTTGTATTCAGCAAAGTTTCACGTGTAAAACAGTACCCCCTATGTACAGGTTTTATGGCGTTTTGGGAAGTTACAGGGTCAAATATAGCACGTTACATTTGAAATTGAAATTCGCCAGATTGGTTACGTTGCCTTTGGGACTTTATAGTATCCCAGGAATGAAATTTACACCCATAATGGCATACCATTTGCAATAGTAGACAACCCAAGGTATTGCAAATGGGGTATGTCCAGTCTTTTTTAGTAGCCATTTGGTCACAAATACTGGCCAAAGTTAGCGTTAGTATTTGTTTGTGTGAAAAATGATAAAAAACACCAATTTTGGCCAGTGTTTGTGACTAAGTGGCTACTAAAAAAGACTGGACATACCCCGTTTGCAATACCTTGGGTTGTCTACTATTGCAAATGGTATGCCATCATAGGGGTAATTTTGATTCTTGGGCTACCATAGGGTCTCAAAGGCAACGTAACCAATCTGGCGAATTATAATGTGAAAAAAATGAAACGTAAGCCTTATATTTGACGCTGTAACTTTTGAAAACACCATAAAACCTGTACATGAGGGGTACTGTTGTACTCGGGAGACTTTGCTGAACACAAATATTTGTGTTTCAAAACAGCAAAAAGTATCACAGCAATAATTTCATCCGTGTAAGTGCTGTTTGTGCATGAAAAATGCAAAAAACTTCACTTTTACTGGCGATATCATTGTTGTATTACATTTTACTGTTTTGAAACATTAATATTTGTGTTCAGCGAAGTCTCCCGAGTAGAACAGTACCCCCCATGTACAGGTTTTATGGTGTCTTGGAAAGTTATAGGGTTAAATATAGTGCTAGCAAACTAAATTCCCTTTACTTTCGGCATGGGTTGTCAGGCAGGTCCCGCTAATTGTAATTAAGATACCTAATTATGTAAAAATATTACATATATATATTACATATATATATATATATATATATATATATAGTGATATATACGTATATATGTATGTAGAGATATATATTATTTAGTTCTACGTGTATTTTGATATAAATATATATATATATATATTATCACAATACAGTTAGAACGAAATAACACACATCTATATAATTTTATTATTTTTTTAATTTTTATTTTTTAACGCATTTACATATTAAATTTTTTTATTATATATAAATATATAACAATAACTATATATATATTAATAGTAAAATACACCTAGACAGTGTACGTGTGTGTATGTATATGTGTATATATATATACACTTAGATCATACATATATATATATATATATATATATAACAAAATTGCTCTTGCACTCACGCTTCAATGTCCCTTAGTAGCCGGGTGCCAACCAAAAAGTAGCTTCAATATCCAAGGAATCTAAGTATAATTTTTTTTTTTTTTTACACTTATAAATTTTATTTTAATTTTATTTCTAGCCAGCAGGGGGACCACCTGTAATTACAGGCAGACCCCCTGCTGGCAATGCAGGAGGCAGCCTACCCGGCCATGTGATTGTGAGGTCCTCACGCGGGGGGGCTCCCTGGGAGTCCCCCCCACCACGATCGCCGGCGTGGGACCGCCGGCGACCGGGTAAGTAAACAAAAACCAGAGGGCGTACAATTACGCCCGGCGGCGTTTAGAGCCGCTTAAAATAGGACGTAATTGTACGCCCTCCGGTCTTAAGGGGTTAAAAATCACTTTGTTTCTGTTTATGCAACCCTAGCCACACCTCCCCTGGCTATGATTGACACAGCCCACTTGAAAAAAAAAAAACTGGTTTCATTTTCAAACATGTAATTTACCTTAAATAATTGTATCTCAATCTCTAAATTGAACTTTAATCACATACAGGAGGCTCTTGCAGGGTCTAGCAATCAATAAACATAGCAGGGGATAAGAAAATATTAAACAGAACTTGCAATAAAGAAAGCCTAAATAGGGCTCTCTTTACAGGAAGTGTTTATGGAAGGCTGTGCAAGTCACATGCAGGGAGGTGTGACTAGGTTTTATAAACAAACGGATTTAACTCCTAAATGGCAGAGGATGGAGCAGTGAGACTGCAGGGGCATGTTCTATACACCAAAACTGCTTCATTAAGCTAACGGTGTTCAGGTGACTATAGTGTCCCTTTAAAAGGACTCTAAAAAGATTGCTTTTAAGAGCAACTGTGTTGCAAAGATACTTGTTATTTACTATGCCATTAAGTGGATACATTTGGACATAAATATACTGAATCTATGCAGTCTGAGTTGACTGCTGGCAGAATGAGAGCAGGGTATATGTGGTGTTTTTATATTCCAGGGCTGGCACTTGAAACTTCTCTGATCTCCCTTGACAGCCTCAGCCCCTGGCCATCGGCCTTATTCACAGTTTTCCTTCATGGCCAGTTCATGCCTGGTCTCCATATAGAATCCCTGGGACCTACTTACCTATAATGTTCAAATCCTTATTGGGTGATACAGACACCTCAGTCTCATTGCAACCTACATAACCATAGGGGTCATTTCCTAGTAGATCCAGAATAAATACCCCTGTCTTCAGGCATGTTACCTGGGTCCTACGGATACCATCTATAACTAAGCTTACTGTCTACTGTTAGCAGGTAATAGCATTTAAACAAAAACAATCTTAATGCTAAATAACTAATAATACACCATAATGGGCCACCCTGAGTGCTCAGAAATGAGAAAAATAACATGTTTAATGTCAAACTCCCCCACCCAAAAAAACAAAACAAAACAGATCTTTAACCTTCATTGTTAATAGATGTATCATGGGCATATGCAAATATTTTAGAGATTTAAATGCAAAGTTTTTAGAATGAAAAGTTGTATTTCTTTTTTCAAGATTGTTCATAGTACAGATAGATAACAGTAATAGAGCAATTAGTGTGATCGAGGCAAAAAGTTACAAGGATAATCTTCTTTTAGGCATTATACAGCACATTTAAATAGATTTTCACATTCCATCTGCATGCCATGTTACACAAATATAGTAAAGAGAAGCTTAAAGGGAAACTGAAACATACTGTGCTCTGTTAATTACTGCGACTCACTTTAATGAGTCTTTTTCCCCCTATTCCTATGCACTCATGTGATATGCCTACAAGAATCACTTACTAACTAGAAATCCAAACTGCATTACACAACATGGTTAGTTATTGGTTTTAACAATATACATCACATTGTTAAAACCAATAAGTAACCATGCTGTGCAATGCCGTTTGGATTTCTAGTTAGTAAGTGTTTCTTGCAGGCATATCACATGAGTGCATGGGAATAGGGGAAAAGAGGAGTAAGTAAAGTGAAGTAGAAGAAAGAGAGAAGAGAGGAAGTGGAGTACATAACATGACATTGCCAATGTGTTATTCAGGAACACACCAACTGCAATAGACCAATATGATGTTTCTCACCCCCATGACTGAAGGCAAGTTATTGGAGCATAGACCCAATTCTGGAGTTTAGGATCAGTTGTGCAACCCATGTATGTTCCTTCAATACCGCTCATCCACTACTCTGCTGATGTTTAGAAATCACTATTTTGCATATATTTATTTGACCTTCTGCCACCCATTTTGCCATAACCAATGTCCCTTCTCTTCAACCTATGCCATTTCTTCATAGTGAGAGGATGTTTCGAGCCTTTCCAGCACTTAACGTATGATAGGAGAGCATGTTTTCTATCAGTTAAATGCTATGCTGATTTTTGCCGCTAAAAGAATATGGATTATCACTATAATTTCAGATAGGAAAATGTGTTTAGTAGAAAGATTTCTGGTTTAAAAGGCAGATTGATGCCCAATGATGTAGATATCTCTCTTAATTGCTTCCAGTAGTATTCTAGGCATTGGCACGACCAGAACACATGCCCCAAGCAGCCTCTCTCCTGGAGACATCTCCAGCAATTTGGGGATTAGTTTGTATAGATGTGTGACATTCTGGAAGGTACCAGATACATCTCATAGCAATGGGAAATGCTACTGAAGGATCATTTAGTTATTTTCAAAGTGTGAGAGGATTGAACTGCCCAAATCCCTTCCCCATAGATGCATATAGAGTAATTATCTGTATCAGAGAGTTAATTGAAGGCATTATAGCATAAAGAGAGGGACTGGACTTTGGGTTAGTACTCAAACCCACCCGAGGGAAGTTCTGTGTGGGTACAGCTATTGGTATGTGACGAGTATGGAATACGTTTTTGACTTGCAAATACATAAAACATTCCCTGGCGGGAAGCGATAAATCCTTTTAAATATCCGGGAAGCTTTTATTCCCTGAAGTAGTGTATACTATGTGTGTCAGTGTGTTTTACTGTTTATATACAGTGCTTGGTGGGTACATACACTATGCCAGTATGTATGTACAGTGTGTATACTATGTATGTACAGTGTGTATGCCGTTTGTGCATGCCGTTTGTGTATGTATATATTGTGTCAGTGTGTTTGTGATAGTGTTCATACATATACATATATATATATATATATATATATATATATATATATACTGTGTGTACATGCAGTGTGTGTCAGTGTGTATATACAGTGTGTACATGCAGTGTGTGGTTGTGTCTATATTGTGTCACTGTGTTTCTCACCTCCGGTCTGGTTGAAGCGTTGCATTGCTGTCCTCACATTGTGTTTGTATACAGGCTCAGCGCCTTTAGCGGTCAGTGTCTGTCCGTCCCAGTATTCCTGTCCCTCTCTATTCATCCACTGAGCCACAGGAACAGCCCGGCCGGAGTCACTGTTATAATTCACTATCTGTATCCCATCCACATAGCCAACAGCAGAAAACTCAGGCAGCCCATATCCGGGAGCTGAGACACCAGTGTAATAATACTGGAGAGAGTGACCTGAGACAGACAGATACATGTCAGAGAGAGAGTGACCTGAGACAGACAGACACATGTCAGAGAGAGAGTGACCTGAGACAGACAGACACATGTCAGAGAGAGAGAGAGAGAGAGAGAGAGAGAGACCTGAGACAGACAGACACATGTCAGAGAGAGATAGAGAGTGACCTGAGACAGACAGACAGACACATGTCAGAGAGAGAGAGAGAGTGACCTGAGACAGACAGACACATGTCAGAGAGAGAGAGTGACCTGAGACAGACAGACACATGTCAGAGAGAGAGAGACCTGACCATGTGAGTGACAGCACACAGACACATGTCAGAGAGAGAGAGAGTGACCTGAGACAGACAGACACATGTCAGAGAGAGAGACCTGAGACAGACAGACACATGTCAGAGAGAGAGAGAGACCTGAGACAGACAGACACATGTCACCTGAGACAGACAGACACATGTCAGAGAGAGTGACCTGAGACAGACAGACACATGTCAGAGAGAGAGAGTGACCTGAGACAGACAGACACATGTCAGAGAGAGAGAGAGGAGAGTGACAGACAGACACATGTCAGAGAGAGTCCAGACAGACAGAACATGTCAGAGAGAGAGAGAGAGACTGACAGGACAGTGACCTGAGACAGACAGACACATGTCAGAGAGAGAGAGAGACCTGAGACAGACAGACACATGTCAGAGAGAGAGAGAGACCTGAGACAGACAGACACATGTCAGAGAGAGAGAGTGACCTGAGACAGACAGATACATGTCAGAGAGAGAGAGACCTGAGACAGACAGACACATGTCAGAGAGAGAGAGTGACCTGAGACAGACAGACACATGTCAGAGAGAGTGAGAGTGACCTGAGACAGACAGACACATGTCAGAGAGATTGAGAGTGACCTGAGACAGACAGACACATGTCAGAGAGATTGAGAGACCTGAGACAGACAGACACATGTCAGAGAGAGAGTGCCCTGAGACAGACACATGGAATACACTATATCTGCTGGTTTAGGATTATACTCACCACAATACACCCCAGACACCCCCACAGTGAGCAGCAGGAGGAGGGGCCCCGTCATATTGGGGTTCAAACAGAGAAACCTCCAACTAACAGAAACTAACTGACCGACTCAGACTGAGAGTTCCTGGTGTTCTATAGCTCTGAGTTTATATATAGAGCAAGCCAGCTCTGTGCTGATTGGCTGCTGCCAGACACTCTGTCCAATGGGAAAATGAATAGCTTGTAAATCGGCAGTTACCGGGCAGAATGAGATGTTACAGGTTGTGAGAGATTAGAGTGAAAGTGAAAGGGAACTTTTTATTATTTATTTATTTTTGCAGATACAGAGAATTTAATATAAACCAGTAACAGATTAAATAAACTGTAACATTCTGTGAGCTGTGTGAACAGACAAGGTAGGTGCATCCCAGTGTGACAGAATAAAATAAAACTGGTTTGTTATGAACATAATAAACAGCAGATCCTGGTCTCTGAGTCTCAGTAATTCACAGTAAATGCCCCTACCCTGGGCAGGTATGGCACCATCAAGCAGTGAGTAAATATTAAGGGTTTACATAAAAGGTATGGAGCAATGATATAGCTCATCTGTCAGAGCTAAACCTGCGGGCCCAAATCCAGTGTGACAGTCCCTATTTCAGGGTCCTGACCCGCCTTCCCCAGTGTTTCCTAGTGTCCTGCTTTTGGGTACACCAGGGAGCTGCCCACAGAAAATGTATCACAATTTGAGCTACACTCTTTCCAGGCTACTTGGCCCCCCTTTCAGCGCAATATTATGATGGCATACCCCCTTTATTCCTATCCCTTGCCCTGGGATGTTGGGAGGTATATTGTTAGTCCAGATATTGTACAGAGATAAAGAATATTTTGGTGCCTTATAAATAATAAAAATAATGATATAGCTCATCTGTCAGAGCTAAACCTGGGGGGACAAATCCAGTGTGACAGTCCCTATTTCAGGGTCCTGGCCCGCCTTCCCCAGTGTTTCCTAGTGTCTCGCTTTTGGGTTCGCCAGGGAGCTGCCCCCAGAAAATGTAGCAGAATTTGAGCTACACTCAGAGTAACAGTCAGCCTGGTGTACATTCACCAGCTTATTCTTTCCAGGTACTCGGACCCCTTTCAGTGCAATATTATGATGACATACCCCCTTTATTCCTATCCCTTGCCCTGGGATGTTTGTTTTATTAATTTTGTTTGAAGGGGCGCACATATTACTAGGGACAGGGGCGATATTACATTAGGTATACAGGTTTGTATTCTTAGCACTATAGTGTTCCTTTAAAGAGAACCTGTGAGGAGGATCACTAGAAAAGCCAAAGACAGTGGTCTTAACAAGGCAGGCCTCAAAGACTGTTGCACACAATCTCCACATCCAAAGGGAGAGGAGTGGATGTCCGCACAATGGCTAACTACACTAATATACTGATAATTAAAGCTTAGTACAGTAGTAAAAGTTTGCAGCAAAAATCTAACATGTGACTTTTTGGTAGGCATGTCCTTATAGAGATCAACATCACACAGATTGAGCCTCATTAACAGCACTGAGAAAGCTAACTCCAATTATCCCAAATAATATTTTTATCTGTTGTGATATAAAGAGGGAAAGAGCAACTATGCATTAATGTGATGAACAGTAGATCTAACTCTAAAAGATAAAAAGGAAACATGAGACAGCTGAGATTCTGCTATAGAATGTAACCAAGGGAAACAAATGTTACATAAAATTATATCTCAATATATCACCACTCGCAGTGTACAAGCACTGTCAAATAGCTCCAGCTGAAAAAAGTTGTACAAAGGTGTACCATTATACACATACAGTTATTACCTAAACACGAGATTTTGTCTGAATGGACTAAATCCAGTGAAAATCTTTGGATTCCTATCAGAATATTAATAATCATATTTACTAAAGGTGATTCCAGTCAGAATTCAGCCAACCCGACTGAATTTGCACAAATCGGCCAGATGCATTCAGTGTTGAGTTTTAAATGAGTGCTTTTCGCATCTGGATTCTTTTCAAAGTATAGGATTTGGAATATGTACAAATCCTTGTTTTAAAGGGCCATTAAAGTCACCCAAACCACTTTATCCAGTGAAGTGGTCTGGGTGCAGTTGTCCTGCCCTTTTAACACTGCAATATAAAGTGTTGCTGGCATCCAGACAGCCACAAGAGGTAATTCCTCTATAATGACTGAAATCAATTGGGGGGAGGGGGCATTATAACTTTAGGAACATAGTTTATATTTCTAAATCTATAGTGTTCCTTAAAAAAAAAAAAAAGTGACCAAATGCATTCAGTAGGGTCCCCATATTAATATAAGGGAGGTTGTAAACCTCCCTAATGCTACACCTGTAATATGGCAGATGGAGGAATATCTACTAAACCCCTCCCATGGCTACCCAGTCACTTGTTTATAGTTACATTGAGCAGCCACTGGCTACACAGTGTTTAGTAGATATGCCCTCATCTATGGCATGGTAGGCTGGGCAAAGGAAGGTTTATCTATAATAATGGAATGGATGCACTGAATATATTTGCAGTTATATATTTTTTTATTGTTGCACATATTTTACATGTTGCACGCAAAAAGTTCAGAGTTTTAAAATCCAGGCTCCGATTTGAAGCATCCGGGCCCAATTTTTTTTGGTTCAGCTGAAATCCATGGTTGATTATATTTATTAGACATAGAGAGAGAGAGAGTGAGTATGTGTGTGTATTTATTTTTTATTTTTTTGTAACATTGTTCCCTATTGTAACAATGCAATGTTTTGTGGACCCAGGGCATACTTGAAAACGAGATAATTCTCATTGTATCCTTTCTGGTAAAATACTTTATAAATAAATAAATATTTCATTCTGAATTGCCCTGTACAACACTGGATAGTTTTGCCCCATTAGGTGCGGGTCATTCAAAGCTAATTAAATTACCCTGATAATATAACAATCCCCACTAAGCCCTAAACCTTATCACTCATAGCATAGCTAGGTTAAATGCAGTGTGATGTGTATTTCAGAGGTTTGTTTAATTTGCTCAGCAGAATCTTGTGTACTAAATCGTATTCATCCAGAAAATGATCTCCAGAGAGGGCCAGGGGGAAATACGACTGAACAATGTGCTGAAAGCAGAAGGAGAAATAACAGACAAATGCATCCCAGTACCTCAGAAACTGGGACCAACCTCTCCAAAACTGCCATCTAACTGATCCTGCAAAGGTTACCTTGGGATTTTATTGCACTCTCTCCAAACTCCTTCATTACCTACTCAACACTATCTCACGTCACCTACCGAACGTAAACATAAAACAATAAGAAAAATAAGACACTTCTCGTCTGAATGAGGTTTAACCCTCACACCCTGGCCACGTCTGGCATGCTGTAGCTAGGAGGATAGTAACATTATTCTCTCCAGCACGTTGTTCGTTATCAAAACTATCGTCAAAAAAACACTGGATGCTGGATCACTATCAACAAGGATTTAATAACTAGAAACGTTTAAGGATCAATGGCGCTGTGATTAAAGCCCAGTGCAGTCAATAAATCTCCCAAGTGTAATGTCACGATTACACTTAATACATGCATAGATCAAACAGAGAACAAGGTGATTGACACACAGAGTGGTTAAAAACCTCACAGAGTTATAGGTAGCATATAACAAGATGGCTGACAGGGGCACGGTCTGGTTTCAGTATGACCAGCATTAGGACTGCTTGGCTGCGTCAACTACAGGATCGTTTAGGCAAATATTGTTAGCCAATAAATGGTATTTCCCAATTTTCTGTTCCCCTGATTGACTGTGAAATGCTGGCTTATTATACTGTGTATCCTTCATATCCACATACATTGAGCGCCCTCTAGTGTATGAATTGATTTTCTGATGTTCAAACAGAAGAAATGATCTGATTTCCGAGAAACAGCATGATTTCAAAACACCAATCAGAAAATGCGTTGCTGCTTATGTCATTAGTTACTGGGTAAATAATGATTTCAGTGCAGAGCTATAACCACAACACATTATGACACCTAAAAGGACTAAAACCATAGAATGTGACGGCAGATAAGAACCAATCGGCCCATCTAGTCTGCCCATTTTAAAAAAAATATTTTAATTAGTCCCTGGCCTTATCTTATAGTTAGGATAGCCTTATGCCTATCCCACACATGCTTAAACTGCTTTACTGTATTAACCTCTACTACTTCAGCTGGAAGGCTATTCCATGCATCCACTACCCTCTCAGTAAAGTAATACTTCCTGATATTATTTTTAAACCTTTGCCCTTCTAATTTAATTCAATTTGATTAAATGCTTGGGGCTGATTCACTGAACTGTGAATATTAGAGAATAAAGGGAAAAGGGAATTTTAGGAAATAATAGCTGAAATAATAAAAAAAATCTTGCAATAAGCATTGTTTTCTTGCTCAGTTTTTCTTTTTCAGTACAATTCCTAGTTTAGTGAAAAAAACCTATTAATCTTCCAGATAATTTACTCCGTTCCCGACCCGGCGTTCTGAGCTTATTCCTTAACTGTGATTGTGCAGCAATCAAACAGTTATTGGTTAACATCGAATGCCAGGTAATAAACAGTATCAGGCAGAATAAACATGTTTTATAACATGGTTCAGACTGGATTTCAGGACAAATCAGAAAGGATGCAATAAAAATGTTCTACTCAGACATTAGAGATATCTGTTCGAGGCCCCAGCATAGACCTTCTATTAAACCGCATCATTCAGGTCCGATTTTGCAAGAGGCCTCCCATTAATCCTGATTTCCACAGGACTGTCTATATTACAGGGTACTGCCTCGCTGTCCTGATTTAGTTCCCTGGTGTCTAGCATGGGGGGACATCATGGTACTGTCCTGGGGCAGCACAGCGTGAACACGTCATTAGACGCTCTCACTGTGAGCACTAGTACCATGCAGGGAGCACACCAGTAGCTCTCTCAGTGTGGCCCTGTATGCTGGCGGCAGCCAATGTCACTGTCAGTCAGGTTGGTGTGCTGGATGCCAGTCTGGCATTAACCTTCAGTGGACAGAATCGCCCTCTTTCCAGCAGAATCGCCCATTATGGGCATCACCAGAAATATGAGTTCTGGGTGTTAAGGGCCCAGATTTTAGATAAACCAATGGATTTCATCTTCACCTGCTCTGTAAAGGAGATGATTCTGTATTTTATAGGAACAAGACATAATTAAATAGCAGTTTATTCATTTATTATTGACCGAGCTCAGACAATAAGTCCATTTACTGTCAAACAAACCCTATTCCCCTTCTTACTCTATAACTTTATGTATTTATGAGTATTCTCTATAATGTACATGTAGCAATCTATATTCCCTTCTCGGTACATTGTACTATTAACATTTACACTCTGTGACAATAGAGACATGTACTCAGGCTGACTTAAGGCTGTTGCAGTTGTATTACCAACTTGTTTAATTAAAGCTCATTAAATACTATGTCTACAGCTTTTAACCCCTTCACTGCAGCAGGGGGGGGGGGCGCGAGGAAGGTGGGCTCTGAATGATCCTATAGTGCCAGGAAAACGGCTTTGTTTTCCTTGCATTATAGCATCCCTTTAACATTATATATCTATTTTGCCCCTTGCTGGACACTTGTATGCATCACAGTATACTCAGGGATATACTGGCTATATAATTTAGGCACATATGGGTAGTACCATTGGCCATCGTGAATAAAGCCTCACAATATGTACCCCTTATGTGATCCCTCTAGAGCTGTAATAGAGGAGGACAGTTACCAATATTAATTTGCACATGGCTATTTTTGAACTTGTACATCTTTAGACAGGTATTTGCTCTGTGTGCAATTCTTCTATTTAGGGATCAGACCATCACCAGGTGGGACCACTCCTATTTTTGAGCGCAAATCTTTTGTCTTTCTTAAAATGGTCAACAAACCTCAGATGAGGTTTACTGGGCTGCAGATAAGATGCTATTTCAATAATGGATTCATTTAAACATTAATTTATTAAAAACATTTTAACAAAAAACAGAAGGCACTAAGATTTAAATAGCCCAACTGACATTAGGGGCTAAAGTTCCCACCCTCATAGTGTTCCTTTAAAGAAGCACTTTAAACACCATAACCACTACAGCATGCAGCAGTCAGGATATACATAAATAAAATCAGAAGCAGCAGTCGTCATACAAATGTAAATAAATGTATAAATAAATCCAACAGATAGTATGCAAGAATTTATACATTATTATTTACAGTCAGTATGTAGGGAAAATTACATTGTAGTAATCACGCCACAGAAAATACAGGGACTAATACATATTATTACTCCCAGCGGCCAGGCCAGGATACAGGGACATTGATAAAATTCCAGAACAGAACAAGAAATAAACTATTTACGAAACAACGATGAACTTTCAACAGTGATAGGGCTAAACATGTAGACACAATAAGATGTTCCTTGATGCTTGACTACACACTAAGATTTTACTTTCCCTTTTTATAACTATGGCTTTTCCTGTAATTGTGTTAGTACTAGTAACCAATGGGAAATGTGTTCAAATACATCTTCTGTTTCCAGATGTGGCAGACCAGAGGAGGTGTTAGCCCCTCTATGGCAATTGACGTCCCAGAATGGCCATAGGATTTGCCTAACTTCTTGTGGTGAAGATGTTAAAAATAATGTTGGTATGATAGTGCCCTCTGCTGTTACATTTTGGTAATGCATTAAGCTTTTCTCACACACATTTTTTAGTGACTTGCATTCCAATTTATTGGGTAAAAGCTCACAGTGATGCCTTGAGAATGAGCTCTGTGTGTGGGTCAAAACGTTGCACTGAGCGTGTGCTTACCCAATAAACTGCAGTGTTACCAGGGACAGACTGGGAAAGCAAAACAGGAAAAATCTTTATACCAGCCATATAATACATTGTGCCATTACATCGGATATACAGGTGTAAAGAGAAACTGACATTGAAAGTTATTTCTACGATTTGGTGGACTGCACGCATAGAACTTCACAATAGACAACAGAACAGTGTTAGTTTAGGTATAAGTGCAGAAGATGCTCAATGTTTCGACCCATTATCACTGTGAAATGTCTGGTGATGGGGCTCACATGTTGACTGGATGCTGTAGCACTTCTTCCATTATAGCTTGCTCTGGCGGTTATGATGCCAGGAGTACCCTGGCACCTCCTCCCACCCCCACCCCCACCAATGTAAGGGGTAAAACTGTTGTTGAATGGCATGACTTTTTACCTGGGGCTGTCTGGGGGCTGCTGCCCACCGCCACTAACAAAGCCAGAGAAATGGAAGGTCATAAGCAGGAACCTCCTTTTGTACATTGGCTGAGAGCAATCAGCTGGCAATCTCAGTCAGTGAGCTAAGTCCTGCTCTGCAAGCTGTAGTGGTTGTGGTGTTGTGGCAGGTTCACTTTAACATTAATCTCCCCATAGGCACTAAATATATTATTGATAATAAAATGATTTCTTCAGTGTAAGCTTTTGAGATATAATCTCTCCTCCCCTCTAGTGCAGAAACTCTAGTTTGTCAACCTCATGGCCTTACACTAGTGTAACACCAATCACTAGTCCGCCGTTGCTAAACCTGCATTGTGATATTATTTGCCCTGCTTGGGGACACTTTCCCAACCTGGGCAGTCTTCATCAACAACACCAACATGCTGATTTCATTGGCAGCATGTTGATATATGAACAGAGTCACTCCATTCCTAAACTCCTTAGCCAGGGAAATAAACATTAGTTAGGGAGTAAATACCATAACAACTGCAATGCATGCGGAGAGGAGGAAGACTGCTTATAGTAGGTCTCTCCTGATCTCCATGTCAGTCA
>OW240920.1:18124907-18136864 GCA_933207985.1 Pelobates cultripes
CGGCCCCTCGTTCAGTAGACAGAAACAACCGAACGAGGGGATTCATGTGAACCCTACCTGATCTCTGTAGCCTTAGCCATTCATGTAAATTATTCCCTTGTACTGGGACCGACCGCAGGGCCCCATCGCATGGAACCCAGTTCGGCTGTTCTCTCCATCGCGGTCGTTCTTTTTAGTACCTCCATAAATTTCCTGAACCCCTGGTCCGATCTAGGTGATTTTTGGATATGTTGCTCACCCAGATCAGGGCTTCCAGGGGATGTGCCATTTAAAGGGGTACCCCTAGGTTTCGGGGTACATCCAGAAACTGGGGGAATTTGGGTACAGTACAAATGGATTATGATGCAGGCTGAGGGGAGGAGATGTGTGGGAGGTTACTATTGTCGGATTGGGTACTGTAATAATTGATGAAAGTCCCTCCCTTGCATGGGAGCATGCTATATAACGCCACCGTGGAATAAAGGTTTTCAGTTCTGCTCCTGATGCTGGGTGTCGTCCAGTTATTTGGATTGCTGTTGGGATACTGTTGGATTATTTTACCTGCTGGAAACCTTGCCTGTGGATTTATAATTACTTGTTCCTGAGCCTCACTGGGATCTTAAGCGGAGATAATCTGTGGAATATTGTATCTCCGCTACACCCACACAACCAATATATGTCCCCCATGGATCGAACCTGATTTTGTAGTAAGGCAGCTGAAACATTGCTATAAGTGGCACAATACTTGCCGGTGAAATTACCCAAAAACCTGCCCTTTCCTCTATATATACCATAGCAAGTATAGTTCCATGGATATATGGTGATACCCTCATCTGGTTTGGGGTTCTTAGTCATAATTGGGTATTCCTTTTTCTAGGATTCACACACTGACTGATTAGTCTTGCAGTTAGAGAAGAGACTCAGAAAACACACTTCTATGTCAGGGGGTAGGGTTAAGGGTACAGTACCTAGGTGGGGTCTGGCTCCTCTACAGACATAGCAGTTAGTCCTATTGTGTTTGTTAGCATTATATCTCATCCATTCCAGCCATAGGTTAGTGTCAGAGAATCCTGTCTCTGTAGCCATAGTGTCTTCAAATGTAGGGTTTGCTATGGCTACCATGTCTTTAAAGGTCTGAATGTGGGGTTTAAGTAGGTTAGTGATCACATGTCGGGAAGCTACCCACTCAGATGACTGGTACCTATCTTGAAGGTATAAAGTTCCCTGTTTATTGTAGGAGCCCTCCCCCATTTCCAATACATCCCCATTATGTACCAGCCAGCATCGCCAGGGCTAGGATTTTCTATGTTCATGGTAAGTTTCATGGGGGTTACCCCTCCCGGCTTTTGTAAAGTCATTCTGAGTAATAAGGACTCCCTATTTTTGTCTATTCTGTCTAGGGCACTCTGTGGCTTGTAACCCCAAGCTGGTCCTGCGTTCCAACCCACCGCCCTCCAGTAACTACAGTCAGGTCCCCAATAATCGTCTGTAACACATATGTATGGGTCTTTTGTGCAGGGTATATCCTTGTATACTGTTTGTACCAATGATTGTGGGAATGGACAGCTGACAATATCACAATAGTCAAATGCATAGGTGGCCACATGTGTGTTAGAAGAGTTATACCAAAATGTAAACACATTATCATCTTTAGTAATGGCAACTTGTTGGGCCCTTGTGAGGCCTAGTAGTGAAAGGATGCACAGGATGATCATGGCTTAGGACAATCCACCTCCTCTGGGGCTGGAACCTTCTTGCAGTGGGAAGTGTGTATCCAGGTGCTCTTCCTGGCCAATTTAACAGAAGTGGCTGTGATAGGAGGACTTGGAAGGGACCATCATATGTTGGCTCAAGAGTGTGTTTCCTCACAAATTTCTTAACCAAAACCCAATCGATGGGTGCCTGTATCAGAGTCTGGATCTGGAATGGAAGAAAACACTTGCTCATGGATTTTGGACAACGCTCGAGAGAGAGCAGTTACATAGTCAACCAATACATTAGAATGGAGCTGGAGTTGTTGGGGGAAATAGCATCCGATGCATCAGACAGGAGGGGCCTCCTCTCGCCACAGGGTCCAGTTGACAGGAGTAATAGCCAATGGGGCGTTGGTGGGAGCTATGAGACTGTGTGAGGACTCCAGATGCATGACCCTGTGTTTCTGACACAAAACTTTGAAAGGTTTCTGGTAATCTGTGAGACCCAGGGCTGGGGCAATGGAGATGGCAAAGAAACTGGATAAGGCCTCAGGGGACAGAGAAAAAGGTTCAGTCTTTAGGGCTTCATAGAGATGTTGCATGAGGAGGGAGTCCTCCGGTATCCAGGCTCTGCAGTAGGAGATTAGGCCCAGGAAAGCATGAAGGGGCTTGTGGGCTGTGGGAGGATAAAGAGCTGAGATTCCTCTCATCCGATTATGGGTGAGATGGCGAGTGCCATGTGAGAGGCAGTGACCCAGGAAAACCATGGAGGGTAGGCACCACTGCAGTTTCTTCTTGGAGGCCTTGCATCCTTGTTCAGCAAGATAACAGAGTAGATCTTCCAAAGTGCGCTCATCAGTAGGGAGATCATCAGCACAGAGGAGGAGGTCATCCACATTAGTGTGAGTTTTTTGCTGCCAGGATTGAATCCATTGCCTTTGCAAGAGTTTTGAGCTCCTTGAGGTATGACAGTCCAGGTGTATTGCTGACGTTTATGGGTGAAGGCAACAGCTATTGACATGAGGGATCCAGGGGTACACTGAAGAAAGCATTAGCCAAATCCACCACTGTGAAAATCTTGGAGGTAGGTGGGACTCATGACAGGAGGGTATGAGGGTTAGGCAATAGGGGTGTCCAAAACGGTTGCTTCATTAACAGCTCTGACGTCTTGAACCATCCTGTACGTTTTTGGTTCCCCCTTTGCAGTTTTCTTCTTTACTGGGAACAGGGGAGTCACACTGGACCAGGGCACCATTGGACAATAGGCTTTCAACCTGCTGAGAAATAGCAAGGGCTTAGGCAGGCTTCAGAGGATACTGTGGTTTACGGGGCAGGCTGGCTCCTGGGAGTAACTTAACCAGAACTGGGGGAATCTGGAGGCGTCCAATGTCTTCTGGGCCTGGGGACCATAGCTTAGCAGGTATTCTGGCAAAGGCACTGGGGGAACCGTCTAGGACCCTTGCATTCTTATCAGGTGTCTCCGTGTGGAGAAGGAGGGGTATGGAGCTGAGGGCCGAAGTATCAGCTGCAGATAGGGGGGAGGACAGCTGAATCTGGCCATCTGAGGTGAAGGAGATAGGAGCAGATGTCCTCTCCCGCTTACAAGCTTCTAACAGATTAATTGGGCAGGTAGAGGAAACTACAAAGCGGGCTAGGAGATCAGGGAAGGTGCCAACCTGTAAGGGCTTAGTTAATGAGCTACTCCGAGGAGTGCCATCTACACCTACGCAAGAGACATCAATATTGGACAGGAAAGAGGAGTCAGGCAGGTCTTGCTCTCTAAGGACGCTTCTGGCTGCGCCTGTGTCAACTAAGAAGGTGGTGGGGTGGCCTTCTACAGGCAGGACCACCTGAAGACACTGCCATGACAGGAGTAGGTGACACAGGTTTGTCAGTTGCCTATTGTAGGAGATCTAGGTGAGCTCGGTCTGGGCCAGTGTAGGGGCAGCTGGCAGCTAAAGGATAACTGGAAGTGGGGTTATTGGCAGCGGGGTAACAAGCTGTGGGATGAGGTGGTCTCCCATCCCGCATGAACTGGCTAGGGGCCCTTGGGGCGGTACACTCCCTTCTGAAATGACCCGGTTGACCACAGTTAAAGCAATTTCTCTGTTGCGGCATAGGGGGCTGACCTATAGGTAGGCCTGATGGCTGACTCATAGGTAGGCCAAGAGGTGGGGGTACAGGGTGGGAGAACATGAGGAGGTTGGTTTCCTGGGTGGGGGTGGTTGAGAGGACTCTAGGCCCTTGGCAACTAGCAGGAGGGTTTCCAGAGGAATTACTCTGTACTCGGGGCGGGACAGAATTAGGCCCTTGCGTATGGACTCTTTAAGGCCCGCTACGAAGGCCGCAGATAGCATTTGGGTATGGGCCTTATTATACAAAACTGAATCCCAGGTCAGAAAAGATTTGGGACAATCTGGAGTGATATTTCTCCACAGATTCTGTCTTATCCTGGGTAACATCATTAATACAGTTAGCCCGATCGGCGAATTTATCTTGGGCCCACATTCGGAGTTGTTCACAGAACTCCGAGGGGAAATCGCCTGAGGGGAAATCGGTATAACTAGTGAGTCGGGCACTAGAGAGACTTTTCTCCATAATGGGCCAATAAGCATCTCCTGCTTTAATATCACAGAGGCTAAATAAGTCACGCCATGCAGCGGAATAAGTCTTTTGGGTCTGAGCAATCCTTCGGTAAAAGGGCATGGGTTGTTTCTCTGGATCTGGGAGAGAGCCCACCAGAATTGCGGCTTGGGATGGGTTAAATGAGACATACATTAGGGGGGCATAGGGGGGGTCCCATGAGAAACTGGACTCTGGGGTTCTCAACATATGGGGCTCTGGGATTCACATTACGGGGTTGGGAAGGATTGCCCCGAAATAGGCTACCATCATCAGGGGGAATCTGATACCCATGGGAGCTGGTGGCATAGAAAGAGCTAGGGGCCTGTGCCGCTCCGTTTGTACCGTACAGAGAAAGAGGGCGTAGGGGTTGAAGGGGGGTTGGCAACACCTGGACTCCCTCCTGGGGTGTGAGAACGGGTGGGTCTCCTAGGGACAATAAAGGTTCGTCCGCGAGGACGGGTATAACAGGGGTAGGCATCATGAGGGCAGCGATGACGGGGCGGGAAATGAAGTGATGATGGGGGTGGAAGAGGAAGTAGTGATGGGAGTGGAAGAGGATGTGGCGGCCATGACAGTCGGGGGTAGCAGAGGCAGGAAGCGAAGGCATAGCAGGAGCGGAAGTGATGGAAGTGGACATGATAGGTGTGGGCGTGACAGGGGTGGTCATAATAAGGACGGAGAGGGAAGGCATGTCAGGGGCGGGCAGGGAAGGCCTGACGGGGGCAGGGGAATACAATGATCCATCCGCCCTAACGACGGGGTACATAGGGGCAGGGGCCAGGGGGGTGGTGACCGTGGATACTGGTAAGTGGGTGGAGGTCAAACGGATTGGGTTGACCTCCTTCCCTTTGTGCCAAATGCCATGATAGGGCAGTGGCTGACATGTGCTTTCAACAATACAATTATCTTCATGATACACATATATTCTGTCCCATTAGATCTACCCACCCCTCCTGGTGAATTGCTCTGGCAACTCTAAACCAGGCCTCTGTTGCCTTTACTAAATTATTGTCCTGCAATAATCCCTTTTTCTCTTTTAGCAGCTTACGCCAGCCCTCTGGCTGCAGCCGTCCACTGAAAGACATAGTAATGCCACATATCTTAGCGATCTTCTTCACCTTCCCCACTACCTCTCCACCCTCTCTCTCTCTCACAATATCACAGGCTAACCAACCCTTAGTGGGTTTCGCATGCTCCTGTCCCATCCTCTCTAAACAAGTTGTCACAAGATAGAGACAAACAGCAAAGGAACGTCTACAGTGCTCGACTGCCACGGAGGCTGTCTCTGCGTGCGTCTTCCCAAAACGTAGACTAGTCACTGAGTTCGCCCACCCGAGGTGGAGGCAGACCGGAGCGTGTCGAGTAGTGTGTGACCAAACACTTCTCTCATCAGAGTAGAAGAGGAAAGTAGCAAGACATAGACTTACACTTTACATTTATTGCAACCAAGAGACATATAAATAAGAAGCCCAAAACACAGATGCAATCAAACCACATACCCCTGTAGGTATCTATCAACAGCAAGGATAGACTAAGAATAATACAATAATACAACTGCCCTTTGCAATGCTGCGTGCTTACTGCGTTACGCCTGTACCTTGCTGAAGTTTAACCCAGCCGCGTGCTTCCTGCGCTGCGGCTGACAGACAACAAAATTCCTCCTGCTCTCTATCCTCCCCTTATGCAAAACACATTCACACCCAGGAGGCAGATAGTCAATATACAGGTTCTATACAAAGGGACTCCGGCCAAGCTATTTACCTGTCTTTGGTGCCCTCCGGCAGCCGACACAGACACGGAGACAGGCCAATCACAGAGACAGGATATATGGGCAAGGTGCTAAGGCAGTCATTACCGTATATCAGAGGTGATCAGTCTCTGTCCCGTCACTGTAGGTCCGCCTCGGAGACCTTCTTGGTAGGCTATTCGTTGGGCATAACCCGGAGCCCCAAGTTGGGCGCCACATGTTCTATACCAAACCAAATGTTTGTTTGAGTATCTGCCCCTGTCCAGATTGTTTGAATTAAGGTGCATGCACGCTGAAGTAAATCACACTGACACAAGTTTCAGATTAATTAAAAACTTCAGAATGTTTACTGAGGGGGGCGACAAGCCCCTTATAAAGCACAAAATACATCATATGCAAAACATAAGATAACATGAAAAGTACATTTTTAATTGGTAAGTGCTAAGTGTCTTATCTGATGTACTTCCTCAAGGGTGTGATGTCAGCATCATCCTAGGTGTAACCCTGAGACGGAGACGCCATCTTGTTACACAAGGTGTTTTAAACGATGTGAGGGTGTGCTCTAGCAGCCATTTTGAGTAAATAATGAGCCCATGTATACTTAGTAAATAGACAATTTACCTACATTAATTTCTATCCATTACATGACCATAACCACCTAGCAAAGCTGGTGGGTAGAGTAGCACACACCTGGTGGTGATCCTAAGAAACGTTCATCGTCTGATGTGCTTCAGTAAAGTTTAACAAAGGTTGTACTGGACACCCACCTTGCAGCTTTCAAGATTATAGTAAGGAAAAAGCCCTTTTCTGCTGCTTTAGTAGTCGAGGCGCCCCTAATGGAGTGACCTTTGAACACAGTGAGGCAAAAGTAACCTCACCACTTGTATTTGGAGAGGCCTGTTTGCCAGCCTCTTGCCCCAGGATTATGGGCCCTGCAAAAAGACATGTGACTTCCATGGAAAAAACAAACCACTGAACCGATCTGGGTGATTTTTGAATAAGTTGGTCACCCAGATCAGGGCTATCCGAGGATGTGACTCGTGGGGTTTCCATGGATCTTGGGGGTACTTTTGGGGTGTTTGTAAATTGTGTATTTTTCTGTACCTGGAGATAATCAATTATTTTCTTTACACTTTTAAAAAAAGTGTACCCTAACAGTAAATTCCCCAATTTCACAATAGCTCCCATCCAACCCAGCTAGCTAAATATATATGATTAAAATATTTAAATTAATGAGGGTTAAAAAAAATAATTGAACACAGTATAATACTGGCAGGGAAGGGGTTACTTTTTATTAGAACTGGGAAAACAGGGATGGGATTTTTTTAAAACTTTTTTTAAACATTAAAACTTTTTTTAGAATTTTTTCACACTTTTTTTTACTGTTAACACCAAGCTAGCCTAACCTTAAATTCTCCAATTTCCCACTAACTTCCACCCACACCAGCTAGCTAAATATATAATTTTAAAATAATTAAATTAATTACATTAATTTAACTGCTTTGGGTTAAAAAAAAATAAGTTAACCTACAGGGGTTAAAAAAAAAAATCAGATCACAGTAAAATACTGTGATCTGATGAGCAGGGAGGAAGAGCAGGGAGGCAGATCAGGAGTCCCTGCAGCACATGTGCTCGCTCTCACAGGCTAACCTCTGATTGGTGGATTGAAAGTAACCAATCAGAGAGTTATGAGTCAAATTACTAGGCATGTGCATGGGGAAAATTTTCGGTTCGGTTCGGTTCGGCATTCCGAAATTCGTGATTTTCGCAATTCGGGACTTCGGCAATTCGGCACTTCACGACTTCGGAACCTCAGCAACTTCGGAACTTCGACACTTCGGAACTTCGACATTTCGGGATTTCGGAACTTCGACATTTCGGGCACCTTTCGGAACTTCGACTTTGGCACCTCGGGACTTCTCTTGCAGCCGCTTGGTAGATAACTCTCTAATTCCCACGGTATTAGGGAGTTATCTACCAAAAGGCTGAAAGACCTAAATTGGTAAAGTAAAATGATGGGGGGGAGGACCTATTGTCCTCCCCCCTGGCCCCCACCCCTGAGCGGCGGGTGGGGGCCCTAAATACTAATAAGGGGGGACCTAATGTTCTCCCCCCTGGCCCACACCCCTGAGCAGTGGGTGGGGGCCCTAAAAAAGAATAAGGAGGGGGAACTAATGTCCTCCCCCCTGGCCCCAACCCCAGAGCGGTGGGTGGGGGCCCTAAGCTAGAATAAGGGGGGGACCTTATGTCCTCCCCCCTGGTCCCCACCCCTGAGCGGTGGGTGGGGGCCCTAAACAAGAATAAGGGGGGACATAGTGTCCTCCCCCTGGCCCCCACCCCTCAGCGGCGGGTGGGGGCCCTAAATACTAATAAAGGGGGGGACCTAAGGTCCTCCACCCTGGCCCCCACCCCTGAGCGGCAGGTGGGGGCCCTAAATACTACAGGGAGTGCAGAATTATTAGGCAAGTTGTATTTTTGAGGATTAATTTTATTATTGAACAACAACCATGTTCTCAATGAACCCAAAAAAATCATTAATATCAAAGTTTAATATTTTTGGAAGTAGTTTTTAGTTTGTTTTTAGTTATAGCTATGTTAGGGGGATATCTGTGTGTGCAGGTGACTATTACTGTGCATAATTATTAGGCAACTTAACAAAAAACAAATATATACCCATTTCAATTATTTATTATTACCAGTGAAACCAATATAACATCTCAACATTCACAAATATACATTTCTGACATTCAAAACAAAACAAAAACAAATCAGTGACCAATATAGCCACCTTTCTTTGCAAGGACACTCAAAAGCCTGCCATCCATGGATTCTGTCAGTGTTTTGATCTGTTCACCATCAACATTGCGTGCAGCAGCAACCACAGCCTCCCAGACACTGTTCAGAGAGGTGTACTGTTTTCCCTCCTTGTAAATCTCACATTTGATGATGGACCACAGGTTCTCAATGGGGTTCAGATCAGGTGAACAAGGAGGCCATGTCATTAGATTTTCTTCTTTTATACCCTTTCTTGCCAGCCACGCTGTGGAGTACTTGGACGCGTGTGATGGAGCATTGTCCTGCATGAAAATCATGTTTTTCTTGAAGGATGCAGACTTCTTCCTGTACCACTGCTTGAAGAAGGTGTCTTCCAGGAACTGGCAGTAGGACTGGGAGTTGAGCTTGACTCCATCCTCAACCCGAAAAGGCCCCACAAGCTCATCTTTGATGATACCAGCCCAAACCAGTACTCCACCTCCACCTTGCTGGCGTCTGAGTCGGACTGGAGCTCTCTGCCCTTTACCAATCCAGCCACGGGCCCATCCATCTGGCCCATCAAGACTCACTCTCATTTCATCAGTCCATAAAACCTTAGAAAAATCAGTCTTGAGATATTTCTTGGCCCAGTCTTGACGTTTCAGCTTGTGTGTCTTGTTCAGTGGTGGTCGTCTTTCAGCCTTTCTTACCTTGGCCATGTCTCTGAGTATTGCACACCTTGTGCTTTTGGGCACTCCAGTGATGTTGCAGCTCTGAAATATGGCCAAACTGGTGGCAAGTGGCATCGTGGCAGCTGCACGCTTGACTTTTCTCAGTTCATGGGCAGTTATTTTGCGCCTTGGTTTTTCCACACACTTCTTGCGACCCTGTTGACTATTTTGAATGAAACGCTTGATTGTTCGATGATCACGCTTCAGAAGCTTTGCAATTTTAAGAGTGCTGCATCCCTCTGCAAGATATCTCACTATTTTTGACTTTTCTGAGCCTGTCAAGTCCTTCTTTTGACCCATTTTGCCAAAGGAAAGGAAGTTGCCTAATAATTATGCACACCTGATATAGGGTGTTGATGTCATTAGACCACACCCCTTCTCATTACAGAGATGCACATCACCTAATATGCTTAATTGGTAGTAGGCTTTCGAGCCTATACAGCTTGGAGTAAGACAACATGCATAAAGAGGATGATGTGGTCAAAATACTCATTTGCCTAATACTTCTGCACACCCTGTAATAAGGGGGGGGGACCTAATGTCCTCCCCCCTGGCCCCTACCCCTGAGCAGCGGGTGGGGGCCCTAAATTGGAATAAGGTCCTCCCTCCTGGCCCCCACCCCTCAGCGACCTTAGGTCCCCCCCCCATTATTTTAAATTAGTATTTAGGGCCCCCACCCACCACTCAGGGGTGGGGGCCGGGGGGAGGACATTAGGTTCCCCCCCCTTATTTTACTGTAGGGCCCCCACCCACCGCTCAGGGGTGGGGGCCCGGGGGAGGACAATAGGTCCCCCCCCCCATTATTTTACATTAAGGCCCCCACCCTGTACTCAGGGGTGGGGGCTGGGAGGGCCATTAGGCTCAGGAGGGGGACCTTTTTCTCACTGCTCACTGTTTAATAGACATGCCCCTACTCGTGGTATAGCGAGTAGAGGCATAATTTACTAATACTAAGTAATCTTCACTTAGTATTAGTAAATTTGTCTGAAAGACAATTTAGGTCTTTCAGCCTTTTAGTAGATAGCTCCCTAATACCGTGGGAATTAGGGAGTTATCTACTTATTCATTCCTGTCATTCCATTGACAGGCTAAGTAACTTACATTTTATATGAATGTGTGTTACTTGATTGTTGTAAGTGTTGCAAATGCTGAATCCTGGCTATGTTTGTATACTTTTTTATTTAAAATTGTATACAGTGTAACATTCTTCTTTTTCCACTGGGTAAGTATATTAGTACTTAGGCAATACTGAATTTCGGAACTTCGGGACTTCGGCACTTTGACAATTCAGCTATTTGGATGTACTTGAATGTCTGAATTGCCCGAAATTCATCCGAATTGACATTCGGAACAAAACGAATTGCACATGTCTACAGTTTAAGTCTCATCCCTGACCTGCACAAGATTATGACACAATGGCATAGTAGACAACTGGTCCCTGGGGGAAATCTCATATCCCCAAAGGTCCATAGATGTAGACATCCTCATAACTCAAAAATGAACAAAATAAATAAAACATTTTCAGACCCACAGATCCAGGGTGAGCTAAAGGCAAGCCCTGCATTCATAGGTGTGAAAATGAGCACCAAATAATACATCAAGATAATAATCAGAAATAAAAAATAACTACTAAATTATGTATCAATAGGCGGTAGGAGCTTCAATATATATATATATATATATATATGTGCAGGATCCTCAATGAACTGTATCAAAAAGCCTCATTAGCACTTCAAATTCTTCAAATAAATAACACCCATCTTGTGCATGGAAGCTAAAAAACAATATAAATAAGAACGATACATGAAGATTAAGATAACCAATAAAAAGAAATGGACTACTTTATTTAAAGCAAGAAAAATCTCTATCCTCATACATGGATATAAAGTATTCAGCCTATATATCTAATACATCTCTCTTTGGCTTAAAATGTTCAGTCTTTCACCACTCCTAGGTGGGATCTTAAAGGACCACTATAGTGCCAGGAAAACATAATTGTTTTCCTGGCACTATAGTGCCCTGAGATTGCCCGCCGGGCTGGATGGAGTGGAAGGGGTTAAACTTACCTCTTTTTCCAGCGCTGGGCGGGGAGCTCTCCTCCTGCTCTTCTCCTCCTCTCCGCTGAATGCGCATGTGCGGCAAGAGCCGCGCACGCATTCAGCCGGTCTCAGGAAAGCATTTGCAATGCTTTCCTATGGACGCTTGCGTGCTCTCACTGTGATATTCACAGTGAGAGCACGCAAGCGCCTCTAGCGGCTGTTAATGAGACAGCCACTAGAGGGTGGCTTAATCCTAATATAAACATAGCGGTTTCTCTGAAACTGCTATGTTTATATACAAAAACAACTGGACCAGACTGAAGTGGTCTGGGTACCTATAGTGATCCTTTAACTTGCTCTATGCCCATGAACTGTAACTGTGTCCCAC
>OW240920.1:18138341-18162859 GCA_933207985.1 Pelobates cultripes
TAAAGGAGAAATTATCACTGACTGTAGAGTGAAATGCATCCTTGTTTAGTTTCAGATAATAATGGATCTTCAGCCTCATCCAACACCTGAAGGTAAGCCTTTGAATATTAAAGGGGAAATTTCTTTATGCCGATCCCATTAGTATATCTATGCAGGGATATAAATGTGTATTAAGCACTTTAGTCATTCTGATTTGAATAATTTTAAATGAAGTCTCCCTGACTCTCTGATAATGTATTGCAGCATTCATCAAGGTGTTTTTTTTTGTTTTGTTTTTTTATATAAAAGGAGCCACAATGTTGGAAGACAGTCAATAGCATAGGAGCACCGGGTGTCACGTGACTAACCGGCGTTCAGTCTGACACCGTGCGCCGCTTGAAGAGGTCCCCCTCCCCTGCTCTGTGCCGTAAAACAGCAGGGAGGGGGACAACAGTGTGCAAGGGGGAGAGTGGAGCCGGCGTCATTATAAGCTCAGACGCCCGTTCTGAAAAGAAAGCAGCTGCCTGCCCTGCCACTGCCAGGTATTTAGTATGGAAGGGTTAGAGGGGAGATATAATTTGGGGAGGGGGTAGGTAGAGAAATGAATGGAAGGGGTTAGGGGCTACTAATAGGAATGGAGGGGGGTGAAAGGGTACTAATAGGGGAAGAAGGGGGATACTAATATGAATGGAGGGGGTGGGGGTACTAATATGAATGGAGGTGGTTAGGAGGGTGTACAAATATGAATGGAGGGGGGTAAGAGGTGGTATTAATATGAATGGAGGGGGGTACTTATATGAATGAAGAGGGTAAGAGGGCTACTAATATGACTAGAGGGGGTAGGGGGTAGTAATATAAATAGGAGGGGGTAGTAATGGGAACGGAACAGGTATAGGGGGTATTAATATGAACGGAAGGGGTATGGGGGGCAGTAATATGAACGGAACAGGTATAGGGGGTAGTAATATGAACGGAAGGGGTATGGGGGTAGTAATATGAACAGAAGGGGTATGGGGGTAGTAATATGAACGGAAGCGGTATGGGGGGTAGTAATATGAACGGAAGGGATAGGGTAGTAATATGAATGGAAGGGGTAGAGGTGGTAGTAAGTGTCCCTAAATGGCAGTTAGGAAATGTGGTCACCCTAAGTCAGGGTAGCCATTAACATGGGGCAAAAGGGGCAGCTGCATGGGCCCAGTTGCTCCTGGGGGGCCCAAGGCAGCTGCCTCTTGAGCCCCGCTGCCCACAATAATATGTTAAAAATGTTCCCTCTCAAATCCTGATCTGATTCAATCCTCCACTATTCGGCAAACTCCCAAACTGGAACCTCACGAATAGCTGCTAGCAGACGAACAGGAAAAGCATCCAAGCGGCTTACACTCCTGGCAATCAGTCTCTAACAGCATACAGTAAATCCCCCCAAAGACGAGACAGAGCTCCGTGTTGAGCGTCAAGCAGTGGTCTGGTTTATTCAGGGCTACCTGCCCAGTATTTATGCAGGTCTCCCACCTGGTGGACACTCCACTAGGGGACCAGATGGAAGACTGTAACATAGACAGACATATATCACATTTCAGACACACAGAAGTAAAATATCCCCACAATGCATCCTAATTTCCCTCCCTCTATCCTGGAGATAATTGGGAAGTAATCCAATTATCTCCCAGGACAGAGGCAAAACTCCATTATACACGTGGGGACACAAAGACAGTAAAATACATTAAAACATATAATATTACATTTATTACACAAAACCCATACATGTCACATATCCCCAGATAGCTGGGATCTGATTACACATAGTTCAATTGCCATGGAGCCATAGTCTTTAATTGCACGAATAGGCTCCATGGCATAGCTATCTGGTCAAATACATTCCCGTAGTAAAGTCCCGATTGAACCGACGTTCGACTAAACAGCCACGAATAGAAGCAAGGAGGCTGACGGCTCAGCTTTGTTCGCGCAAATAAGTGTCCGTTTCCAGTTCCATAGTTTGGGCGCTGAACACCGCTGGATGTTCTGGGCATTAAAATGTGGCAATGAACACAGGCCACCCAGCATTTGTCAATTAAGCTGCGGTTAACCATGTAATTTTATACAGTTTTATATGTTGTAATAAAACGTGTGATTTTGGTGCTTGGAGATAATTGCATTGTCCCAACCGTTGGACTCATTATCTCCAAGCTGGGCGGTAACAATTTCAAATGATACATTGTATTACTGTTGGTCAACTGCTCGTATTGTCACTGAATCCCATCAGGTCCAGAGGGGGTTGTCCCTGGACCTGGGGTTTTGCATAAATAGTGATGCCTGTGTGCCATTAAACCCAGTTCGTTTTACCCTCAACTCGCAGCCTCGACTCGTGTTGAAAGGAACTGTGACTCCTAGCTCTGCTACAGCTAGTGGGATGTTCTACACTTGCAGGTTTTTGCTGATTGAAGCAGCGTTCGACTCTCCAAGTTTGGGAACCAGGACATCCAAGCGGTCCAACCTACCGCAAGACCGGAGGCAACCGTTACAATTGGTGGCAGCAGCGGGATCATCCTGGAATCCCTAGGAGAGGTACAGAATGGATGGAGAACGCCTACGATAAGCTAAAGCGCACCACCTTAAAGGATTTACTCGAAAGCCGAGGTGGGAACGCGAGCAACCGTCCGAGGAGAGAGCTGATTGCTGATCTAACTGAGCTAGATTAGAGCTTCACCATGGCAGAGACCACAGTAATTGTAACGGACCGTTTTGCAAAAAAGGGGAAAAAACCGCTTACACGATAATCCCCTTTTTAGAGACAGGCACAGCTACTGTATAATCACCCAAAACTCACGAATTGAATACAAGTGAATGCACCAAACGTATACGAACAGGAAATCCAGCGAAACAAAGGGAAACAGACGAACCAGCAATACAGATGAATCTGTCACACCCAGCATTCGTCAATTAAGCAGCGGTTAACCGCAGCTTCAGGGAGGTTAATTGCCGGCACACTCCAGCTCCCAGGTGGTCTATTCATTGAATTGAATCTACCGAACAACCGGCAGAAAAGCACGAATACAGCTTTTCTCCAGGCGAAATAAAGTCTTTTAAAAGGGGGCCATAGTCCAGAGGCAGCAGGCGAGCAACCAGGCTTCTCCAATGCAATGTGACGAGATTGGTCTCGTCACATCTCTCCCCTTTTCCAAACAGACTAACAGGGTATCTGACCTCCTGCCGGTCAGTGCTTTGTTAGTCCAGCAGCCCACCCACAAAACACAATCAACAGCACAGCCCACCCACAATAAATAGTTACTGCACCTGGGTAGAGGAGAAGCTTGTCCATGTCCAGGTGCCTCACCACGGCTGTGCTGGGTACGGGTACGCTGACTTGGTGGGGTGCTGCGTGGGCAGAGACCAGCGTCACTCTGCCCTGTTGCCAGCGCTACTGGGAGGGTAGCCTGGTTAAAGCCTGGTTGTTGGAGGGGGAGACCAACTGTCTCCCCTTTAGATACACAGTCCTGCTGCTGGAGACCGACTGTCTCCCCTTTGGTTTCACAGCTCTGCTGCTGGAGGGAGAGACCGACTGTCTCCCCTTTGGATACTCTAAGCTGTCGCTGGGGAGAGAGGGTAACAGGCTCCTCTCCCGATAGAACACTCTGCCGCTGGGGAAAGGAGACTGTGCTCTCTATTCCCTGCCCATTAATGATCCGCCGCTGGGGAGAGGTGGTAGCAAGCTCCTCTTCCATACATACTTTCATCCTCTGTGGAGGGAGACCGACTGTCTCCGCTCCCAATGCAGAGTCCTGCTGCTGGGGAAAGGAGACTGGGCTCTCTATTCCCTGCTGGATACTCTGTCGCTGGGGACTGGAGACTGGGCTCCCAATTCCCAACAAATAACACTGCCGCTGGGGAATGGAGACTGGGCTCCCAATTCCCAGAAAATCACACTGCCGCTGGGGAGGGAGGACACTGCTCTCCTCTCCCTGGACTTCACACTGCCTTCCCGGCATATCACTTGGCTGCTGGGGGGCAGGAACAACTACCTCTGCCCCCTGTATCTCAGCCTGCCGCTGGGGAGGGAGGACGCTGTTCTCCTCTCCCTGCACTTTACACTGCCTTCCCGGCATATCACTTGGCTGCTGGGGGGCAGGAACAACTACCTCTGCCCCCTGTAACTCAGCCTGCCGCTGGGGAGGGAGGACGCTGCTCTCCTCTCCCTGCACTTTACACTGCCTTCCCGGCATATCACTTGGCTGCTGGGGGGCAGGAACAACTACCTCTGCCCCCTGTAACTCAGCCTGTCGCTGGGGAGGGAGGACGCTGCTCTCCTCTCCCTGCACTTTACACTGCCGCTGGGGAATGGAGACTGGGCTCCCAATTCCCAATAAATCACACGGCCGCTGGGGAATGGAGACTGGGCTCCCAATTCCCTGCAGGACCGGTTGAGAGACCTCGGTCCCATCTCTACCGGCCACCTGGGGTTCTTCCCAGAAAATATCAACAATGTCTTCCCAGCTGAATGGGTCTGGAACTGGATCTGTCACATTGCTGTCCTGCTGAATCTTTTCAATGGAGTGGAAGAGATCTCGGTAGTCCTGCTCCAGTTCCTACTCCAGGGTTGCTAGGTGAGCCAGGTCTTGCTCAATGTTGTGAGTGTCGTCCCAGTCATACCTGCTCTCCCTCCACTCCAAGAGATCACTGAACCGGGCTTGTATAGGGCTCCCAAATTCAGGCTCTGAAAAAGCCTCCCATAACAAGCCAGGACCATTAAACTCTTCTCCCTCTGGCTTGTCATGCTCGGCTGTCCAGGGCAGGTACTGTGCCCCATACCACCAGAGCGCCTGGTAGGCATCTTCCAGCCAAATCTCCTGCCATACCCGGTGCTCCAATTCCTTCACCCATTCATCCAGGGGCTGCTCTCCCAGGAAGGGCATCCCCAGGGCCACTTGCTTCTGCAACCGCTGCTCTTCACTGGGGAGACTCTCGCCCCGCTGGTATTGTACATTATCCAGGGCCTGGTACCAGATGCCTTTCCTTAATGCATCCCGGCCATCCAGGTCCTCCTCCTCGTATGACACTGCTGGTTCCATTCTGTTGCTGTCAGGGTCGCTGTACTCAGACATGCGTTGCCCTCAAATTGTAAATCCACGGAATGGTGTTGCCTGTAGCTGTCCTGTAGTCTGTGGGAATGATCCCACCACTGCCACCAATTGTAACGGACCGTTTTGCAAAAAAGGGGAAAAAACCGCTTACACGATAATCCCCTTTTTAGAGACAGGCACAGCTACTGTATAATCACCCAAAACTCACGAATTGAATACAAGTGAATGCACCAAACTCCCGAACTGCATACAAGGGAATGCTCCAAACACTCGAACTGCATACAAGGGAATGCTCCAAACACTCGAACTGCATACAATAAGTGAATGCTTCAAACTCCCGAACAGCATCCAATACAGCACTCCAAATACACGAACAGGAACCATACGAATTGCTGCTACCAGACGAACAGGAAAAGCTCCCAAGCGGCTTACACTCCTGGCAATCAGTCCTTAGCAGCATACAGTAAATCCCCCCAAAGACGAGACAAGGCTCCATGTTGAGGGTCAAGCAGTGGTCTGTTTAATGAGGGCTACCTGCCTGGCTTTTATGCAGGTCTCCCACCTGGTGGACACTCCCCTAGGGGACCAAATGGGAGACTGTGACAAGGGACAGACAAGTAGACAAATAGGACACACAGTCACAGTATATTCCCACAATGCATCCTGGCTTCCTCCTCTCTGCCCTGGGAGATAATTGGGAAGTAATTAAATTATCTCCCAAGACAAAGGCAAAACTCCATTACACATGTGGGGATACAAAACCAGTATTATACTTTAAAATACATAAAGTAACATTTATTACATAAAACACAGACATGTAACATATCCCCAGATAGCTCAGGTCTGAGTGCACATTATTAAGCGAATGGCACTCAGACCACACAAATACAGTTTAATCGCCATGGAGCCAAAGTCTTACAGTCAGTTTCATACGAATGGGCTCCATGGGATTCCTATCTGGGTTATAACACATTCAACCAAAACTACCGAACACCGGGCCGTTCGTGCACTTCCACCGAACAAGAAGGGAGGTCGGCTGCTTCAGCGGTGTTCGCGCAAAACTGTGTCCGATTTTAGTTCCATGAAAATAGGGGCGAACACCGCTGTGCATTCGTATGTTTAAAATGGCCGCGACCTCGTGTTCGGGATATGAATGGCGGCCACCCAGCATTCGTCAATTAAGCTGCGGTTAACCGCAGCTTCAGGGAGGTTAATTGCCGGCACACTCCAGCTCCCAGGTGGTCTATTCATTCGTGCGGTTGTTCGGTAGATTTAATCTACCGAACAACTGGCAGAAAAGCACGAATACAGCTTTTCTCCAGGCGAAATAAAGTCTTTTAAAAGGGGGCCATAGTCCAGAGGCAGCAGGCGAGCAACCAGGCTTCTCCAATGCAATGTGGCGAGATTGGTCTCGTCACAGTAATGAACTAGATTAGAGCTTCACCATGGCAGAGACCACAGACCAGCGACGAGAAAACGAGGATTGTTAGGGAAAGGCTCCCACTATATGGGCCTAACCCTTCGATAGAACTAGTGCATTAACTGATGGCAGAGGAGGATATACAAAGAGCTAGAGCCCACGAGCTCAGAGTACTGACCGCCCAGCATCCCGTCCTACCACAACTGTATCCAGCAACCCCACGGAGCTTGCGGGGCAACAAGAGATTCCGTTTGCAGCATTCAAGCCGTGGAAAGCGAGATGAGAATTGACGAATTTTTAGCGACTTCGAGAGGCAATGTGCCCTTCATCAAATCCCCACCGAGGAATGGCCTCGTATCTTGGCGGGGAAGCTAGCAGGGAGAGCGATGGAAGCCTTTAGTACCCTCAGCACCGAAGAGGTGGCCCAATACTTGCTACACTTGGAGTATTCGTGTGCTACGTCTTGTGCAGTGGTGTGAGTCCTTTTAGGTCTTCTTGGTTTGTGTTCGTCACGTTTAGTTTAGAGCTGATCGGGGGGGTAGTCAGTATTTTAGATGTCTGATCTAGTTGTTGTCTCTGTTGGGTTTTGAAGTCCTTTACCTAGTTTAATATCGCGTCGTCTCTTCCGGTTAATCCTGTCTGCTCCTTCCTTGTTTTATGTGAGTCTATGCTAGCTTCTCCACCCTTTTCCTCTGTCTGACTTCCCTTCTTCTCTACCTCTAGGTGACTGTTCTGTTTATGGTCTAGCTTGGGCTGTTGTGGGTTATTTTGGCTGTACCTCTCTGTTGTATGTCTGTGTTCTCTGGGAGGGGGAGGGATGGGGGGATGATTAGGAGTGTGGTTTTAGTCAATTGTGGTGTTTATGGTGGGTGTGCGTTATCTTGTTGGAGTTTGTGCCGCAGCGGTAGTGCCCCCGCCTCCTCCTGTGCCAGCATGTGTCAGGGCACACTTGTCCGAGCGTCCCTGCAGTGAGGCCGTCATCATTTCCATGCTGTAGATTGTTTCTACCCTATCGACCCATTGTTGAAAAGAGGGTATTGTCTTGCTTTTCCACATTGTTGGTATGAGCGTTTTTGCCGCTGTGAGCAGGTGTATGATGAGGCCTTTTTTGTATGTCTTCAGAGGTATGTGTTTAGCAGCATCGGTAGCGGCTGGAGGGGATTTCTGTTCCCGTGATGTCTTTGATCGTTCGATGTTTCATTCGTCAGTATGGTACGATGTGAGCCCGTGTCCACCAGATGTGTAGTCCTGTGCCCTCTTCTGCGCCGCATCTCCAGCATTCTCCTGAGATCGATTTGTGTACTTGCCATAGGACGTCCGGGGTCCTGTACCAATGTGTCAGTATTTTATAGTTGGATTCTTGAAATTTAGTGCTTATGGATCCTTTGTGCGTCAGTTGGAAGATTTTACCCCACTCGAGGTCTGTTAGTTCAACCTCCGTCTCTCTCTCCCATCGCTCAGTGAAGCCTAGAGGGCTCTTGTCCCCTTTGTTCAGAAGTGTGGTGTATAGGGTCGATACGCCATGAGCGAGGTGCTGCCTGGCTGTGCAAATATGTTCCAGGTGCAGCAATGGGCGATGAAGATGATCTTTGCCCTTCAAGGCATTGACATACGCTTTTATCTGATGGTAACGGAATTCGTCCAGTCTGTTTGGTCTGTGGTCTTGCTGCAGTTCTGCCAAGGTCTTTAGATTCGGTTCGCTACACCATTGGCGTATGTGTACCCAGTCTGTTGCTCCGAAGTTCTTTAAATCGTCAGGGCTAAGTCCTCCTGCTAGTTTCGGGTTGTTAGTTAGGGGTGTGAGCCGGTTGGGGATGTCGTGAGATTCTTGGTGTAACGCACTCTACACCAGACCCTCAGTGTGGCTTCTATTATCAGGTTGCCTGTGCGCATATCCCCTTGTGTTGCTTCTCCTAACCATAGCAGGGCGGGGATTTTCCCCTGAGCTTGTTGTAGTTCAATGTGAACCCATTGTTTAGTGCTCGGGCTGGCGTGCCAGTCGACTAGTCGATGGAGATGCGTTGCTTGATAATATGTGATGATTGACGGTAGTCCTGTGCCTCCCTCACTCTTTTGGTCGCTCCAGGATTGATCTCCGTATGCGTGCTGGTCTCTGGTTCCAGACGAACTGTCGGATGGTAGTCGTCAATGTCTGAAAGAATTCACGTGGGATGGTTGCGGGCAACGTCTGGAATAAGTATAGAATGTGAGGCATGACATTCATTTTGATTGCATTTATTCGGCCGAACCATGAGATGAACTGAGCCGTCCACCGCTTTATGTCCTGTTGCAACGTTGTGAGAAGGGGCGCGAAATTCATTTGGCATATGTGTGCGGTGTCTTTTGGGAGCCAGATGCCCAGATAGTATAGTTTGGTTATGCACATTTTGAAAGGGTATCGTGTTCGGATGTGTTGCAGGAGGGCAGTGTCTCGAGCGAGCGGCATCGCCTCCGATTTATCCAGGTTGAGTTTCAGGTTAGATACCTCGTTATATTTCCAAAAAGCCTCCAGTAGGTTTGGTGTCGATATCCTAGGCTGTTCCAAGAAGAAGAGCATGTCATCTGCGTATGCCGCCACTCGGTGCTCCCTCCTGCCTATACGATGTCCCGTGATTCTGCCGTCTCGCCTGACCGATTCAAGAAAGGTTTCAAGGGTGAGGGCGAATAGGAGGGGGGACAAGGGAAAGCCCTGTCACGTGCCGTTGCATATGTTAAACGGGTCCGTCAGTGCTCCATTAACCCGTCTGCGTGCCGATGGTGTGGTGTATAGCGCAGTTACAGCGAAATTGGCCGGTAGCTGGCGCAGTTTGTTGGGTCTTTGCCTTCTTTTGGTATGATCGTGACTGTCGCCATCAGGGTGTCTGTGTGGAATTGAGCTCTATTTCGTATGGAATTGATGCCTGTCAGGAGCCGGGGTAGTAGTATGTCCTTGAAGGTGCGTATATATGAGACCGGGAGTCCATCCGGTCCTGGGGCTCTGTGTGGTTTCCTTGTTTTCAGTGCTTCCGCTAGTTCATCGATCGTATGGGGTAGTTCTAGGTCGGCTTCCTGGTCCGGGGTGAGCTTGCGGGCAACATGGTCCTCCAGGTATGTGGCAATCCGGTCCTGGTGTTGTCTTGCAGCTGGTTCTGTCTGACCTGGTGGTATAATGCCCTGTAATATTCCCGGAACGCGTTTAGAATGCCCCCGGGGAGCCGTGTAATGCCTCCACTTCTCGTGTGGGCTTTGTGGATGTGTTGTGTTCTCCGTTTTTCCTGGAGCATCTTTGCCAGCAATCTGCCACTCTTATTAGAGTGTTCATAAAAATACCTGGAAGCTTTCCTCGCGGTATGTAGCAGTCCTTGGGACAGTATATCTCTGAGCTCTCTGCGTGTTCCAGTGAGGCAGAGGTATGTACCTTTGTCCAGAGTGCTCTTGTGTTCCCTTTCTAGGTCTCCTATTTGGTTTGTCAGGTTAGTGATGTGCATCCTCCGGTCTTCTTTGCGTCTTTTGCTGGCTGCGATAAGGTGCCCTCTGATGACACACTTGTGAGCCTCCCAGAGCGTTAACAGTGTAGTGTCTGGGTTGTCATTAGTTGTAACGTATTTTGTTAGGTTATGAGTCACCGTGGTGGTGAGCTCCAGGTCGTCCAATAGGGATTCATTCAGTTTCCACTGCCTTTCTCTTGGCTTAAAGAGCGGGGAGCTTGTGCGTACCAGAACCAGCGCATGGTCGGAGTGGTCCATCAAACCTACATCTGCGTTGTGCAGTAGGTTCAGATACTCTTGGGCCATGAACACGTAATCTATACGACTGTAGTGTGCGTGGACTGTTGAGTAATAAGTATAGTCGGGGTCTTCTATGTGGTAGGCCCTCCAGCAGTCCACGAGCCCCGATTTGTGCAGAGATCGTTGTGCGGTTCGCAGGCAGTGTGTAGGAATTGCGCTCTGGCCTCTGGAGGTGTCCAGACAGGGGTCCAATGGTGTAAGAAATTACAGTTTACCCTTCCACACAGGGTCCCTGTTGTTTGAGGAAGGTGCAACAAATAAAACACACGGACAAGTGTAATAAAAGAAATGTATTAGGTGTAAAGATTAAATTCACTGGTAATACATTAGGTTTAATAAAAGGGTATTAAACATAGAAAAATCAACAATTGATAACATACAAATCACAGTGTATCACAGAAGGATGGAATAATCACAGCACTTGCCACAAATACAATATCTCAAATATATTCAAATAATCAATTAAAGCAACCACAATGTATATATTGATTAATAACTTGCATCAGAATAATAAACAGTTCATATACAAGCTACAAAACAAAGACCACTCATAGATATATAGCAGTAAATGCATTAACTATGTGCTCTATAGTATAATACACAGCACATATACAGTATATGCAATAACTCAACCTGTTCTATAATCCTATACACAGCACATATACAGTGAGAGTAAACCAAACAACACACAATGATATTAAACAATACAGCACCCCAAGTATCACAGTCAAATATAATTACCAACAGAGTGTAGATCTGTATATTGAAGTCTCCCCTGGACCTCTGCTTAGTAGTCATTCCTTGAAGTTCCTACCAGAACTGTTCTGTGTCTAGCCATTTTGGGCCTACATTTATACAGTTTTTTTTCTCTTTGAGGTTGTTCCCTCCATTTACCCATATCTTCCCTCCATCTACCTAAATTATCTTGGGGGCATGTGATGGGTTTGGGAGGATCAAAAGCTCAACAATAAATTCCTTATTTCTTGTTTGATGTAGGTGGTTCACAATAGAAGTAAGCAGCTATTTGTTATTTAAATATAAGTTGGGAAAAACTCATTAACACCCTATTGATAACACGAAACTCAGGATGAACAAACTGGTCCAATATCCTGTTCTAAGTTATGCTTTGTTAACAGTAAGACAAAAGGCCTTTGATTTTGGAATTGATAACCCCAACTATCCCATCTACATTAACAGTTAGATCAAAGACTGTTTGTCCTGGAAATTACACCACCCTGTTTTTCCTGATTTACATGACACTTGTAACATCTCCTTTTGATATTAAAGGTCCAAAGGTCAATCATACAGATCTACATTCTATTTCTTAAATAGACTCCATTTACCCCCCTCCCAACCTTGTAGGTCCCCGGGTGTTCCTCTCCCCAGAGGGTGGTTATCTTCCGGCATGCTTCCCACCTAGCTAGTCCCCCCTCATGGCACCCCGTCCCACCCAACCTACTAGTACCCCGCTGGTGTCTCCCCCTAGCTTGCTCGGTGGAAACAATTTAGAGAACATACCCCTTCCCCGTCTTGTAGCTGTCCAAGTCTGGGTCGTTGTTGCGCGGCCATCTGGGAGTTCAGTATCGAAACAGGTGCAGGTCGGGGAATGTCCGGGGCGCAGCCTCTGCACACTTTGTGTGCTTTTTACTCCTCTGGGCCTCTGTGCCGCCTCTGTGCCGTTGCGGTCTGGGATCCGGCTGGAGGTTGTGTGCTACCTCTGTCGGTCCTGTTGCTCGTGCCGGTGGGCCCTCCAGGATCCAGTTCGGCACCGGGATAGCAGGCAAGCCGGCGGATCGGAGAAAACGGGGTACATCGTTCTGCCAGCGGATGACGTGCCACATGTTGCCCACCCAGGCCTGCAGGCTAAACGGAAACCCCCATTTATATGGGATTCTCCTCTCTTGCAATAGGCGGGTGAGTGGCCTAAGGGCCCGGCAGGCATCCAAGGTGATCATGGAGAGATCCTGAAAGAGGTAAACCTGCGCGTCCATGTAGGTTATTTGCTGCTGGTCTCTGGCTGCTCGCATTAGGGATTTTTTTAATTGGAATGACACCAGTGCACAGATTATATCACTTGGAAGGCCATCTCGTCTGGGAGCTCGTAACGCCCCGTGTGCCCTTTCGATGCCGAAGTCACTTGGTGCTGCGTCTCCTAGCAGGTGTGTGAACAGGCCCATGAGGATCTTCTGCGGCACCTCTCCCTCCGCCTCTGGTATTACCCGGATCCTAATGTTATTACGCCAGCCATGGTTGTCGAGGTCTTCAATCTGTCGGTGGAGGTCAAGAAAAATGTTGCCTTGCCTCGTGGTCGCCAGGTCCGTGGCCTCCTGGCGTTGCGTGTTTTGCAGGCGGTCTACCTCCAGGTCATCCACACGCTGTTTCAATGCTGTTTGGTCGGTGCGCACCGCCGCAACCTCTTCTCGTGTTATGGCCTTCAGTTCTGTTAGCATGTCACTCTTCTCCATGCGGGTCAGCATGCTTGCAGATATCTGCTGATATTTGAGCCAGAGTTCCGGGCACAAGCGTATCTCGGGTTGAGTCCGCAATGCTGGATCCTGGGGAGGCAGGTACCGATGTGCCAGTGTCGCTGGTCTCGCGGAGGCCATGCGGCGTGAACAGGAATCCATCGGACCGGGCTATTGTTGTGAAGGAATTGCACTGGACTGTCCAGCGGTGGTTAGTCTTTTAGTCTTCCCCTTTTACGGTTGTTTTTATGGCTTTTTAACGCTTTTTTAACTGGGCTGAGCAGGTTTGGGCCTAGGAGCTTGGGTTCAGTAGGTCTCACTCCATCGGCAGTCAGGCCACGCCCCCTACAACCGTTTAATTTTACTATCACCTACTGTGGCGGAACCAACCTTGCCACTGTCCACTGGAGAGGCCTGGTTGCTCGCCTGCTCCCTTTAGACTATGGTCCTGCATTTTAAACTTTTATTTTACCGGCAGAAAGGTTTATTCGTGCCTTTCTGCGGACTGTTAAAGCCATGCTACCCCAGATAGCTATGCCATGGAGCCCAGCCGTATACTGAAAGACTGTATGAAAGACTTTGGCTCCATGGCGATTGAACTGTATGTATGTGATCTGAGCGCCATTCAGTAGTAATGTGCACTCAGATCTAAGCTATCTGGGGATATGTAGAATGTCTATGTTTTATGGAATAAATGTAACTGTATGTAATTTTATGTCTTTTATTGTATTGTTACTGCCATGTGGTTAATGGAGTTTTTCCTCTGTCCTGGGAGATAAGTGGATTACTTCCCAATGCTGTTCCAGTTTGACTGCTAGGAGTGTAAACCTATTTGCATGGTTTTTCCTATTCGGCTGTTTCCAGTATACACCTACCGACCCGGGAAGCAGAATGGCAACGCTGACAGGTTATCTCGACAAACAGACCGAAAAGGGGTCAGACAGTGTCTGCCAGAGTGTTCCACAAGGAGGGAGCACGTTACAAGAAACCTACAAACTGTTACAGAAGTACTCCCTTTTGTTTCCCAATACCCTGTTCGATATTCAGACTGTGCAAACACATTCCCCGACGAGTTATAACTATTTATTCGTGTATATGAACGACGGACCACCCAGCCCTTGACGTGTGCCGCCACTTAACCCAGGTCACCTTTGAAAATACCGAACAGCCGACCACCCCATGAGCAGAGCGTGCCGCTAGTTGACTGCCGGGAAGCTGCCCGGGTGGCCTCGTTCGTGTAATAATTCACTGAACTGCACTTACAAAAGACATCCGAACGAGGCCCACCCGCATCCTGGCGTGTGTTCCCAATTAGAACGTTGAAGCTGCGGTTAACCACAAGTTAAGTACCCCCTTTCATGGCGGTCTCCGTTCGGTTCACGAAGGGATAAGACAACCAGCCTGTGAGCGGTATTCATGTAATTGTTCAGCCGTTACCCGTTCCAGGAGTTTTAGGTCCATGTCCCGCTGTCCATCTATCAGCCTAAAAACATGGCCGCCATCTCGTGTTCGGGACAAAAGACACGAATGGACTTTATATCGAGGAAACTAGCCATATCATTCATGAGTTCTGAGCGCTATTCATTCCTCTGCTGCGCTCAGAACTGGGCTGCATAATGAACGGTAGAATGGGAAATAGCTTATATAGGCCTAGAACCAGACACAGCTGAAGAGAGTTGTCACTGATATCATTGCTTATAGTGTCAAGGTTATCAGATCTCAGGTAAATTTGCAAAAGGTAGGCTGGTGAACTGTTAGGGAAGAGGTTTAGCAGCATGTAAGCCAGCGTTTGAAACCCATCAGAGTCAGTTCCTCACATCACCCCCACCTCTACAGGCGCAGCCTCTGGATGTCCTATTTCCTGGTTTAGCAGGGTACTGTGCGTAGAAAGACCTAAGAAGATCAGGAGCGTGAATATTGTCCACTGGTTCCCACGATCTATCCACCTCTACATAGCCTTGCCAATGAACCAAGTATTTAAGCTTGTTGCGGAAGATCCTGGAGTCAAGAATTTTTTCTACCTCGTATTCATCTTCATCATCCACCAGGACTGGTGGTGGGACAGGCAGGGCTCGACCAGGGAAAGTATTTTCATGAAAAGGTTTAAGCAATGCAACGTGAAACACCGGATGTATTTTCATGGAATCTGGAAGTTGCAGACGGAAAGTGACCACATTGATCTGAGCGATGATCTCAAAAGGTCCCATGAACTTTTGATCCCATTTATGATAAGGAATCCTAAGGTTGAGATACTTTGACAGCCAGACCTTGTCACCAACATGATAAACTAGGGCCTACTTTCTATGCCTATCAGCAGCTCTTTTGTAACATTCCTGAGCCTCCAAAAGAGTCTCCTTCAAAATTTCCTGGGAATCTCGTAAGGTGGTTAGCCAGTCAGTGACTGCAGGAATGGAAGTAGTAATTAGGAGAGTCACTAGAAAGGTTGGATGGTAACCATAATTGGCAAAAAAATGGGTTCAGAGAAGTGTAGCAGTATTGGGCATTGTTATAGGCAAACTCCGCCGTGTGTGTAGAAAATCCAGCCAGTCATCCTGCAGGTAACTAATATAGCGCCGCAAATATTGTTCTAAAGTCTGGTTGGTTCGCTCAGTCTGTCCATTACTTTGTGGATGAAAAGCTGATGACAGATTTACATTAATACCTAAAATAGAACAGAAATATTTCCAAAAATGAGATGTAAACTGCACTCCCCTGTAAGAAATTACTTAATCAGGAACTCCATGCAAGTGCAATATTTCCCGAATAACTAGGTCAGCAGTGTGTTTAGCTGAAGGGAGACCACGAGCTGGTATGAAATGACTCATTTTAGTTAACCGTTCCACAACAAGAATGGTAATGTGTTCCTTAGATGGAGGTAGTTCCACAATAAAGTCCATGGATATAGATCCCCAGGGACGATGAGGAATCAGAAGAGGCTGAAGCAAGCCAACAGGGGATGAGTGAGGAGTCTTATGTCTGGCACATACATCACAAGAGGACACATACTTCTTAACATCCTCATACTATTTAGGCCACCAAAAGGATCGGGAAAGTAGTTCTTGTGTCTTTCGGATTCCTGGATGACCTGCTGGTTTTGAGTCATGGTAGAGACGTAAAACGTCCAGTCACACTTATTCTGGAACAAACAGACATTGTTGAGAAATCCAAAACCCATTAAGCATGGTCATATGAAGATCACGAGGAGGATCTTCAGTGTGACGAAGTGCCCTTCGCCACTTGGTCCTGGAGAGGCCTGCTTGCCAGCTTCCTGCCTTGTGACTATGGCCCCTCGGAGAGTTTGCCCTTTATAAACATTATTTGGGCACATTGGATTGTAACACCCTTTTTATACACCTTTAATTCCATGAGAAAATGTGCCTCTTCCCCTCCCCCATTTTGTCCCATTGTTCTCCAGCAGGGCATTGTCCCAGGGACACTGCCAGACAAGTTTAAACTTGCCGCTTTGTCCCTCCTCAATCTCACCTTGCTAAACTTTAACCCCATTGCGATTTTATTCTGTTCGTAGGATCTGAGTGCTGTTCGCCTATATTTTGCGCTCAGATCCAAGCTATCTGGGGATAGGTTGAATGTGGGGGTTCTGTTCAGTATGATAGGAATTATGTATTTTTGCTGTTGTTGTGAATAGAGATATTTTCTGTATGCTGAAGATAATTGGCTTACCACACCCAAGCCATGCTTGCAGTTGGTCAAAAAGGGACTTCCATCTATCTTCTGAACCACTGGACCAATTTGTATGATTTTGACATATGTTTGTATATGGAGTATTCTGAAAATGTTTTATGTGAATGTGATGCATACTTTTAAAGTTATGAATATTGTGTAAAACTGTGTATTCCTGCCTGTGATAATTACGTTAGCCCATTGTGTTCAGTAATTATATCACAGACAGAGGGGAGGATTTTGCTGTAATGAATTGGAGTGTCTGACTGTATTGTATTGTGTTTGATTGTCTGTTCCACAAAACCCGGTACTGTATGTGTAAAACCTGCATAAAAGAAAGCTCTCTGGTGCTAATTAAAAGAGTTCTTCTTGACCCTCAACACGTAGTCTTGTCTCGTGATTGGAGGGGACAGCTATACTCACACTGGGGATTGCTGTGCTCTGCATACTCCCCTGAGCTTTAATCACTTAGCTCTTTTCAGAGCTTGTTCCTGATATGCTCTCCTCTGATCCGACGGTCTCCATGAATGTGCCAGGTTATTCTGTAATGATATTGATGTTGATGTTACAAAGGTTTGGAGTCCAGCAGCCAGATCAGCAATGTTTTCTGCCAGAAGTAGCCACTCATTACCCAGGTAGTTGAGCCCCTGAGCCTTGAGTGTCCGTCTGATCTTAAGCAGAGATGAGAGACTGGATTAGAAAGATAGTAATCGTAATTGCTTGTAGAGTCAAGGTTATCAGATAAATTTGCAAAAGGCAGGCTGGTGAACTGGTAAGGAAGAGGTTTAGCAGCATAGTCAGTTCCTCACATTATGTTATCTATGTTCTGTCAGTGTGATTATATGTTTGTATCTTTTTTCAGTGTGTGTATGTGTGGGTATGCATTGAGCATGCATCCATGTATGTATGTGTAAATGTGCATACATACCAGCAGGCCCGGACTGGCCATCGGGCATACCGGGCAAATGCCAGGTGGGCCGCGATGGCCGTGGGGCCAATGCCGGCAGGGGAGATCCCATGATCTCCCCTGCCAGCCAGTGCAGGGCCAGCGCTATCCGAGCGCCGGCCCTGCTATGTGCCTCCATGGGCCGGTGGGGAGATCAAAGATCTCCCTCACCAGCCCAGAGGCATGGAGATGTAGCCGCCGGCTGGGGAGGGAGTGAGGGAGGAGAGGACCGGCGGAGCTCTAGCCAGCAGCTCCGCCGGGTCCTCTCACGGGACTCTGAGCGTTGCCGCGGTTACCGTGGCAATGCTCAGATCTCGCGAGAGTGAACTCTGACCTGCAGGTTAGAGTTCACTCTCACCACTGGACCACCAGGGAAGGAAGGCAGCACGGCTCCCCTCAAGGCTCCCCCTCATTGCAGAACAGCTCCCTCCCCCTCCCAGGCCAAAGGACGGGTAGGGTCATAACTTTTTTTTTTTAATTATTAATAAAAATATATATATATATTTAAAATAAATTCCCTAACAGCCCCCTCACACACAGCACCCCCAGACACACACAGCACCCAGACACACACAGCACCCCAGACACACACACAGCACCCGAGATACACACAGCACCCCCAGACACACACACAGCACCCCAGACACACACAGCACCCCAGACACACACAGCACCCAAGACACACACACACAGCACCCCCAGACACACACAGCACCCCAACATACACAGCACCCCCAGACACACACAGCACACCCAAGCACACACAGCACCCCCAGATACACACACAGCACCCCCAGACACACACAGCACCCACAGACATACACAGCACCCCCAGACACACACAGCACACCCAGAGTCACATACATATATATATATGTATATATATATATATATATTATATAAAATAACCCTCAGTGAGTTAACAGACAAAGAAAATTAGAAACCTAGAATGTGACGGCAGATAAAAACATCCTCACACACAGCACCCCTCTTACACAAGCACACTGCGCACCTCACACATACAATACGTCCAAATATATATATATATATATATACACACACACACTACAGCACCCCTCACACAGCACCACTACACACATTACGCTCCAGATACACGCTAGATCCCTTACCCTATATGTACTCTTAATCCTCTACACACATACACACACACACAATCTTCTATACACACTCTGGGTCCTTTACACACTAGATCTCTTACACACACACACTGCACCACCTACACACACACACTACATTCCTTGTAAGGAAACACATACAACATTCTCTAAACACACCCTCTCTACAACCCCTACACACATCACCTATACACACACACTACTGCCCGTATGCACACACTCGCTGCATCCCCTATAACATTATGCCCCTATACACGCACTCTCTACAGCCCCTAGCCACACATATTACACCACAAAATTTAACTATTTACACAATACCACACCACACTTTACACACAGGCAATCCCACAAGCAGGCGCCAAACACATGCACCATGAACTTTCCTGGCCCTTTTGTCCTCTGGTATCCCATTTGTTGAGACACCAGAGACAATTTAAAAGCAAACACAGTGCAAGCATGTTATTAAATTTGCTTGCACTGCGCAGAACAAATTCAGGGCCTTTTTCTAATGCCAGAGCTCTTCAGCGGGGCTCTGCGCATTGAACCAACATGCTCACTTTGAGAGGGGGCGTGCTTGTCATGAGTGATGACAAAACACACCCTCTCTGGCCCCGCCCCCTTCTTGGGGGGCCGCTCTAATTGAAAAATGCCCGGGCCTAATTTTTTTCCCAGTCCGGCCCTGCATACCAGCAATCAAACACACCCTTGCAATCAAAAACAAACATTACATACAAATACACACCTGCAGTCAAATGGCAAAATGATATAGAAACACACACAGATGTACAGCTGCATTTAAAAGTCAACGCTACAAACAAACACACCCCTGTATTAAAATGGAAAAAATATATACAAACATACCTTTTGTTCAAACACTACACACAAAAGTACACATGCATTTAAAAACTAACTCTACATACAAACACACCCCTACGTACAAACGCAAACATTACATAGAAGTACACCACTGCATTCCAATGGCAACAGTTCTTATAAGTAACCCCTACACGCACACACACATACTCCATACAGAAACATAATTACATTCAAGCGCACAAACACTGTTCTCACAAATACAACCCTGCAAGGATGGCAAAGGGTAGATCAGAAGCTGCCGCACCATTGTGGGATTTGTATGACAGATGGGAATCTTCCTTTTGGCCACTCTTGCATCTCATTGCATTAGTTTCATCACAAAGTATTTCTGTATATTTTATTCTGACTAATTTGTCATTTTGGGGTTTGGTCTAATGTGGTTGATGGTTTCTTATTTAGAATTAATCCCAATACAATGTAACCCTTCCTCCTGTCCAGTATTTCTATTATCCTGTGATTTAAACAAAGCATTGCCTGCTGATATCTATAATTGTACAGAGTCTCGTTGCTTTGTTTACTGGATTGTTTGTTTTTTGGGGGGCTTTTTCTCATCAAGTTAATCCTGAACAATCAAACAAGGAGTCTTAGGGCAATTATAAAATATTATGATCACATATGGGGGATTGGATGGCATGTTTTTACTTGTCATTCTACACACAGCCAATTATTATTAAAACTTGAAGGCATGAAATATATACTTTATATAAATGCTAATAGAATTAATGTGTTATATTTTTATTTTTTCAGCTCTACAAACATTGGGATCATTACAGATAATTCCTGTATCAGATATAATGGATCCCGTCCTGCGAGATCGCTGTCGCCTTCCTTTCTTTATAACAACGAAGAATGTGCACTATATTAATGGCTTTTATAGGAATTGGTTTAATATCAGAAATCTGCTTCAAACATGGTTCACATAGTCACAATTATTTAATTATTTTTACTGCTTTGCTACAATAATAGATTGAGTTTATTCCTGTTGATTACGGTGGGTAGAATAAGGTGGGATTAAGAGGGTTTCCCATTGCGTCCTTTCCTGATAATTACATATAAGGGTAGTATATAGCACCTTGTATGATGTAATCCTAAAACAAGTTCTCCTCCTCTCAGATCACTTGTAAAGTCCCATCAGTTCTGTAAAGTGTGTTTGGTGCTGTCTGTGTTTCTTATATCTTTTACCATGGATGAGATGTCAATGTGCAGCACTAACCTCCAATCTGATATCAGCTCAGTGTGGATTCTTCCTGAATCCTGTGTGATTTGTATTGTAACAACAAAATATCCCAGTATAAACAGAATGACACAAATCATTGGTTCACTGGAAATACTAGAGATCAGTGAATTCTGTTTATAAATCGGATCCATTTAATGTATCTGGAGTTGGTTATACATTTATTGATACAAAGGAAGGTTTTTGGAGGCGGATTGTTGGTTATTAGGGTTACCTGATGGAAAAGCTTACATTAGCTGTTCTAGGATGGAGGAAGATGGATCCAATCAGCTATAATAATGTAGAGTAACTCTGACCCATAACTCCAGATATATATTTTTTAAATTCTTTATTTTTCCGTGCGTGGTAGGGTACAATACAGCCTGTGTGGCCACAACAGCCACCCTGGAATTGTGTATAGGTATACATATATACGTCAAGTAGGTACATCCTATGCTATCTGCGAATTCACCACGGTTTTTAGGAAAATATTAACAGAAGTTGAACTGAGGATACATTCCTAATACCCAACTTAAATCGCTTATGTCTTGCTAGTCTTTGTATGCCTGTCTAGCGTGGTTGACTTGGTGTCACAGACGGTCCTAAGTAATGCGCGATAGTTAGAAATTAAACCGGGACCATGAATGCCTAGTGATGTAGTGAGTTGGTAGGTATCATTTTTGTTGGTGGGTTGTCATTTGTGGGTTAGGTGTGTGTGCCACCTTATGTAGCCTGTAGTGATGCCAACTATTCTTGGGATTATCTTAGTTTAGTTGGGGTTTTGTCTTTTAGTGTTCTAGTGAAGGCTGTTGAGTGTTCACAGGTCCTTACTGACTTGCAGATGGGCGTTTATCACCCCTTGGGCACTGTCGGGTGTGTGTGTCAGGTAGGTTGTGTGTTGACCCCTTACCCTGGAGTCTCGGGGGGGGGAGTGCTTAGCTCCTGTGGAAGGTCAGGGTTCCCAGTGATAATGTGGTAGCCACTGAGGGTATGGTCTCTATGCCCAGGTGTACCGTGTCTAGTGGAGGAACTTTTTGGACTTTGGTTAACATTTGGCTCAGCTTTGAGTCGGAACTTGCAAAGGAAACATAAGTAAACATAAGAAAGGAGAGTAAAATAGAGGGTAACATAAAAAGTAAGTCATATAATGCTTGCTTCTGTGAGACAGTTCAGGTCAGAGCTCCACGCCTCTTCGTATTTCTGGGAGTGAAGGGAGTTGTTCTCTCTGGGTCCCAAGTATGCGAAGTCGTGGGGTCTCCCGTGGTTCGGCTCGGGTTGGGATCCCCAATGCCCGCAGGAAACGTTCGGCTTCTTGTAGCGAGGAGAGACTGAGTGTGGCACCCTCCTTGGTCACTGTCAGGGACCTTGGTAGAGTCCATTTATAGTCTATCTTTGCTTCACACAGCTGGCTTGTGGCCTGGGCCAAGCACCTGGGCCACATTAACATGTTACGAGTTAAGTCCTTGTAAAAGGTAACTTGGGATGCTTCAAATGTGAGCGAGGTCTTTCCCCTGACTGCCGCGAGGAGCCTGATTTTGTCTGTCACGGTATGGCACCTAATGATGACATCTTGAGGGGCATCAGTCGGTGCTTGTCTGGCTTTTCGGATCCGAAAACAACCGTCTAATACAAACATTTTAGCTTGTGCGGGTGGTAGGAGTGTGTCTCGATGTGCCGGAGCCCCTTTGGTTGGTAGAGCGGTAGATGGCTCTGGTACAGCCCCAGTCTGCTCACTTTCCTCTCGAGGGCCTATTGTGCGTTCCGGCGGGGTCACCATCTTGGGTGCCATCGACCGCTGTAGCAGATCACCTATGTCTTGCATGTCTCTGCTGGTGGTCTGTGGCGGCCTTTGGGACCTTCGGCCCATAGTGTGCCTGTCCGGTTCTGTGAGGTCGGTCGGTAGGTGGGTGTCGTTGCGTGTACCCTGTGCCGTAATCTCCGACACGAACCTCGAGGTTTGGAACGCAAGGTAGGCCCCAATTCTCTGTCGGGTCTCAGGGGGTGCTTAGGTGGGTATTTGAGTCTTCCGATGGCTCCTTAGGGTCTCAGATTGGCATAGATTATGTGTTGATTGCTCGGAGCTCTGTGATGGTGCGACCGTTCAGATCCATATATCTTTTTTAGTAAAATTATTTTATTTCAGTTTCAGAAGCTGTACATGCTATGAGTGGTTTTTACCCTTTTTGTTGCTCGTCTTGTGTGGTTTTGACCCCTAGTGCCAGTGTTTTGTGTAGAAATGTTTTAGTCATGAGTAAATAATGCAATAGTAACTATTATTCTATGTTTATATCACTGTGAATGACTAATGCTCAACTTGAGTATCATCAATAAAGGTCCATTAAGATGCTCTTCTGACGAATGTCACTCATTGATTGTTAGCACGGTAAGAGCTGGTGATAGTAAATAAACAAAATAGAATTGTCCTTTATTATAAAACAAATGAAATAGAATTACCATGATAAACAAGATTTGAGGTCTGTGGGAGCTGCATGGTCCTAAGTAGTAAAGTAATTATAAAATAATAGTAGACCAATCTAAAACTTTTTCAAAGGAATACCGTTGTTTTAAAGTAAAATATATATATAATTTGAAGGATCTGTAAATGTTTCCATAGTTTACTGTACATGTGAGAGCATTCTGATGTGTATATGTTATGCAGATAAATAATGTCTGACCTTGTTTTGGGTGAAATAAACATGTATATATCTGTATTCCTTTACTGGAAATATCTGGGAGTTTTAAATTATTAATAAAGTCCTTTAGATACAAAGCCAAGTTCTTTTTCCAATTTTACAAACCGCTATGGCTATAACCCTTTCATTAACAGTGGACTCAATGTGCAAAACTGTAATGTGCTTATGGCGCTCAGACTGATCCATCAAGTATAATATCACAATTTTGATCTAAATAAGTTCTCTGCGTGCTCTGGTTAAAGCCATAAAATAACTCCTATACACTAAATATATAGCCTCCTATCCAGGGCTCCGATTTCCATTAGCCATTTGTGAGTGAAAATTCTGCCCTGGTGAGTGTGCCATGGACTCTCTAAGCCTGCATTGGCAAGAACACTTTAGGCCAGGCTAAAGGGCACACACAATATTGAATATCAGCCTGGTTCTCAGCCCATGATATGCACACCCCAGGAGGTACATGCTATTGGTTGACCCTTCAATATTTATATATTGGTCACTTTTGCTTTCTAAGGTATGATTGATGTACCGACAACATCTGTTACCCCGGTCCTTCATTACTTATCGTGACTATACAGTATTTAGAAGAACAAATGTCGCTTTCAAGCTATATCTTTAAAAATTGTTTTAGATAACTACTCTAGCTGATAACTTGACTATCACTAAAATAATCCAATGTGTCTGAAGAACCAAAAGGCACTTTTAAACAATGACAAATAAAAATGTAAGTCTATTTAATGTTTGTTCCAGAAAGAAAAGCAGGTTATAATCTTACCAGAGACTGATAGCAGAATGTGCAGTGTATAGATTAATGAATGCATATTACGGAAATAAAATAACAATTACCGTAAATAATCTTACCAACAGAAATTAGGCGCAGGATATGGAGACATGATTGAACATTGGAGGAATGACAATTTCTAACGGTCTGTGATATTTCCCAAAAAGGCTCTTTAACTTGTTCCCTGATATTGGATGTAATGTGCTGTATAGCTATGGTCAGCAGATACTTATTTAGCACTGTCTATGATTAGCTCCATAGAGTTAAAAGTAGGATTTAACCCCTTCAGGACGGGTGACCCTTAACGACGGGTGACGGACCTCGTACGTCACGCGGTAAAATTAACCCCGGATCGCCGCTATCGCGGCGATCGCGGGGTTAATGGTGCTCCTGGTATGCCTCTGCATTAGAGGCATACCGGGAGCACCCGGTCAGGCTGCCCAGCACATGTGCTCTGTATACTCACCTACCGGCTCCCTGCACTTCCGG
>OW240920.1:18165584-18183275 GCA_933207985.1 Pelobates cultripes
ACATAGACTGCTGAGTCCATACACACACAGACTGCTGAGTTCTCACACACACACAGACTGCTGAGTCCATACACACACACACACACACAGACTGTTGATTTCACACACACAGACTGCTGAGTCCATACATACACACAGACTGCTGAATCCATACATACACACACACTGCTGAATCCATACATACACACAGACCGCTGAGTCCATACACACACACATACTGCTGAGTCCATACACCCACAGATTGCTGAGTCCATACACACACACACACAGACACACGGACTGCTGAGTCCACACCCACACCCACAGACTGCTGAGTCCATACACACACAGACTGCTAAGTCCACACACACACACACACACACACAGACTGCTGAGCCAATACACACACACAGACACACAGACTGCTGAGTCCATACACACATAGACTGCTGAGTCCATACACACACAGACTGCTGAGTTCATACACACACACACACACACAGACTGCTGAGTCCATACACACAGACTGCTGAGTCCATACACACACACACACACACACAGACTGCTGAGTTCATACACACAAAGACTGCTGAGTTCATACACACACACACAGACTGCTGAGTCCATACACACAGACTGTTGAGTTCACACACAGACTGCTGAGTCCATACAGACACACAGACTGCTGAGTCCATACAGACACACAGACTGCTGAGTCCATACACACAGAGACTGCTGAGTCCATACACACACATACTGCTGAGCCCATACACACAGCTGAGCCCATACACACAGCTGAGCCCATACACACAGACACACATACTGCTGAGTTCATACACACACAGACTGCTGAGTCCACGCACACACACAGACTGCTGAGTTCATACACACACAGACTGCTGAGTTCATACACACACACACACAGACTGCTGAGTCCATACACACACACTGCTGAGTCCATACACACACAGACTGCTGAGTCCACACACACACACACACACACAGACTGCTGAGTCCATACACACACACACAGACTGCTGAGTTCATACACACAGACTGCTGAATCCATACATACACACAGACACACAGACTGCTGAGTCCATACACACACACCCACAGACTGAGTCCATACACACAGACCGCTGAGTCCATACACACACACACACAGTGGGCTGGAGTCCATTCACACACACACACACACAGACCGCTAAGTCCACACACACACATAGACTGCTGAGTCCACACACACACACACCCACAGATTGCTGGAGTCCATACACACACAGACCAAGCTAAGTCCATACACACACACACACACAGACTGCTGAGTCCATACACACAGACTGCTGAGCCCATACACACACACAGACTGCTGAGCCCATACACACAGAGACACAGACTGCTGAGCCCATACACACACACACAAATCCACAGACTGCTGAGTCCATACACACATAGACTGCTGAGTCCATACACACAGACTGCTGAGTCCATACACACACACCCACAGACTGAGTCCATACACACACAGACTGCTGAGTCCATACACACACACAGTGGGCTGAGTCCATACACACACACACACACACACACACACACACAGACTGGTTGAGTCCACACACACACAGACTGTTAAGTCCATACACACACACACACACACACACACAGACTGCTGAGCCCATACACACACACAGACTGCTGAGCCCATACACACACACACACAAATCCACAGATTGCTGAGTCCATACACACATAGACTGCTGAGTCCATACACACACAGACTGCTGAGTCCATACACACACAGACTGCTGAGTCCATACACACACACACAGTGGGCTGAGTCCATACACACACACATAGACTGCTGAGTCCACACACCCACACACCCACAGACTGCTGAGTCCATACACACACAGACTGCTAAGTCCATACACACACACACACACACACACACACAGACTGCTGAGCCCATACACACACACAGACTGCTGAGACCATACACACACAGACTGCTAAGTCCATACACACACACACACAGACTGCTGAGCCCACACACACATAGACTGCTGAGTCCATACACACAGACAGCTGAGTCCAGACACACACAGACTGGTGAGTCCATACACACACAGACTGCTGAGTCCATACACTGAGCCCATACACACAGACACACAGACTGCTGAGTTCATACACACACACACTGCTGAGTCCATACACACACAGACTGTTGAGTCCAGGCACACACACAGACTGCTACGTCCACGCGCGCACACAGACTGCTAAGTCCACGCACACACACAGACAGATGAGTCCATACACACACAGACTGCTGAGTCCAGACACACACAGACTGCTGAGTCCAGACACACACAGACTGCTAAGTCCACACACACACACACAGACTGCTGAGCAGGGCTGCCATCAGAAATTTTAGGGCCACTGACACAGTTCAGTCCCGAGTCCTCCCACAAGGATGAAGTGTGTGTGTGTATAGTGGATGTAGAATGTGTGTTATGGATGCAGTGTGTATAGTGGATGTAGAATGCGTTTAGTGGATGTGGTATGTGTGTCATGGATGCAGTGTGTATAGTGGATGCAGTATTTGTGTCATGGATGCAGTGTGTATAGTGGATGTAGAATGCGTTTAGTGGATGCGGTATGTGTGTCATGGATGCAGTGTGTATAGTGGATGCAATATGTGTGTCATGGATGCAGTGTGTATAGTGGATGCAGATTGTACATTTTGTGTAATGTATGTAATTTTTGTATGCATGCATTAGATGCAGATTGTGTGTAGTGAATGTAGGTGTGTATAGTGAATGCAGAGTGTGTGTTTTTGTAGTGGATGTAGTGTGTATAGTGAATGTAGTGTGTATAGAGCATGTAGTGTGTTTGTAGTGAATGCAGTGTGTTTAGTAAATGTAGTGTGTCTGTAGTGAGTGCAACGTGTGTATAGTGAATGCAGTGTGTGTGTGTGTGTGTGTGTAGTGCAAAGTGTGTTTAGTGAAGTGTGTGTGTGTAGTGCAGAGTGTGTTTAGTAAATGTAGTGTGTAGTGAGTGCAACATGTGTATGGTGAATGTAGTGTGTGTGTGTGTGTGTAGTGCAAAGTGTGTTTAGTGAATGTAGTGTGTGTGTGTGTGTAGTGCAGAGTGTGTTTAGTGAATGTAGTGTTTGTAGTGAGTGCAGAGAGTGTATAGTGAATGTAGTGTGAGTATGTGTAGTGCAGAGTGTGTTTAGTGAATGTAGTGTGTGTGTGTGTGTGTGTAGTGCAAAGTGTGTATAGTGAATGTAGTGTGTGTAGTGCAGAGTGTGTTTAGTGAATGTAGTGTTTGTAGTGAGTGCAGAGTGTGTTTAGTGAATGTAGTGTGAGTATGTGTAGTGCAGAGTGTGTTTAGTGAATGTGGTGTGTGTAGTGCAGAGTGTGTTTAGTGAATGTAGTATGTGTGTGTAGTGCAGAGTGTGTGCTTGTAAGTATGCAGTGTGTGTGTAAAATAGGGGGGAGGGGAGTATTTTTATTTATTTGTGTATATTTCAATTTTTTTACCGTTCCAGGGAGGGGGAAGATTGCATTCCCTGGTGGTCTGGTGGCATGGTGGAGGAAGCCAGCCGGGGTACATTGAAGAGGGGGCCCAGCAGCACACACTGTCTTCCTTTCCAGCTCCTCTCTGACTAACTCTCGCGAGACAGGCCTACGTGCTGTGCGGAGCGTTGCCATGGTAACCCGTGGCAACGCTCTGGTGGGTGCAGGAAAGTTACACAGAGTGCAGAGTGTGCTGCTGGGCCCCCTCTTCAATGTACAGGTAGCAGGGGGCCCTCTCTGTGTATATATATATATATATATATATATATATATATATATATAGCGAAAATCACAATATATATATATATATATATATATATATACACATACATATATATACACACTCTGACTCTGCCCTGCTGGCGGTCCTGCTGCTGAGTCCATGCACACACGCATAGACTGCTGAGTACATACACACACACAGACTGCTGAGTCCACACACACACACACACACAGACAGTTGAGTCCACACACACACAAACAGACTGCTGAGTCCATACACACAGACTGCTAAGTCCATACACACACACACACACACACACACACACAGACTGCTGAGTCCATACACACAGGGGCCTGTGCCAGGGGGAGCCTGTCAGTGCTTCCTCTGACCCCAGCATCTCTGCACAGACAGCATCTCTCCAGCTCCTCTGCCCTGCATTCCCTCCCTCGGGCTGTAACACACTGTTACAGTCCGAGGGAATATAATTTAAGAACATGACCAGCAAGCTGCCGGCATTTGGGGGCACAAGGGGGCACAGCATGATGTAGGGGGGGCCATGGCCCCCTCTGGCCCCCCTAGCGACGCCACTGGGGCTCGGTCTCACACATTGCTCCCTTGCTGCCGTCATATCGGCGCACGTGATTGGCCTGCTATGTCTGTGCCCCTCTGATTGATCTGCTATGTCTGTGCCCAATTGATTGGCCTGTTTTGTCTGTGCCAATGTAGGGGCCGACACTTGTCTGTGCCCAAGTCATATCAACTGTTGATACTGAGATAGGTTGGTATCCAGGTAGGCACTGCTGCCACACTATCTGGGGTGATCCTGGTCATCCATGCCCCGAGGGTCATACTACGTTTAGGCGTCTAACCACTATAGACGCCCCAACTTGAGAATATCTACAAGCAATGATTATGCGGCGGTGGCCGCCTCTGTTGGAATAGTGCTGTCACGAGTCCTCCTATTGGTGCCCCGTATAGGGACACAACGGGGACTCCGAACGTGCAAGTACGGCCAGTCTCTGACTCACCTGAAGAGACCTAAGTATTACTGGAAGGATGATGACCCTGAGCCTCGTGCCCTGAGGGGCAAGGCTCCTATGAAGCTCCCTGGGCGGGCAGCCATGGCTTCACCAGCCCGACGGAAGCATTTTTCCAAGGAGGGTTCCGTTATGTAAAGCATTCAGGGACCAATACTCAGTCACCAACATGGGAACACAGGAATCCCTTGACCTTCAGCGTCTATCTTTTTACTGCATATTTCGTATCCTCTTTTTATAGCTAGGTAGTTATTACTACGTCAGACTCTGTTCTGGGCTATTCCTGTTGTGTCTATCTGTTCTCTGCTTTCCGGTCTGTTGTGTTACCTTCCCTAATTTCCCTATCTGAACTGGACTTTTAGTTATGTCTTTTCTTTTTTCGTGTCTTCCGATTTTCCTGTCGTTCGGGATATCGAGAGGCCTGTCTTGGCCTCCTCCGATTTCCCGGGCTCTCGTGAATCGCGGAGAACGTCTCCAGCGTGTCATCAGGCTACCGACGGCCACCCTGAATCCCATGCACCGACCGTTTGTAGGTTCCGTATTATTTTTTCTAACTATTGCAGTTTTCTTGGCCTAACCATTATTAGACTCATGGACATGAGCCTAGGCTGAATTGTTTAGACCCCATGGTCAGTATTGTTTATTCCCAGCTCGAGGCCACCTCTCATATGATGGATACAGAGAGTAATTTCATGGTTAGAGGGAATCCCCTCTCAGGACCTCAGCCTACTCGACTACTATTAAAGGGTGATCCCCTCGCATGCAGTCGGTCTGAGACTGAGCTGGACTTTGTATGGTTTGTATGGTTAGAGGGTGCGGCCCTCCCATAACCTCAGCCCGAGGCTGTGGCTGATTTACATGATTGGAAGTTGACTCCTCCCATATACTGAACCCGACACTAATTTTACTACTTCAGGGTGCGACCCTCTCATAACCCCAGCCAATGCCGATATTGATGCAAATGTCTGGTTTCGAGGGTGACCCTCTCTCGTATACAGAGCCAGACACTGATAAAGGCACTGATCCTATTATTAACGGGTGCGGCCCTCTCATACTGTCGGCCTGATACTGGCATGGACACCGTTTACATTGTCAGAGTGAGGCTCTCTCATACACTCAACCCGCTACTGTGTTTCCCTCAGGTGCACAGGCCAAGAGGACTATTTTACTGTTCTCTCAGTTTTTCGGTGCCGTGTCAGTTCTTGAAGTACTGGATTCTGCTTCCCTTCTTGGAGGGTGAACTCTCTTAATACTGCCCATCAAGGTTAGTTACCCTGCTACCATCGAACTTTTTTAATCTTCAGGCTTTTTGCCAGGACAGGACGACGATGTCGGCGTAGAGGAGGCGTCCCTCCTTTCATTGTCGTTATAGAGGTGCTACCGGATCGGACATGGTACTGCATGTTTCAGCTAACTGTGACAGTTACATTTCCTATAATTAGTCCACTGGATTGATGCCACTGTTTCCCACTCGAGATATACTCGCGGAGGTATTTCTGGGGAAGATTACTTACACATTTCCATGAGACCTTATTGGACAGGGTGTGGACAGTTGGAGCTGGCTTTCTCGGGTACAGCCCCTAGGATCGGCCTACTTTGTTGGTGCCCCTATACTTACCTACTGGATATACTCCTGAAGGTTGAACTGCTAAGGGGTGAGCCCCGGTTATTGCAGGTGTATAGGTGTTGGTAGACTCTGCATTATATCGAAACGAGCAACCGCACTCTGTTATGTTTATACACACCATTCCAGACAAAACACTCACAGTTTCTCCCCTATCAAGATAACACAAGATGTTGAGGCACTCATAGAGCAAACAGACGATGCCTTACTCGGATGGTGAGAATGGGAGAGATCACAATGCAGATACAACTTGGTCGCAGGGAAAGACCAGTGTTCCACGGTCGATTTGGGTCCCCTGGTTGTTAGCAGTCTTGGGATAAAGGACAGGAATACCTCTACTCCTCTGAGAACATCATGATTCGGATATGAAGGACCCTCCTTCTATACACCAATTCCCTCACAGGAGCCGTCCTGGGTTTCGATTTTCACTCTGTCACCTCTTCAGGTATCGACAAGGATGATGGCTTGGATTCTATGGGGAACCCCTCTTTGACGTTGAATCCTGCACAGATGTCACAAAGTCCCGCTGGAGTAATGCTCAGTATTTATGTTGGGTTCAGACCTGACTACCCGACGTTCTCAACCCGGACAGACCCTGCTTCGGATGGTGGAAGCTATGCCCCTCTTTTTGCTAGATCTATTCTCTGGAGTCAGCTGTCATTAGCAAAGGGGTTTTTCAGTTTATCTACGAATTAGAGAACACTATGTGATCACAGGACTTGAGGCTAAGATGGGGGGTAGTCCCTTATAGGGATATCTAGACTTCAGACCCCGAATTCATAGACCTGAGTCCCTTGGCCTCTTGGAGATAATATGCCCTGACTATCAGGGATATGGGGATTTAGATGCCTCACTCTATTATACCCTATCTTGGGTGTATTGTGCACTCCGTAAGTCCAACCTCAGGCTTTTGGCAGGGCTGGACCGGAGCGGGATTGTTCAAGCATTATTAGGTTTCTTCCACTCTCTCCCAATCTACTCTTCGAACCACCTTTGACTCTTTTGCAGTACACCACGCAACTACGACACGGATGACCCTTCTTCGTTTATGCTGGTCACAATTACCCCTTGGATCCGGACCACTTCTGGATGGATATCTTGACCTCTATTAACTTTCCTGCATTCTGGTATTTCCAGGTTTCACAATCTCCCAGAGTAGTTGATCTCCGTGTTGCTACACGAATTCAGTTTGGAACCCTGATTGGACGTTCCTTGGGAGTACTTTACCTACCACCGTCACAGGTTCCGCAGTCCTGTCAGCATAATAGATTCCTTTCCGGTTGAGGCCACTCGCCTGGTAGGTCATGGAGGATCGAAAGACCCTATTCAGTTCGGTTACGGAATTGGTGATGGACTCGGATGTATTCCTCGAGGTTGGAGGTTTGCCCACAGGACCCCATCACCTGGTGACCCTGGCTCGATCGAAGGAGCCATCTTCCACATTATTGGTCGAGACCTGGTGGCAGTTCTCGTGGTTCCAAGCCCGCATAGGAGCTTCAGAATTTGCACCTGCAGGGATTGGTCAATGGATCTGTTCGGCAGTTCATGGACCGTCTTCCAGGAAATGGGTCACAAACCATGTACAGTGGATCTAACAGCGAATTGAGTGTTTTCCGTAATTGAGGGTACATTGACAGCTGGCATCTTCATAGATCCATCTGCTGTCATTTGTCGCAATTGGAAGATCCATTTGGGATTACTCTGGTTAACTCTCGGAAGAGGTACCAGCGAAACAAACATCGTTGGATTTGTTGGCTGAGCGTTAAAACAGCAAATATGAAGCCTCCTGTCATGTTATAAAATTGTAGATTATGCTATCTTTAGTGTACCTATAATCTTAATTTTATTAATGACAGGAGGCAAATATCCCCCCCCCCCCATTCTTACCCCTCCCTTGGTTTACTTTAATAGTTTGGGTTCATCAGGTAGGTATGCAACTCTGCTTGTTCTCTGCTACCTGTCACTTGTTTTTATGTTCGTTTTTCCTAAGTAAGGGTTGGGATCTAGGCATATTATGGTATTTCTGGTTATTTCACTGGGTGCTTTCATGTTTTGTTCAGAGTACATTTCGTTGGCTAACCAACTTGTTCGGTTCTGTTTTCTCTCGTTTCAGCTTACAGTTCATCAACGCTATCTGGTTTGACAGTTCTTCCTGGATGGGGAACATTGTTGTATTCATTGTATCCAGGACTTCTCCATTATACATTCTGCCTTTGTTCTGTTTTTGTTGCAGCTTGAAAGAGGAAATGATGTATGGGGAGGGGAGTTTTATAGTATCTTAACATTTTTCTGATTGGTTGTTTTCTCTGTGCTGCTGTGGAGTTCTAGTAAAGAGAGACTTAAGCAAATATTCACCTCCTGTCATTAATAAAATTAAGATTATAGGTACACTAAAGCTAGCATAATCTACAATTTGTGCCACAGGCCATGGTTGCAAGATAACTCCCTAAATTCCTACCTTTGTGGGACTTCCATATTTCAAGGTATCATATTAGGGAGCTGTTTAGTAGATAGTCCCTTTTTGTATCCTTATGGCAATACCAAGGATTAGGGATTCCTTTTCGCAATTTCAGTCTTTCAGACAACTATTCTAATACAGAGCAAAAAATATTGAGTATTAGTAAATTAGGGAGGTTAAATCCTCCTTCTTGCCCTTACCTGTGAATCAAGTAGGGGTATTTCTACTAAACAGCGAGTAGTCCCAGCCACTAATCCAATAAAGAGGACCTGGCACGTGGCGGGGGACCTAATAAAATACGGTAAGTGGTGGCTATTAGACTAAACTGGAAAGACCTAGTGTCACCCTCCAGCTATTAAATAAACAAACTGAACAGGGGGACAATGTCCACCCAGCCTCCACTCACTGGCAGAGGGTGGGGCCCTAAATAATAAAGTGGGGGTGAACCTATTGTCCTCCTGCTGCCCCCACCCATTGGTGGCGGATGGGGGGCTAATAATAAAAATAATCCCACCCTGTGACTAGGGGTCCCCATGGACCCCTACCACCTCCATAAAAATACCCTACCTACCCCCTCACCATTATAATAGTGGGATGGCAAAAAACGAAATAACTGTAAAGTAAAAAAAATTATACAATTAGAGGTCTTCTTTTATCAGCGCAAAAAGGCCAATTAAAAAAACAACCAAATGGCCCCCAAAAATCCTGATGAAAAAAATAATTAATCTTCACCCTGCAAGGCTCTGCATAGACTATGCTTGTAGGGTAGGAAAGCCTTATAAAGCTTTCCCACGCAGTTTCCCACGCAGTTGGTTGTCTTAAGTCAGAGAGCTCTGACCACTAAATCTCAAAACGTACGTGTCAGTCTCAAGATTTACCGGATTACCTCACCTATTCTGATTGGTTGGCTGTCATAAGAAAGTGGGGCCATAGGGAACCTCTGCCAGGCCCAACTTTATTGCATTAGAAACATGGTGGCATTAGCAGCCCGGTTGCTAGTCTTTTCTTAGTCTAAAATAATTAGCAAGAGAAAATAACCCCTGCCCCTACCAGACATGCCACAAGTAGGCACAGCAGGTAGGGGCAAATGAATGCTCACGTCTACTAGGGATATCCCTGTGTTTGCCTGATTTCAAGCTGCACTGACTGAGTCAGTGATTGCTCCACCTGTGAACATGCAGGGATACCATGTTCTAGTTGCACTGACTGAGCCAATGATTAATCCACCTGTGAACATGCAGGGATATCCCGCTCTTGCTGCACTGACTGAGCCAATGATTGATCCACCTGTGAACATGCAGGGATATCCCGCTCTAGCTGCACTGACTGAGCCAATGATTGATCCACCTGTGAACATGCAGGGATATCCCGCTCTAGCTGCACTGACTGAGCCAGTGATTGCTCCACCTTTGAGCATGCAGCGATATCCTGCTCTTGCTTTATATCAACATATTCTGACAAGATGCTCTGAAAGGCAGCATGCTTGATCCTTACCTGAACGCTTCTTCCGCATCACAAATCCTGCAACAGAGACACCAATCACGGCAAGAATGGCAACACCAATCACTCTCCACATGATCAGGTTGGACTTTGGCTCTGAGAGATACAGAAATAAATTATTAGAGTGAGGAAGCTATGAAAAACAAATCTAAGAGGAGTAAATGAGAGGAAAAAAAATAAAAAATGTATATAACAGAAAACTCACTAAACTGAAATATTTGAGATAATGCCCAAGAAAACAAGCAATAATTCATTTTCTGTATATTCAAAGGTTAGTCCACAACAGGCAACTATATCCATCTACTGACTATAAGGAGCAGGACAGGGGGGGTGTAATAATAAGGTTTGCAAAAGAAATATAAGGTTTAAAAAGAAATATACTGGTGGAGCTCTGCAGCCACCGCTGCTAATCGGGCGAACATTGAGACCATCAAGCAAAATTGCCCTAAACTACTAAGCTCACCTGTTGCAGGACATCAACCCCTGCAGATCAATGCCCTTATTGTACAGCTCTAGCGCAAGGTAGGGGCCTGCTTGTCCCACAAAGACACCATGAGCCCCCTGGCAAACCCCACACAAAGAGGAGTACTCACTTGTGCAGACAGTTTCAGTCCCAGTCCCAATCCAACACAAATGGGATGAAGATCCCAGAAACCTGATGTGGGAGTTCCTGCTGAAGCCAGGGATATAAGAACCATGCTGCAAAGGCAGGTACCCTCTAAGATGGTCATCAGCAACGGCCGGGAGGCCAACCACATGTCCCCTGAAGCTGGTAGGCCGGACCCATCACTAGCACTCTCACTATCAGGGTCTAACCCAACCAGTACTGGTGCTAATTAAAACGCTGTCCCATCCAACAATCGCATGAAGCCTTTCACATCACTAAACGAGCGTCCAAAAGCTTGTCCCTATGGGAAGCATATTGCAAAATTGCAATGCGCTGGTATTTAGTCCCCCTAAGACTGGCTAGGATGTTCCCCAACACCTCCCCATTGTGCTGGAGGTGCAGACACACACCAGGGTCGCTACTACTCATATTTTGGGAATGCCCAGACATAACTCTGTTCTGGACTTCTGTCCAAAAGCTCATACACCAAGCCACTAGCATGACAGTACCACTGAATCCGGCACACTACCTGCTTCATATGCTCCCAGCAAACATCCCTACGAGAAACTCATCAACCACAACTGCCATAAACATACTAACCACAGCCAAAATTGCGAACACCTGAGAAACACAGTACCCATTGGGGAGGTTGGCTAAGCGTCCGAGCGAAGGACGGAACAGAAGGATAGACATTAAATAAAAGCGTTTTAAGTTCAAGGTGATTGGAACGGGGGGGGGGGGGCGGAGACCACGAATCATGGTGACCAAGGGGTCCTGTAGCGGAACCAAAGCCGCGTGCACAGCATGCAAAACCTAGGTCAAGTAGGACACAGGTTACAGTTCAAGTTGAATGTTACCCTTCCCTTAACTCTTTTATTTCTTCCTGTAGCCAGTTGCATGATGTGATAGAGGCACATAGGCCACGTAGACTCACCAACTTAGAGAGCACAGGTGACCATTGTTCCATGCCATAGTTGTTTCTAACAAGCTGTCTGTAAAATGTAATTTGGAATGGTGTTAATGTAGAATCCTCTTAATTTCTTCTTGTCTTCAGTTGATATATATATATATATGTCTATATATAGTCTTGGGCCAAATGCTGGCCACAAAAATATATGTCTATATTATTGAAAAGTACTAATACGCAATCTGACTTAAGGTTTCTGGACATTCAACAGCAGATGGTAATTGCTGGACTTCTTTACAACCTTACATCTTTACATCGAGAGAGACCAAGCCAAGAGACCTCATGTCTCTTTGTTCAGTTACTATATAGAAGTGCCATACTGATGTCAGAGCATAACTTGCCATATAAGGACAAGACCCCCAAATCACATTCCAGAGCTCTCGGACAAAGAAAGCCTTGTGACTTATTGATACCATCTGTTACCTATGTCAATCCACACATCCATATATATAATCAATAGAAACATAGAATATGCAATATTCTACACTGTCACACAGGCAACAATATAACCCGAAGCAAAAGTGAAGCAAAAGTCAGCGCTGTATTAAGATACGTAATATACATGTTATAGTGTACATGTTATAATGTTTGAAGAGTGTTGCAAACTGGTAATGCTGTACTTGGTCAATGTGCTGCTGCGTCAGCAAATGTAGTATGCACTGGAGTACTACTCAAAATCAATAAAAAAGATATATGAGAAAACGCTGTCCCATCTACTAAACGGCACATCGAGAACCGATTTAAAAAAAAGAAATACAAAAGCTATTTGCTGCAGACATTGCAGTTGTTAAAACAGAGATCCAGGCAGTTACAGACCGGGTCAGAGTCTCAGAAGAAGATATTGAGGATATAAGGGAAGGCATGTCTTCCCTGAGGGACTCCCTCCAAGACATGCGCACTTCACACAACACCCTAATCGTACAGATGGCCATGCTGGAAGACAACAGCAGATGCTGCAATATCAAACTAAGGGGTATCCCTGACGCCGTTTCAGCTAAAGAACTGCCACACTATCTGCGTCGACTGGTGTGACAGAACCATCTGTCTGTCTATTATGGTGGATTCATCTATTTCTACCCCCTTTCGTGTAAATGGCTGTTCCTATAGCCCAGCCATACGAATGACTGTTTTTCACCGAACAAATCTACCGAACAGATGGCCACCCAGGATAGAGGTGTGCTGCTGGTTAACCTCTTGATCCCAATTAGAACGTTGTGGTTAACCTCAGACACTTCTCAATTAAACTGAATTCAGGGTGGCCGTCGTTCGTATGTCGACCACGAGGCAGCGGCCATTTTAAAACACACGAAAGCCCAGCGGTGTTTGGCACTGATTTCATGGAACTAAAAACGGACACTTTTTCTGCCGAACACCGCTGAAACAACGGGTCGCCTGGCTGCCCCGACAAAAGCGTACGAACACCGGCCGTTCGGGAGTTTTACAGCACACGAAAAGACTTAACCCAAATAGCCTTCCCATTGAGTCAATCGCATACCGAAAGACTGTAAGGACTTTGACTCCATGGCGATTGAACTATGCGTATGGGATCTGAGCGCTATTCGCCAATAATATGCCCTCAGATCCAGGCTACCTGGGGATATGTGATGCGAATGTGAAATGTTCGGTTGTTATAAAGTTATATATTTTTATGTATTTTCTGGTCTTTTACTTAAAATGGCGATGTGTCTTTGTCCTGGAGATAATTGAATTACTTCCCAATTATCTCCAGGGCAGAGGGGAGGAAACCATACTGCATTGTGGGAAAAGCTTGTGACTGTATTTCTGATATGTCCTCATGTACATCTGTAATTCCAGTCTCCCATTTGGTCCCCTAGGGGAGTGTCCACCAAGTGGGAGACCTGCATAAATACGGGCAGGTAGCCCACAGTAAAGATCCTGTTTTGACCCTCAATGTGGAGCTTTGTCTCGTTATTGGGGGGATTTACTATTGATGCCTAGAGACTGATTATTGGAACCGAAAGCCGCTTGGTGGATATCTTTGTTCGGTAGTTAGCGGCGGTTTGTGGATTTCTGTTTGGGAGTTTGGAGCCTTTCACGGATCCCGGTCGGGAGATTACCGCTTCCCCTGATGGTGGTGCGTATACTGCAGTCTATGCGAACGGAATTACTGATATTGCGAGAGGGGAAGGTTAACTAAACGGCGGTTTCTCTTAAAGACACCAGGGGTGTCTTAACAATTGGTGGCAAGCGACGGGATGAATCCCACAGCACAGAAGGTCAGCTACACATCCCAATTTGGTGAAAGAAATGCAGTATGAGTGTAATGGTATTTATTAATTAATGACTTTACATAATAAAGAAAGCATATTTAGTGTAATGCTTTTGGGGCACCACTAGGGGGAGTGTGTAGGAAGACATGTGCTTCTGGCAGTGACATCACAGGCCAGCCTACTTACACTGAATAAAACCAGATGGAGGAGAAAACTCTGTCCCTTTGCCTGTAACTGACTGAACATAAGATGTAGTACCAGCTCTGACTTAACCCCAGCCAAAGGGCTGGGGCCTTGTAAGTAAAATGAACATTTAGCAATTGTAATAGCCTTTTGTGTAACATTTAGCAACCTTTTGTGTAGTATTGTATTGTATAATTATTGAAATTGACATTCCGCTAGCATCTGTTTATTTATTATAGTTATATTAAATATACATTTAGTATTGTATTGTATAATTATTGAAATTGACATTCCGCTAGCATCTGTTTATTTATTATAGTTATATTAAATATACATTTAATATTACAACGTTTTGTGTATTTTCTATCCACATATTCGACCATAATACCATGAATTATAAAAATATTAATGTTGTTCCGTATTGCTTAATTATTATGTATTAAGAGATTAATATTCATATTTAGGTCACGACCACAACATTTGGCGTAGTCGGCAGGATTATGCTTGAATATTGGGGAAAATATAAATGTTATGCATTTTGCTTAAATCATACTGTAAATTGTCTGTCTGTATACAAATGAATAAATGAATGATGATTTGGTTTTAATGGAATGAATGCAGATAGCAGATAGGGATTAGATATTTGTTTTTAAGGTATCTCTTGTTGTAGAACATAGTGATGAATTATTGTGTTGCTTGTTACGTTTTACCAACCTTTGGTCATTTTTATATATAAAACAAAAAACAATTTTACTTTTTGTCTGACCATGTGGATTTTAATCCACCATTGACCACATGGTGTGAATGAGTTGAGGCCTAGTTTCATTGTTTGCTACCATTTGCATAGGAAAAGACTTTTCACTAAACTAGTTCACCAGGTTTTATTGCTAAATTTGACCCTGTTTGTGTACTAATTTACATTTGTTTGGCATTCATGGATTTGTCTAGTTGAAAAGAGATTTGGACAAATGTATTAAATTAGTAGTTAAGAAAAAGATACGTTTAGTAAAGCAGATTCAGTGAATAATAGATTTATGTGTGCGTATACACAGAATATTAGTATAAATATATATATGATTTTGACTCATGAAGGAGAGACCACCTTTTTAACAGCTGTGTGACCATGCTTTTCAGCTACAGCTGGGGGAGAATTTGTCCTTGTTGGGGGTGGGTAGTCTTGCTGTATGAGAAAAAATAAACTGCATTGTTTTGTAAATGTAATTGCCTAAACTAATCAATTTGTGGAGTGTTTTTCAGCTTTATTATCCAGGACTAAGGAATTACTGGACATATGCAGGAACTGGTAACAAATGAACTGAAAAAATTGTAAAATAATTCCTTTGTCCTATTTAGTCTGAATATTTTAACAAGTTAGCATTTTTAACAAAGTAAGTGTAGGGGCTCAGATTAAGATTTATATTATTTTAGAAGCCATCTATAACTGATTTTAATATTTCCATGCTTTGAATTAGGGTGTATCTGCCTAGCGGGTGAACCTCCATAACGTGGGCTGTGATTTTAGTTACAGTAGCGGGTGGGGAACCTGAGCTAGGGGGTATTTAAACGTGTCCGGATAAGGGGGAGCATACCCAATAGTTGTTGTGCAGTTCTATCCTGTATTATTATTTGAAACCCTGTATTACTTATAAGTAGCGTTTTGTAACTTATTTGTAATTGTTTATATATATTGCTCTGGGAAAGGGATAGGCAAAATCTCTGAGAGACCAGGAAATATATTTTAAAAAAAGGGCGTATTACACTAGTGGTAGGGTGGCCTATCATGACCATAGAGACCCTTGGTGACTAGTTTTTGTTGTATATTGCCCTGGGAAGGGGATACGCTATTTAATAGAAATTCCTGAGAGACCAGGAAATATACAATAAGTGATACGTGAGTGTACTGGTTAAATTGCAGACATATTGGCCCAGAACCTTTAATCGAGCCGGAAAAGAGGCTGCTGTATGTTTGCTCCTCTATAATTTTGCGGGGGCGGTCACCCCCATGCGGAAAGCCACTGCCATCACAGGGTGGTTAGTTGTGCAGGCCCTTAGCCGCGAGGTGCAAGCATGTCCGTGGAAAGGCTAGAAATTAATAGGGAGTCACTCATAGCTGTCAGAAGTGTTGAACTTTGAGACATATTGACCTATATCCTTTCAGAGGCGGAAGAGGTGGTGTGGTTCACTCCTCTATAATTTAACCAAAGGGTGGAGAGTTATTAAACATGTTTAGGTTGGCTAGAAATGTGTTAAGCAGCTATTAGCTGATTGTTTATTTTAAGAGCCAAGTAGAAAATTAAGAAAGTTACCTTGTTGAACAAATTGTTTATAAAATGAAAAGTTTAGGGAATGTATTTATATATATATATATATATATATATATATATATATATATATATATATTCTAAGTAAAATATTTGCAGTATACGCTATAAGTGACTAGGAAAGTAATCCTGATCTGTTTCCTAACCTTTTCAGATGTAGCAGAAACCAGAGGTGGACATTGGAACACAGATAGAATATCAGATGGAGACCAGTGTTTAAATGTTGACCTTTGATGAGCTATTGAATGTTTTATTTTATTGTCTATTTAACATGTCTATACTATGATTTTGTGCATACTATTCTCTTATTTATAGTGATTGTATTGCAATTGAAACCCTTATGTATTATTGTTGTATGTATGTATGTATGCTTGCCTGGGAAAGGGGGGAATTGACCCATAGGGACCAGGGGGTATTTTTGTGTAAACCAAACTGGGGTGGGAGGGCTCTAACGAGGGAACCCCATTGTCCAGTAGGTGCTTGATTTGTGTCTGTGTAAAGTGCATGAGTGGTTGCAGTTCAAAAAAAAACAAAAAAAAAACGGAAGAATGATAAGAGGGATAAGAGAAAGTAGGCATTTTGGGTTATCTATACATGTTTAAATAGAAGGGTGGTAAATAGGAATGTAATTGTTTTGGTTAATGTTTAGATTAAATTGGTTAAATACAGCAGTGATAACGAGTGTTTAGATTAAATTGGTAAATGCAACAGTAATAACGAGTGTTTTGGGTTAAATTGGTAGATACAGCAGTGATATTGTGTTTATCTGTGAATCAGGAGTGTGCTGGATGTGAAGAGAGGTGTGTAGGTATTTATCCAAACGCCATAGGAAAAAATATGGTTAAGACACCACAATCAAATGGTACTTGTGAAGATTGGCACAGTTATTATTTATGTTTGTGTTCGCCATTGCCTGTGTTTTCATTCAAGAACTTTCAAGCAAGGATATTTTAAGCAGAAGAAGAAGAAGCACTGGACAC